>LPNX010291734.1:221936-295071 GCA_001517045.1 Pseudotsuga menziesii
TCATCATCCATCAAAATGCTATAGAACTATGACTGCTCGCCATGGCCACTGGGACCTCCTTGGTCCCCGTGATCTCTGTGCCCCTTGGCTTCCTCAGCCTCCTCGGCTGCGGCATCCTCCACCGCATCCCTGTATACAACTACTGGTCTCGTTACCCGTCTGAAAAGATGTAGCCAGGCCGGTGGAACCCCAACTACGAACTCCTGCATAGCTACAGGGAGATGCTCTATCCGTATCGTGGGTACTCGCTCAGTCAGTCTGCCTAGCTTTGTCTCGAGTAACCTGATCAATCCAGGGTCTCCCCTGCAATAGGACGTACGAAGGTACGTGGGTGCCCTGCAGGGCGGACTGGTCCAATATCTGCATTTTAACACATGAGTAGGATTAGACTTGTGCATATGTATATATCCTATCATTAGAAAATTCATAAAAATTTGATAATGATAAAAAATTAAAAAGTTACTTACCCATCTCTCCCCATGCTCCTCCTGGAGGGAAGACTAGGTCACGGTCACCTCGGAAATCCATTCCAGCATATGGAAACTGCTCCAACGCCGGCACCTGCCGTTCCCACCATGTATAAAAATCATCGTCATACATGCTATGTACTACGTCTCCTCCTCCTTGGCGGAGGAAGATATCTCCCCACCTGCTCAGCCTCAGCTGACATGGATGTGAGACCTGTAATGGTACCGCAGGGCTCATAGCTGGCACCCTCTCAAAGAAGAACGCAACCAATATACTAGCATAACCGAAGTTCTTGCGTCTTCCCCTCCTACAGTCGGATAATTGCCTCTTCATGATGGGGGTAATTCCCGAGCACCAGTCATAGAGTGTGCCTCTGAAGCAATCAAACGCCACCCTCATCTGAGTCCTAGTGGCCATATGCAACCCTGCTGACCCTAAAATTCTGACAATAGTACTAGCTAATACCTGCAGTGTCACGTCCTGAATATCTGCAATGAGAACGTTGTTGCCCTTCTTTTGAGTACCAAGCTTGCAGAATACATCGACATAGTTCTGGACGCTCAAGGGGTCACCACCCCTGCCAGTGCCCTCCAGGTTCACCGGTGCTCCCCGATGTGACAACCCGGTTATGAAGTAGACGTCCTCTATGGTAAGCTCCAAAGTCTCCCCTTGGATATTGAACATCTCTAGGTCATGGTCCCAATAGTTGACCAAAAACTCTAATATGCGAACATTGGCCCGCATTGGTGATGTGCAAAAGAACTTGAGTAGTCCACTATTCCGTAATGCTTGGATGGTAGGCAGACTTTGGAGAGCCGCTTGGTCCATCATCTCGTGTTCCCTCTCCCTCCACTCCAGCACCATGATTTTCCTGACAAATAAACATAGTTTGATTCAGTAATTCATCATAAAAATTTCAAAATTTTGAATATTTTTTATGCATTTGCCTATCGCGCAGCATTCGCGACTGTCCATTGGGACAACTCGCGCATCATTCGTGACTTCCCTATTGAGCAACTCACGCATATAACACGTATTCGCGGCTTTCCAGCTTAGCAACCCGCGAATGCATTTTTTCACATTTTTAAATGATGAAATATACTGAATTAACCATTAATTTTAAAATTTGTTTGGATCAAATTGAAGAGCTCAGGGTGTAGATTTACCTGAAGCTGATGGATCTGAATTTCGACAGTCCAATTGTCCACGGCAAGCGATCAAAGATAGAGGGTAAAACTTTCCTTTTTGGTTCAAAAAGTACAAATGGTGAGAAATGTTTTAATTTTCAAACTATTTATAGAAATAATATTTCGTAAAGTGGGTCTTTTTCTATATTTTGAAATGTCAATTGACTAATATCACCTCTTTTGTGCCTTGGAACAGGTTTACCAACTTTTCAAAGTGTTGATGCTTCTATAGGGTGGTTTTTGCTCTTTCCAACACATGTTGGCATTTTCTCACTCCACATTAACCTTAGTATGCAACATTTTGCCACGGACTATGGTATTCTAAGCCATTAGTCCCTTGTCTCTACCATTGTTCTTCCATGGCTAGGATCCCTTTTTTATGAGTATCACTCTTATATGCCATTGCTATCCTTTGGTACTCATTCCGTTACTGTTTCAGGCCCCGGGGCTTCCTCATAGCTATTTTTCACGCCAAATAGAGCTTCTTATGAATCTCTCTTTACAAGCTATCCCTTTATAGGACTCCCCGACCTTATGGAGTTTCTTTAGGCCCAGGTCTGACTCCTTCAAAACAAACTTGACTGCCGAGTTATCTCGTCCGTTCAAGCTCGTTAAGAATATGTGAACGGGCATCTGCGTTGGTGGTAGGTTATCTCTTTCTCGGACCATGCGGAATAGTACAAGAAAGGATCACTCTCTTTTCTTCGGAATTGAGAAGAGTATTCTCAGGTATAGGTTTATCACTTTTCCGAACCTGAGGGACTAAATTTCTGGAAAAGGAACACCCGGTTTGAGCTTAGTTTTCTCTTTTTCGTGCTCTAGACCCAAACATCAAAAAGATTCCGAGTGTACTTTGTGTCTTTGTCATGCTCGTTAAATGTTCAAGAACAAAGCAACGAGTTTATTGTTGTAAGCCCCATTTCTCGTAATCAACTGGATCTTTCCGAGTGATCTTGCTTTCCTTCACACTCGTAAAACTCAAGCTATTTTATGTTGTTATGGAAGGAGCGTTGGGTAGGTGGTAATTTAACCTTTTTCGGACCTTCCCGACTAAGTACGAAAAAGGTTCACCTTTTCTTCTTCGGAAGTTAAGAGAGTTCTTTTGTGGTTTGTTTTATACTTTTTAGGCCTCAAGAGACTAAATTGGATGAAAAAGGACCCCCGTGGAGTCTTCTTTGGTGTTTTCAGACTCTCTAGATATGAAAACACCGAATGAGCATGTACTAGTTCGGGCTCATTAAATCCACGAATCAGTGATCCTATTAAGCATTATTTTCCCATCTCTTCAAGCTTGTTAAAAAATGAAGAGGGAACCGAATTGACTTTCCTGGACTCGTTAAAACTTAACAGGGAAGGTAAGGAAGGAGTTTTCTCTTGTTTTCAGTAATGGCAGCATGTCATCCTTGAACATAGCACTCTTTGCTTTCCGGTATCCATGTTTTAGTGTACACCTGTGTTCAGCTATCACTTCGAGTTTTTGCTCCTCCTCTTGTCCTTTATACCTGGGGAATCTAATCATGTCTCCTACATGACAGATAAGTCTAGTTGTCCTATCAATCTGTTATACACTGCCTTGGGTCATCTCTGTGCTGTGCTCACTGTTCAAGGATTCTTCCCACTGTTTGATCTATAGCCTGATTCCATCATTGTTATATCTACTATCCCTTTCCTTGTGTCTACCTTATTTTGCCCAGTTCCTAGTCACTCTTGTGATCTGTTGGAGGATCTATTGCCTTCCCTATCACAGTATGGTTTCGTTTCAGCACTTCCTGATGACAACGACCTAGAGTTTTAATGATAGTACCTCTGGATTCACTTTCATCATTGGTGAACTCCTTTGCTTCAGTTGTCAATTATCATATATTGGTTGACAAACTGTTGAATCCTTTCCATGTTCGACTTCAGCTTACCCTTATTCACATGGCTTGGATTGTACTTGTTCTTTGGGATCCTTTATGAAGACCTTAGTTCCTCACACATGAACTAAGTTGCGCAAGACTATGTTTCATTCCTACATTCAGCTTCCATATCTTTGAAGACTCATCATTATTGTATTGTGGTTTCGATCCACCTTTGTAAATACGTGGTTTTTACTCGTATCATATGATGTACTCAAATATTGTAAAGGAGCTAGTGTTCCAGTAAATTGAACATAGCATCCTCAGATGTAACTTTGTATATGACATTATTATGTATTTGTTTCAGGTACTCCTTCTGCTCCACTGGATTTCTGAGTTTCTCCAGAGTTAAAAATTATAATGTATTTCGGCCATCGTTCCCCTCTGACCTCACACATTAGGGGGCATCTGTTAGACGCCTGAATGGCACCTCTCCGTCCGAGTGCTAACTTCCCTCAGGTTGGCACACAAAAGGACACTTATGGATTGAGGTTGCCCATATTCACTATACCTTGGCTTATGATGAAGTACATTCTCTATACACCTAGCTGGTTACTTTGCCATTTTACCTATTTTGATTTGTATTCGCGACTCTCTATATTGACAACTCACGCATCATTCGCGAGTCTCCTTCACAGCAAGTCACGAATCCTTGTATTCACTAGTTGCTCTTATGCATAGTCGCGAATCATTCGCGGGTTGCTCTACTACAGACCCGTGAATGTGTCTCTCAACCTTAAAACACAAAACCACGCACTAATGGGAGATTATTTATGCCATTTACCTTAATCTCCTTAACTGCTATAACCTCCCTAACCTTCGAGAACTGCCTGATTTCACTCATATAAATACATGCCTTGGGGAGGGTGTTGGTAGTAACACTTGAAGAGAAAAGTTATGCTGGTGGATTGGCTACAGAAATATTTGGAGCAGAGAACTCAGAATCCTTTGGTGACAGAGGAGTCCTTGTCTCAGGCATTGGGTTGTAACCTAAACTCTTTCTATTACTGTTAATAAAGAGATTACTTCTTCCATATGTGTTTCATATCTTGTAGTTTGATAAATGTTTACATTTGAGTATTATATGTGATTTATCTAACCTGCTAATACATATATGAATCATATTGCATCTGGAAGAGTATTCTTTGACAGGTGAAAGAGGAACTATCCTGGAGACTTTTGGAGAGGAGCAGAGAGGAAGAAGCTAAGCAAGGATCGACCTTCGTTTAACCAAGTAAGTCTTACTAACTTCCTATTTCCTATTCTACACTTTAAAAGTCAAATTGTCTGCAAGTGAATGAGTATGTTGGTAACCCCCAGACCTAGGTTATTAGGTGTATTATCCTGTACAACATCACTGCCTACATATGAAGAACTTTCTAACTTGGCAACGTTCTTGACTGAATTTGAAGAATTAGTAACAGAGCTGCAGCAACTATCTGCGTTAGAATTTGTGCTAAAAGATACACCCACGCGATGGTGGGGTAAGCACAAAATCTCAATAATTGAATGGTCACAGTGCAGAAAGCTACTGGAAGTAAGGTTTAGAGACGAGGTCACAACTGTAACACAAAGGTATAAAAGGTTATCAGACCATGTTGAACACTTGGAGCAATGTTCTGCAACATTCTCGAACTACCCATGCCAGGAGTGGGTTCACCACTTCATCCATACTCTCGAAATGGCACTCAGAAGCTGGTACGCATTTATGGAGTTGCGCCAAGAAACAAGAGAATGGGAAAAGGTTGCACATAATTTCATATACACATTCTAGTTCACAGACGAGCAACCAACGGTTGAGATTGTGCTAAAGACTATTAAGGAGAATATATTCACTAAGATCCCACTGGAGGTTGCGTATTCTCAACCCTGCATTACGCATTCCCACCAGTGCTGTGAGATAGTTCAACACTAGATGACATGCTATAACCTCTCTGGAGACCCAAAGGATGATCTGACTAACATCAATATTCCAAAGTCGAAAGGATCACGCGTAATATAAGGAAGCGACATTTCCAATGAGCAGTTAATCAAGTCGCTAAAGATCAACAAAGTTAACATTGGGTCAGAGGACAACCCGAAATTTGCTAACATTGGAGACTATTGGGACGAAGAGACAGTAGCCAAAATCACTGATCTATTACATGAATTCCAAGACCTATTCTCGACGAACTTCAAGGAAATGAAGGGGATAGTAGGATATTTGGGTGAAATTAAAATTATGTTCAAACCCGACACAAGACTGGTAAATCATCACCCGTACAGACTAAATTCGTGCTAAGAAAAAGTGAAATCAAAACTAGATCGCTTGCTGGAAGTAGGAATCATTGAACCTGTTGAAGAGTCAGAGTGGATAAGCCCCATAGTGATCCAGGATAAGAAGGCGATAGGGAAGGTCAAGATCTATGTTGACCTTAGGAAGCTAAACGATGCCTACTTACATGATCCATTCCTAACACCATTTACAAATGAACTCTTGGATAGTGTCAGTGGACAAGAAATGTACTCATTCACAGACGGATTCTCAGGCTACCATCAAGTTAGAATTGCGCAAGAGGACCACCACAAGACAACCTTTGTAACAAAATGGGGGTGCTACCAATATACGGTAATGCCCTTTGGCCTTAAAAATGCCCCTACTATTTTATCTAGAATAGTAGTCTCTGCTTTTAACGATTTCATTCATAGGTTTCTTGAAGTATATTTTAATGACTGGACGGTCTTTGGTCTGATAAGAGACCATATTGAGAATTTGTGCATGATGCTGGAAAGGTGTCACTGGTATCAAATTGCGCTGAATTTGAGAAAATGCATATTTTGTGCACCATTTGGTGTACTACTGGGCCATGTAGTATGTCGCGATGGGATCTTGGTCAATCCCACGAAGGTGGCAATTATTATGGACCTGCCACCACCCACATCGGTCATGAAACTCAGAGCCACATTGGGACATACTGGATACTATATAAAATTCATAAGAGGGTACGTGGAGATAACTGCCCCAATGGAGAAGCTGTTGAAGAAGGATGCCAAATTCGAGTGGAACAAATACTGTCAAGGAAGTATGGATAAGCTGAAGCACAAAATGGCCACTGGGCCAATATTAATATTCCCAAACTAGAAGAAGGAGTTCCATGTACATGTGGATTCATCATCAATTGAGCTTTATTAACCCAACCAGGAGAGGGCGCAATTGACCACCCAATTGCATTTGCAAGCAAGAAACTGTAAACAACAGAGAAAAACTATACCACAACTAAAAGAGAAGGGCTTGCAATGGTCTATGCGCTACAAAAGTTTAGACATTATCTATTAGGTGGACACTTCAAAATGTTCACCGATCATTTTGCGTTGAAGTACCTAGTCAATAATCTAGTGTTTGGGGGGGAGATCTGCCGGTGGCTCCTCCTATTTCAAGAATTTGACTTTGAAGTCATTGTAAAGCCAGGCCGACTGAATGTGGGGCCATACCACTTATCGCACATTGAAAGTGGAAAGGAACCATACAACTTAGAGGACAATTTTCCTGATGTGCACCTGTTTGTTGTTGACGTTGTCGATAAAGAATTTGATGCTATTATACACTTATTGACTATAGGCTATGCACATGAAGATTATACAACATGGAAAAAGAAACAACTAATTTTCAAGGCCATAGATTACACGCTAATAGCGGGACAACTATATAAGTTGGGACCAGATGAAATATTGCGCAGATGTGTTTCTGATCATGAAAGGCAATGGGTAATGGCTGAAGCACATGGAGGTGTCTCAGGAGGACACTACGCCAGGAAGGCAACAGTGTGCAAGTTTTTGCAAGCTGGACTCTGGTGGCCAACTGTACAGATGGATACAAGGAAATACTGTTGTGACTATGATAAGTGTCAAATAATGTGGAAACCATCACGACATGATGAAATGCCACTTGCGCCACAAATTACACTGTAGGCCTTTGATAAATGGGCAGTAGATTTTGTCGGCACTATTAGTCTGTGAGGGAAATGGACTGGTGCATGCTATATTATAACTATTGCAGATTACTTGACAAAATGGGGGAAGCGGCACCTGTGAAAGATTGCACTGCAGCAACTGTAGCAAGGTTTCTTTTTGAAAATGTAGTAACAAGGTTTGGTTGTCTGAAGATCCTTATCAATGACCAAGGTACGCATTTTGTAAATAAACTAATTGTTGAATTGACTGTAGAATTCCAAATCCAGCACAAGAAGACAACACCCTAACATCCTCAAGAAAATGGAACTGTTGAGGCCTTCAATAAGATACTGGAGAATGCCTTGACCAAGGTTTGTAATGTGCGCAACGATGATTGGGACCATAAAGTCTCAGCAGTATTATGGGCTTACAGAACAACATGCAAACGACTAACTAGATACACTCCTTTTCGTTTAGTCTATGGACAAGAAGCAGTCGTTCCCATGGAGTACATCATGTCGATCCTACGAATTGTTGCGCTAACAAAAATGACAGATACCGATGTCATAGAAGAAAGACTTGTGCAGCTGCTTCAAATGGAGGAAGAACGCTTCACTACGGGGTTCCATCAAAACGTGGAAAAACAGCGGCAGAAAGTGTGGCATGACCAGCACATCAGAACAAAACAATTCAAGGTCAGCAGACTTGTTCTGATGTATGACAACAAGTTCCTCAAGCACCCAGGTAAGCTCAAAACACACTAGCTAGGCTCATATGTGGTTGCGCACATTACTGAAGCAGGTGCGGTAAAATTACATAAGATGGATGGAACATCAGTTGCGGGTGTAATCAATGGCATCCGATTAAAACCATACCGTGATGACTACGGTGCGGTCCCATAAGTCCGAGGTGCACAACAACAACAAAAAAAGAGAGAGATCTAAATGGAGGAAAGCAAAGAAAGAAGCATCTTTAGCGCAACCTCGCGCAGAAAAAGGAAGTTGCGTTGAAGAATGGTGCGCTCTCAACCTGCCAACAAAATGGCTAAGAGACAATTGGAGAGCAGTGGAAGATAGTTGGCAGACATCGACGGACCGTTAAATGCACGAGGATTCAAAAAAATATTTAGTGCTCGCAAAAACTCAGTAGCATTAATTTGGAAAGTCTGAGGAGAATGGCGGTGTTCTTTTTGGTCCCATCCGTCATATTAACCTTAAATGCCCTGATAAGTAAATAACAGAACCTAAGTGTGCGAGTAAAAGCGATGAAGGATGAGCCCATGTGCTCCATTAGATGGCCCATCATTGTGTCCAGTCACAGCCTGGATGCCCGATCGCCTATAAATATCAGTCGCGTTTGTCATAGTAACCTTTGAATTTCCTTGTAGAGCCAAGAAACCAGAGAGTCGAGCCCAATGAGCCAATAACTCCCTGAGTGAACCAGCACCCTACCTCATATTCGAAGCCCATGATTGTTGAGCTCTCTAGTGGCAGTGAAGACTCCACTGTTTCACTAGCCTCACCCTAGCCAATATTAGAAGTGACTTATGTCCCTGAACCCAGTCGACCGACCAAGAAGATGAAGAAGATGTAGGCTAAATCGAAGGCACCGTAGAGGTCGCCACGCCTGCCATTTGCAGGAGGCCAGCAAACGCAGGTACCTGCAACTTGGCCACATGACAACCGTCTGGAGCACAAGTTTTTGTGACCAGAGGTCCGTCGAGTGCAGACCTCCCCACTTCCTCTGGTGCCCCAACGAAAATACCCAAAGCCCACAGAGTCGACTCAGTTCCACCACCACCACCAATAGACATAGAGCTGACTAAGGAGGAAAAGAAGTTGTTGCCCCCATATGTATCACCTAGGGTCCCAGGCACAACAAGAGTAATAGTGGACGCGTGGGACAAATTGGAAGAGCCCACCATCCCAAAAGGAGTCCCACGGTCCCAAGATATAATAACCCCAAAACTTCAGGACTTGAAGTTTGAAGACTATGATACCAGGAAGCAGGAGGAGCTGGCAAGAAATCGATTAATGGTCTCGGTGCCCGGTGTACCGCCGAATGCAGATGTAGTTTCTGCAATGGATTGGGCACGTGGATTGGAGTAGTCATGCATCTTAAACTTGCTCCTTATACCGCATTTCATCTGCACTACCCTAGTCGGGATGTATGTCAAGCAACTTCTGGTATGCTTCCATGGAGGCTACCTCTGGCCGGACAAGCCATATGAGGTAACAGTCGAACTAGTCTCAGCCATCATGGGTCTCACGTGGCATGGAGTCAACCCAGCCCTGTGTCTGCACAAGGATGGAAAAAAATTGGACAAGAATGACATGAAGGGCAAGTAACAACTTGTCCACGGTCGAAATGAATACCTCATTAGATCTATCAATGACATTGTTGTAAGGTGCGAAGAAAAAATCTTATGCAGTAAGGTTCTGTGCAAGATGAGGCCTACTGAATGCACTACCGCAACAGTAGAGCTAGCAGAATAGTGTGCACAAGGAGTGCACATTAACTGGTCCCAGTTCCTCATCAATGAACCGATGGACGATGCAATTGACACGCATGAACTCCACTTGGCGAAGTTCCACTACTCATGGCTTCTGATTCTGATCTTGCTTGCAACCTAGACTCCTCCACCAAAATATCAACCCATGGACATCCCAGTGGAGTTCCTTGGCACACAGTTCCAGAACCTCTGAGACCACAAAGGCAGCAAGCGCAAGGCCGATACAAAGATTGCATTCTTTCTCCAAGGAGAAAGACTTAGACAGATCATGCGCAAGTAGTATAGACTGTTCTCTACAATGGTGGCCAGGTATCCTTTCATTAACTTCCACACGGGGTCACACAACATCAACTTGTATCCATGCAATGACCCCAAGAAGCAGGCACTCTCGACCTTCTTAATCATCAGAGATGCAAATATCAAGAGGGAAATAAAATACTAGCCCAAAGAATGGATTGGCCACCGTGTGGAGGTTCCTGAGGAGCAGCAAGCACCGCAAGGGGATCCGCAGGAGAAACCACCCTAGGACCGCGCCAATCCTAGCACCCAAGAGCATCAAAAGGATGCCAAGGAAGAAGAAGAAGAAGAATAGAAAGACCCACCTAAGAATGGCGAAGAATACACCCTACTGATGAGGAGGTGTGCATCGAAAGAACCAGGAAAAGAAAGGGAAAAGAACCCATGGAGGAATATGCAAAAGCTTTGGGCATCCCGCATAGGAAAAAACAGTGGGCCAATCGACCCTAAGTCATGAACATAGCAGAAGAGGATCTGACTCTTCTTAGAGAGGCGGTTGTAGAAATAACTGAGTCTACCTTGGGTGATATCACACACAAGAAAACAAATTGGATGACTTTGCTCACTGCCCAAGTAACTCGGCTGATAGAGGCCATCACAGAAGTGCGTGACGGTGTGTAGGCTGAGACCTAAGGTGTAGACCCATCGGACGCTTTGGTGACGTCAGTGCTGCTCCCACCCTTGAGAATAGAAATGCCAGCGCAGGAATTTTCTACAAATGCAGCAAAAATAGATACAAGTGTCCATAGCTTGGACACATTAACTTTGGATTTCTCTAAGCTGGCATTGCCACAAATCTATTCCATTCAGCATGTCGCAGCTATAGAGGTGAGAATTCGAGAAAATGCGGTTGCATATCAGGCAGCCAAGGAATCTAGGAAAGCAAAGGCATGCGATCAAGTCATCGAGCGCCAAAAGGAAGACCTAGAAGCACAAGTGCAGAGGTAGGCTTCACTGGAAGAAGCCATAAAGGGCGCAGTCGCGGAACTATCAGATGATGAGGAAGAAGGCGAGGCAGAACCTATGCACCAACTGAGGCGGTTATCCAAACTGGCCGTAGATCTAAAGAAACAGGTTCAAGAATTAAAAACCAACCAGTAGCCGAGCATGCCTCCCAAAGTTGTGCAACAAAGGCAACAATCGACATATCAAACTATTGGTCGGCTTAGGGAAGCCGAGAAGATCTGCACAGAGGCGGTGGAAGCAATTGTCGCGGTATGAGAGCAACTCATCGAGGATGAGACTGCAGAGAAACTTGTTGAGTAAGCACGACAAGCAGACCTATAGGTATTGGCAGTAAAGGCAGAGATTAAGAATCTGCCAACAAAGGATAAAATTGCCAAAGGCATTGAGCTCAAGCAGCTCCAGGATAAGGGAAGAACCCTACAAGAGCAGGAAAAAATGCGCAACAAAGAAATGACTGAGAAACAAGCCGAAGCTAGAAGGGTGACAGGGCTAATTCATCTTGTCCAACAGAGAATCCATGAGTTCACACAGGCAGTGGCTGATGCGTCATTAGAACACCCTAGCTCCGACCGAGTGCAAGAACTGGAGCAATAGGTAGAAGAAGCCTATCGGGAGATAGAGAGACTTACTCCCATTTTTGGCCAATTCCAACAGAAGGTTGGAAGCGCAAAATAATCTGCGCCAGAAGATGCACCAGAGGATGCGCAAGAAGAGGAAAAGGAAGATGAAGAGGACCAAGAAGAACAACATGAGGAAGAGATGGAGCAAACAAAAGAAAAATCTCTAGAAGTAGACTCTTCAGATGATGCCGAGGAAGAAATTTTATAACTCAAGTTTTGGTAATCTAAAATATAAACAATTTTTCTAAGTCTGGGATGAGCCCGCGGTGTAGGAAGCACCGCCAAAAAAAAACACAAGTAACAAAATGCGCAAGAGTAGAAGCAGGAGAAAGGTGCGCAAAAAAAAATCAACAGCAAAGAAAAAGCCATGCATGTTGCGCCACCTCCTATGTCCGTTGCTTCGTGGCTCGGGATGAGCCACATGTGAGTGTTGGGGGCCTATTGGGCCAGGGGAAAGCGGGCAAGAAATAAGCGCAAATGAAGAAACATGCAAGAATCAATCCACTACGCAAGCACAAGCAAGGAAAAGGAGGCATGTGGAAGGAATAGAATAATTCTACGTAGAACAAGAAATCTGCACAGAAGATGTCACCTGTGCAGAAAAGGGAAACTACGTGGAAGGAAGATGTTGCAGGGTAAAATAGTAGCACAAGTGCAGAGTAACGACCAAAAGGGACAAGACGATCATGGGTGCTGAGGTCGGCTTAATTCGGCGGATGCCACACGAGTGAACGCATGTTGTAGGTAAGGCCATTAGTGGCTTGTGTCAAGTAATGATCACCACAACTGTAGCCTGAGGGGCGGCCGATGGTGACAGTTAACAGAGTACCTATATGCAGTCGACCCTGCGTGGTCATGTAAAATAGTATAAATAGGAGGGATTCAATAGTTAGAGGGTTGCTTTTATGTGGGTTGTTGCTATTAGTTTACTCTTTGGTTGCTTTTTAGATCATTGTTAGTTGCTTTTGGTGGATTAATATAGGAAAGTTGTGAGATATGAATGGTAGATTAGTCGGGAGTCTACGGGATGCAGTCAGAGGTAGTGCAGTAGAAGAGAAGCTCTGCTAGAGAGGTACATAAGTCAGAGGAGTCAATCTAGGTTGTGTGCGGATCAGTAGAGGGTAGCAGTAGTTAGGAGAAATAAGACAGAGAGCATGAGAGCAAGTTAGTAAAAAGTTATTAAAAGTGGCCAACAAAGAGGCCAAGGAGAATGCTCAGGAGGTATGCCAGTGGATATGCTTGCCTGGAAATGTTGGTACTATCCTCAAATTGTGATCAGCAGTACGAATAAGACTTTAATGGATGAAGAATCCCTCTTCCTAAGCTTTCCAAGTGATGTGATTGCTAGCTCTGAGGTTGCATGCAAGCAATAGCAGTGTATTGGACTGATAGATCCACCATAAAACTCCATTATGAAACAGATTTAGGCCCAAAATCAACTTTCTATTATAAATTTCATCTCACTGTAGGTGACAACAGTGAATTCTAAGATTTATATGTCTATAACAGCTCTTCCTAGCTCCCGGATTTGATGGTGTTAAGGGTAGATAGATAGCAGCTAGTGGGATTGACATCCTCCCTTTATATCTCTTCTACAAGGTGTGGTGGTTGTATATGTCTTCACGTTGTGGACAATGAAAACTCAGAATTCTATGCTAAACTCAACAACCTTTGGTCACGTTAAGATTCGGGAAATGAGAGTGAATGTTCAGGAATGAATGGACCAACAAATAAGAATTACCTCCTATATATGATGATGCCCAACTGGAATTTTTTGATTCAACAGAGAATGCCCTTCCAATGCAAATCACAACAATAGATATAGCCTTGAATTCCACAAGATTGATTTTGAGGGAATCCCTTCCTTCATCAACGATTGTGATCACCACTTTAATTTTTTAACATGCCCTTTTTAAGTTTTACACACAAACTACCTTCCCATTGGTATTATTCTTCTACTTGGTGTGTCCTCACCTTCATGTGATTATAAAAGCAATGCATCCTTGACAAGAGATTAGTGAAGAGAAGAATGTATAGCCACAACCAATTGCTTCCTCCTCCACTAAGCACTGTAATCTCATCCTCGTACCCAGATTTGATATGTGAATGAAGATGGAAGACCAAAACATGCGTGCCCTCCTCTAGATGGTAAATCCCACATATCTGTCCATCCTCATGCCATAGTGGGCTATTCTCTCAACAGAAAATAAAAAATTCATCAAATAATGTTAAGATTGTTGCTCCAATTTGCTCATGTTCTGTTGCTTAGAAACATTCTTATGAGGTTGTAAAAATAATCACTCAAAACCCAAGTCATAGAGATGCTACAAGACTATCATAAATACTCTTCAATTCATTTCTCCTATCAAACTCAATGGTGTGAATCTTAGCTAGCTCATACAAAGGTCCTGCACATGTATGGAAGTGCATTGTTGCCCTGCCTATTGTCCTCAAGTCTTTGAAAATTGCCATATCAAATTTTAAAATTCTCTAACCCTTCAATCATCTCTTCCTTCAAAAAGGAAAGTGGATGTAGTATACAAAATGGACAATCCTCAAACTGCATTAAGAAGCACTAGATAACTTCTTAATAAGTTACACCAAGGTCACTGCGAATGATGTTTAAACAAAAATGTACTATAGCATTTGATTACTAGAAATCATATTCAAGGATCAACAAATCTCAATTCATGGAATCATTTCACACTTTTATCATCCTCAAGAAATTCTTCAGCCTTCCAATTTGTTTTACAAAATTATCTTCAACTCATCAAATCCTTTTATTTTATAGCCCAACATCTCCATTACACACAAGTACCATAATACATAAGTTTCACCTCAAAAGTGTGTCACTGCATGTTGTTCTCACATGTTGCTGCTCATCAAACTCTATCCTAGGCTATATTTTGAATTTGCAGTAGTAGGAATTAGAGTAGAAAAATTGGAGATTTATCTCTCACATCTTCAGCATGTAAAGTCATCGCTATTTTGTCTTCAAGACTAAGACTGCCTTTTCTTTTAGACATCACAATACCCAACTTCAAGATAAGTGGCTTGCTTCGGTTCCTTGTTATGAGCCTTGAACCTCCATATCAGCATAGAGGACTAATCCACTGACTTCTTTCTTTAGCTCTTCTAACTTCTTCTTCACAACTTTTGAGCATTTTTCATTATCTTGCTTATCAATAGCACTCTCTTCTTTACTTTGAGCAATTAGAGCTGTCTGACTTATTTCACTTGTTAAGGGGGGAGTGTTGGAATTATTAACCCTACTTGTATTCATTGTGTGATATTTATAATCATACTATTGGACCGTGGTTTGTTATTGTAATGGTCATTATGATGTAGAGTTTATCTTTACCTGAGTAGCTTTATTGTGTGCTTTTAGGAGGATGTTCGATCTTAGTTAGATGGCAGATTGTCTCCAACGAGATTGTTATAAACTTAGGATGAGTGGTTAGAGGGTTGAGAGAATTTTTCAACCTCTTTCTCTCATCTAATGAAATTTTATTGTTGATTTCATGACTAAAAGATCATTACATGTAGCCTCTAGGATTCTAGCCATATTTATAAATAAAGCTTGAAAGAATATACTGAGGTGTGTGTTTCTAAAATTTTCCCTATTGTGAATCATACATAAAGATGAACATTTGTATTTTATGGAAAGTTTGTAAACTAAAAAAAATGTGTTACTTTTTGTTTTAATGTTTTGTGAGAGGTACCTTATTATCTTTCTCTTATACAACTTATTCACCTTGATTGTAGGTCGTGCTGGAAAATGGGGACATCCTTGTTAGAAAGATGTTAATGTCAATGTGGATGCTATGCAACCATCCACTGAAGTTTTTTGAGAGCATTGATCAAGCCTTGTATTTCGAGTAGTGCTTCAAACAACTATTTTTATTGTAGCTATATTTTTATATTGAGGGGGATGATTGGGCCCAACATATTTTGTGAAAATTGACTGTACATTGAGTGTAGTATGATAAATGAGCTTCACACTTTGTTAAAATGTTATACTGTAAATTGCAAATATTTATGAAATCATCTCTTCATTTTACCTCTAAGGAGGTTGAACTTAGTAGTATACAAGTAGTTGTGATGAATAAAGTTGACAATTTAGCTTGAAAATTGGATTTTCTATACAAGGTGTTCTAGTGCAAGAGTGAATGACAAATCTAAAGGAAATACCACATCATCTAGGTTTTATTAAGTCAAATTTTGTTAAGACTTAAGTTTTTGTCTTTCAATAAAAAATTCACCAAAATTTACAAGATTTTTAATTCTGTGAAAGATTCGCTAAATATTATACAAGGTTTTATAATTTTGTGAAAGATTCGTCATTATTTCACAAGATTTTATAATTTTTGTAAAATATTCGCTAATATTTTACAAGATTTTATAATTCCATGAAAGATTCGCCCATATTTTACAATGTTTTATAATTCCATTAAAGATTCGCCAAAAAATTATATATACATATTATATTATTGATAAAATAGCCTTCACACTTTATCATGTATCATGGGGATTCGCCCATTTATTATATATATAAATTTAGAGGGGTTTCTTAAAATCTTCCCTGATGTGGATTCTTCTATTGCAGCACTCTCTATCAACCATTTCCAGTTTTCTTTTCATATTCATGCTCATGGAGGGACTGTGCCTTAGGTGAGCTCATGTACTCTTTGGGAGAGAGATTCCTGATATATTTATGATTGTAATTAGTTAAATATTATTTTTTATTCATTCTCAGAAAGTTTCAAGTCGAAATACCCAATATTTGTATGCCAAAATGACTTTTAATGAGCAAACAGTGACCATTTCCACTCTATTTTGATATATGATATGGTAATGCTTATTATTTCGAATTGAGGAATTTATCTATGATAAATGTATGAATAATGGACTGCCATTAATTTTTATTTCAAGTCTATTGTTCAATACTTAAGCATTGGAAGCCATTTTAATCATTTTTATTTCATTGGGAGAAGATTTGGTGCATTTTCCCCAAGGGTCGAAATTGTGATTTGGGAGTTATTTTGGAAAGAGTCATAAAAACATGTATAAACTGAACCATGATGCATATGAGACTTTGAAAATGTCCCTTACACATCCCCTATCTCTGTTCTGAAATTCGAGTGACTTTGGGACCATTTGAGAAGCCATTTCAGACAATTACCCAAGGGGAATTGGAGCCCCAATTTGCTAGTAAAAACCCCTACTTTAAACAGAACATTAAACAAGTTTGTAGAAGTAATTTGGGGGTAATAAAACATCCATGAACATAATATTTAAGTTCTAATATCATTCATGTACCTTCTAATAACATTTGGGAGCATTTGGGCCAATTTGGAGGTCTAGACATCAAAACTAGTTAAGGTCAAAATTGGGGAAAAAGTGAAACAATTGGTCATTTAATAAAATTTCAAAAAGAGACATTACAAGTGGTATCAGAGATTACATTCCTAGCTGGTTTATTGCAACCATTTCCCATTCCAGAGCAAAAATGGGATAGTATCTCAATGGACTTCATCACTGGGTTGCCCAAATCTTTGGGTAAGTATTGCATATATGTGGCAGTGGATAGATTGCCAAAATTTGCTCATTTATTTGTTGTTACATCATATTTTAGTGCTGCACAAGTGGCTGATATTTTTGTCAAATAACTCTTCAAATTGCATGGGCTCCCCAAGAGCATTGTAAGTGATAGAGACAGTGGATTCATGGGTGCTTTCTGGCAATAAATTTTTAGATTGGAGGGCACTCAGTTGACTCCAAGTACAAGCTATCATCCACAAACTGATGGAAAAATAGAGAGGGTGAACCAATGGTTGGAAGGGTACCTAAGAAACTATGGGGGAGAGCAACAAAAAGCATAAACAAAATAGCTACACTTGGGTGAGTTTTGCTACAACACCACTTTTCATATGTCAATAGGGATGTCTCCTTTAAAATAATTATATGTCTATGATGCATTTACCTTTCTTGAGATGAACTTTGGTGATAGTAGAGCTCCAAAAGCCAAATATTGGGTGGAAGAGAGCCAAGAAATTTTAAATTTATTGAAAAACAACTTGCAGGTTTCCCAAAATCAGCAAAAACAATATGTCAATAGACATAGAGAAGAAAGGACCTTTCAGGTTAATGATTTAGTATATTTGAGGTTGCATCCATACAAACAAACATCTCCTAAAAATAATGGGGCAGAAAAGCTAAAACCAAGATACTGTGGCCCATACAAGATAGTTCGAAAGATTGGGGAAGTAGCATATGAATTGGAACTTCCGGAAGGGAGTAAAATCCATAATGTATTTCATGTTTCTTTTGATTAAAATCCATGATGTATTTCATGTTTCTTGTCTCAAAAAGGCTCTTTGTTAGCAAATTGTCACTTCTGAAATACTTCCTCCTTTGGATGATGAAGGTCGGCTCACACTTGTTCCGAAAAAGATTTTGAAGACAAGGGAAACGAGATGGAGAAGTAGAACTATCAAAGAATACTTAGTACAATGAAAGGATCTACCAAGTGAAGATGCCATATGAGAAGAGGAGAATATTTTATAGCATCCAAATCTAAAATTGCTTGAGGACAAGCAATCTTGGGTGGGGAGGATTGTAATGTCCACACTCAAATAAATGCATAGCAGGACAATTCCATCAATCCTACTAGTTCCCTTAGTTGGATGGATACATTTGGAATTTTAATAAGGGAGCTAATAAATGATGTTTATACATTAGCATGGGATAAATATTTAATAATCTAGCTTATTAAATAAATACAAGAGAAAATTGAAGTGGCAATGGAGCATGGAGACACATGGAAAATCATGAGCCCACACCCTAATTCGAATTGGCTTGATTTTATGGATGGATTGGGAACCTTAGAAGGCTAATTATTTTTATAAATTACAGGAAGAAACCAAGAGAAGGGATTTTGATCATTTGAGAAATTGTCATTTGTGAATTGTGAGAGCTAGTGGATGACTAGTTTTCTTGCCTTAACCAATTTCGAGGGTGAAAAATTCCCATCCAAGTTGGTGTTTGGAGAGGCCACTCAGGTCTTTCAAGGAGCTCTAATGGAGTCTTATTTGCAGGTGTGAGCTACATGAAATCATGTCGATTCTTCTATTGCAACACTCTCTATCAACTATTTCCAATTTTCTTTGCATATTCATGCTCATGGAAGGATTGCGCCTTGGGTGAGCTCATGTACTCTTTGGGAGAGATCTTCCTGATATATTTATGATTGTAATCAGTTAAATATTCTATTTTATTCATTCTCATAAAGTTTCAAGTTGAAATACCCAAGAGTTGTATGCCAAAATGACTTTTAATGAGTAAACAGTGACCATTTCCACTCTATTTTTATATATGATATGGTAAAGCTCCGCTAAGTTATCAAATGAAACCCAACAATAAAATATTTTAACTTTATAATATACAGTTAAATCAATGTTATTTTAATTTAATTTTTAAAACACTATAGTGTATTGGATAAATAACAATGTTTTTAACCCCTAACAAAATTATGTTTCAAAAACCAAACTAATACAAGACAAAAGAATTTAATTTTGCAACTAAAGTATATACTACTTAGCAGAGATGATAATAATATCATATTGATATAATTTCCAATTAATTTCTTTCAAAAAATTATTTATTACTTTTTAATTTTGTAAATTATATGTAATCAAATTAATGAATTAAGAATATAATTAAAATAAAAAATAATATATATAAGTCTAAGTTAAATGTAAAATATAATGTTATCTTTGTAAATTTTAAAATACTTTATAAAATTATATTCAATAAAATTTATAATTTCAAATAGTAAATGAGATTTGGTTCATTTAGTCCAGGTTAATTATGAACTTGCATTACTTATGAATCATGAAGGCAATTACATATCTCAATGCTTTCATTCTTGTGTAGAGAAATTAAGATATATTGTAAACTTTTTTTTTTCAATTTGATGTTATTGTGGGTGTTTTTTATGGCGTTGTTTAATTAGGGTAATGTGGGGCATCCTCCTTAAAAATTAGTGTGGTGTGGATTTGGATCAAATGCTTATGTTGAATTTATTACTTAAGTTTGTTGTTAACATTGGTATTGATTTCATTAAGGTATTTGAGGTTTGTTGTTATTTTTTTTAGAAGAAAAAAGCTAATCCTTGGTATTCATTGAGAATCAAAACTTAACGGTTACATATAAGAGATAACAAGATATTCAGTCCCAAGGCAGAGCCATCCACAATCCTGTAAAAAAAACAACATCAAAGGTACTGGGTTTAGAGATCACATTCTTCAAGTAGTGGGTGCAACTTTCTTGACAGCTTTCCAGGAGGGACATCATGCAAGTCAAAAAAGAACACAAGATTAGCCCAGGCAGCTTATCTCAGGAGGCACTCAGGGGTTTGACTAAATAAAGATAACATGAACTTCCAAAACCATAAAGATGTGTCAAGATGCAATCACAAAGGAGACAGATCTCCATCAATGAACTATACAAGAGCTAAAGTTCACTTTCCCCAATGATATCATCTTCATAAGATTCTATGAAGGAAAAGAGGCCAAAGGCCATAGAGAGAGCCTCCTTGGATAAACAATATTCCCTCATGTTATGCTCTCTATAGACATGTTGAAAGTCCAGCATGTGGAAAGAATCTTTAATCCTAGAGATATTGTCACACCAATATACTAGGTCCAAAGCTGACAGAGAAGCCTTGTTATTTTCCCAATTGATCACAACTGAAGAGACCCCATAAATATGGAGAGAGAGGAGACCAATAGCCTTTGCAAAATAAAGCAAAACCCAAAGAGCGAGTAACTCTGCCCTTGTATTTGTGTTGTGTCCACATCCCAATTTTAAACTAAAGGAATGAATTGAGTTGATTGTCAAGAGAATGCCAGCCCCTCCATTCGAGCATGCTGCAGGCCCATCAAAGAAACCATAAGGGTATTTAAGTATTGGCTCAGGTCCCACCACCCTTACTTTCTTAGTTATTCCAGATGAGGGATAATCATGCAATAGAGACATAATATGATTACATGTGGAGGTGAGCACAACAATCTTGTCCTCAAATATATCAAGGTTTCGAGTGATCCAGATGATCCAGATAACAAAAAGAGGAAGATGAGTGCAATCCAGATCAAGATGAAACTATTCTTCTAGGTTCTCCGGGAGGGAGAGGTTGGACCATGAGATCACTATATCATATCTTTCACAAAAAATGTCAATGATGTTCAGAGCATAGGGGCATCTAATGAATAAGTGACTTACAGCTTCCTCATCACCCTGGCACAAACAACAACGATTTGGGCCATACCAATCTTTTCTTTTTACTTTGTCCCAAGTTGAAATACGGTTCTCCATAGCAAGCCAGAGAAAGTATTTGATCTTTATAGGTATAGTACAGGCCCAAATCCGTGAGATAGCTTTTTTGTGAGCTGGTTGTAAAGTAGAATATGCAATCAAGTCATAAGCTAGGCTGGCTGTGACCTCCCCATTCTTTGGATTTTGCGTCCATAGAATAGAATCCTTCTATTCACTTAACCTGATGCCTCCATGGGAAATGCCATTTATGTAGCAATTCCATTCTTCCTTCCACCTTCCTCCAAGATCTAGGTCCGCAGCCGGCAGCCAATAGGATTGCATATTTAATCCATCACCTTTATTTCAGGGATTTTGTAGAGATTGCAGTCCAAAATCAAACAAATAATATATGAGGTATTCAGGAATAACAAAGCAAGAGTCCAATCTAATAATCGGGTCAATACCCAATTTTATGTAATTTCCATTGCCAACTTTCCAGCCCAACTTTCTGGCGATCCATGAGAGAGCTATAAAAAATCCATTCTATAAGAAAGACGTACCTCTGACCGAGAAGATTCTTTTACACAACCATTCATCTGCAAAAGGGTATTTGAGGTACTTTTTGCTTATTAGTTGATGCCAGATGCCTATGCCATTCAGATCCATCCAGAGACTCTTTAGTCTTAGTGATGTACTTAACCAATCCAATTTTTTTATGTTCCATCTTCCAAACTCCAGAGGCCTGGATAGTGACTGCCAGTCTACCAGATGTAGTCGATGTTTATCCATAGTGCTTCCCCATAAGGAGGAGAATATACACTGACGAAGTCTGATAAGGATGGTTTTAGGAACAAGAGCCAATGTGAACTAGTAAACAGGTAAACCAGTAAGGATCGCTCTAATGAGGATTAGTCTTCCTCCCAGGCAGAGGATTGTGTACGACCATTGACTGATTCTCTTCTCAAAGTTTTTTAAGATCCATCTCCAATCATTGATACCATAGCTCAGGGGCTTGAGGTAGTAACCGATGTACTTGAAACCTACCTCTATGGGGTCCATTTTGTAGGGCAGAAGAGCTAAGACTCTATCTAATACCTCATCTTCCACTTCATTCAAAATAAAAGATATTTTTTCCACACTGATGCACATTCCATAGGCTGAATAGAAAATATCTAGTATAACATCAAAGGCCTACCATTCTTCAAGAGTTCCAATCCCAAAAAGTACCACATCGTCTACGAAAAGCAAGTGAGTTAGGGCTATATAGGAGGAGATACTTATCCCTTTAACCTTCCCTTTATTTTGTGCATCCTTTATAAGCAAACTGAGCCCTTCTATGACCAGAAGAAAGAGCAGTGGAGAGAGTGGACACCCCTGCCTGATACCATGAGAATATGTAAAAAAACCCAAAGGAATGCCATTAACCAACACTGAGAAATTAGAAGAAGTGATGCAACCCATGATCCAATTCACCGCCATAAGGGGTATGCCAATTCGCAGGAGAATGAGCCTCAAGAAGGTCCAGTTGACACGGTCAAAGGCTTTGACCAAGTCCAGTTTGAGTACCAGAGCACTACTTTTTTTGGTTTTTATAGAGTGAAGTGCTTCCTGGGTGATACCCACAGGTTCAATCATTTGTATGTTCTTGAGGAAGTCGAACTTCTCTGCAGAGATGGACTTATGTAAGAAAGACTTTAGCCGATTGTCAACAATCTTGGAAATCAGTTTGTAGATCATATTACAAAGAGAGATGGGACGGTAGTCAGCAAAAGTTTGAGGCCTCTCACACTTGGGTATAAGAGTAAAAAAGGTATAGTTTAGGGAAGTGATCACTCTCCCCTCTTTCCTTGATAATTCCATAGCTTTAAGCAGGTCCAACCTCACTAAATCAAAGAACTAGAGGTAGAACTCAATCGACCATCCATCTGGGCCAAGGATTTTGTCCCTTTTAAAGGTTTTTAGGGCCCCTTCAACTTTGTCAAGGGTCACTTCAGAGGTGAAAACATCATCCTCATCCCTCATTACAAGAGAAGGAAAGAGTTGGATAACCTTCAGCTGATCACTGATATTTGTCTTACCTTCATCCTTGAAAATATCAAAGAAGTGCTTCACTCCCAATTCTCTAAGTTGATCCATCTCCTCCACCACCACATCCTCCTCATTTTTAAGGACCCAAATAGCATTAAAGTTTTTGCAAGCAGATGCAAAACTGTGGAAGAATTTGTTGTTTGCATCCCCCAATTCAGTCCATTTAATTATGCTTTTCAACTCCCAAGTCAGGAGTTCATGAGCTAGATATTTCTCTTTGTGCCCCTTTAGGGATAAAAGGAGGTTCATCCTATCCTCATTGAGAATGCTTGAGGGTTAGGAAGGCAGGAGGGATTGTATTTCCAAATCAATCTCGAATAGTTCTTTTTGCATGGTGATCTTTTTCTTTTTCATCCAGTCCTGTACCTTCATTTTAAGAATTTTGAGTTTTAAGACAAGACGAGACATGTCATCATCAACCTGTGAGGACAACTCAGAATTCCAACTATCTTCAACCATCTTAGAGAATCATTCCTCCAGAATTCAGGCTCGATTAAATTTAAAGGGATAGATGTGTGTAAAGGAATTGGAGTTCCATTCCATACACACTAGATAATGATCAGATACTTCAAAGGAATGGGCCCACCCTCTATGCCTCTTATGGCGATGAATGAGAGAGGTCGATGCTAGAAATCTGCCCAACCTCTTGCTGATACCCTCATCACATACACGACCATTCCTCCATGCTGGACCAGCACAAGACAGTGCCAAGTCAACCAAGTTGAAGTATGTTAAAAGCTAAGAGAAGTAGGGTGCCAAAGGATCCAAATGATATTTTTTCCCCCAAATCTCTGCATCGGTAAGGGTGAAGTTTAAGTCACCAGCCAAAATCAAATTAGTTAGTCCAAAAATACCTCTAGCACCCACATTATTCCAGAAAGAGACCCTGTTAAGGTAGGGTCCATAACAGTTGAGTATAGAAAATTCAGATAACAACCCCCAAAACTGGGCCTTCACCAGGATACCAACATAGGTCACAAATGATTTACAGGGGATAGAAAGAGGGTTCCAACCAGTCAGGAGACTTCCCAAGAGGCCTGCAGAGTCTAAGGCATAGAATTCCCACCCAACCAGAAGTTTGGAGAAGGCAAGAAGCGCATGAAAATGGTCGCACATGGTCTCTTGAAGAAGAATCATGTTTGGAGAGATAGAGAGGAAAAGAGATTGGAGGGTTTTTTGTTTGGAAACCCCCCCCCTGAAACCTCGCAAGTTCAGAGAAAGAATATTCATAAGGGGCCTCGACTGGTGGGTGATGTTTCTCTAAGCACCTGTAGTAAGGAGATAGAAGGAGAGGGAGAGGATGAAGCCTTGGTTGAATTTTTTATCCTTATTGATAGGGGAGTGAAGGGAAGGGAGTCATTGCCCCTCAAAGGTTCAAACGAAGGTTTCTTCTTGGATTTTTTGATAGTTACATTTTCAAATCTTATGGAGTCCAAAGGAAGAGTCAACGGCGAAAGGGGAGACTTAGCAAAGAAAATAGAGAGGGACTTCATTAGCACAAGGTTAGTGAAAGAAGGGGAGTTTCATGAGCTGTCAGGTTGCCGATCAGTAGGAAATGGTTCCCTAGTATGGGTGAGGGGACGAAAATCTTCAGAGTTGAACAAGGGGGTATCGTTCCCAGTCTCTCGGGGAGGGGACACCACATGGACTGGCAATGAGAGTACGACATTAGAGTCCTCTGCATATGGAAAGGAAGCCAAGAAAGGAGGGCTAGGGAAGACCTCGGGATTAGGTTTAACCAACGGAACAACCGAAGGGGGTGCACTATTCGAAAGAGGAGCTAAAGAAATACAATTTTCAACATCCTGTATAAAGAGGAGTTCTCCTTTTGTTAGATCTTCATAGTTAGTAGGAGATTAAGATCTATACATACCTTCAGGAGGGCACGAAGTGTAAGTCACCACCGGAGGTGGGATCGGCGAGGAAGACCTATCTGGAGGAGAAGTAAACCCAACTGAGACTGAAGGAGAAGCACCTTGAAGGAGAGCGGGCCAGGAACGACGAAGGTCCCCGACCTCATGACAATAGTTGCACCTGAACGGGATGTTCAAATAATCCAATCTTTGACAGAGAGGAGTTTCATTGCACATGATTTCAATTTTTGTTGGCAACCCCTTTGAGATGTCCATCTCAACCAGAAATTTTTCCATCCTTTTATCGAAAATGAGCTGGAAGTCATCTTCCATAGCCACAAAGCGCCCCAAGGAGTTAGCAAGTCCCACAAGGAATTCTTTGCTTCATAATGGAAAAGGCAATGTAGGGAGGAGAACCCAGAGGTGTCGCTTAACCACTCTCTCTCGAAGACGGTCGCAATATGAGTGCCATCTGCTAAGCACCAGAGAACCCTTGTTAATGGTCCAGATAGTGTGAAGGATCATAGTTGCATCCTTGTCTTCCAAGAAAACAAAGACCAACCAACGATTTGCCAACATGCTAATAGTTGGCACATAATTAAAAAGTGACTTCTAGTGTACAGTGGCCCAATCCACCCACTCCTTTCCCATACAACAGTATATGAGCTGAACCACCAAGGCCCTGCAGCAGAGAGCCTCCACCCTGTCCATGTTAACGTCATGCCCCAACACATAACTACACTTGGCCTCTAGGGATTTCACTATTTTAATGTTCCTTCGCGCACAATTGAAGAGAAACCTTCAGTTTGCATTGCACGTGGAGCTATCCCTGCAATCCTGGGTGCAATGTGTGGACGTGAGTCCATAATCCAAAGACCAAATCTAGTCAGTCGAGGAGAAAGGGTCAATGGAGATAACTCAAAACCTAAAACGGTCGGATGATAAATACCCTCGGTTACACGAGGCACACAAAACTGGATGACAAATGTAGAACGAGGAGAGACTGAAAAGAAACGAGGACCAAGCTCCAATCCCAACCTTGTTTAAGGCCTCCCTAGACAAGGTTAGGAAGACCAAAGGACCCACGATTGTGTTGGAAGAGAACAACAGGATCCGTCAGTAGCAGACAAGAAAAGGACCGAGAAAAAACCATTGATAAAGACTCGAGAAATCTAAAAGGAAAAAACTTAAATGAGTTAAAACAAAACCTCATTTGCCGACAACCTGAAACAATTAACAAGTAAAACCCCAAGGTATTATATAGATACTGATAACGCACAGAGAACAAGAAGATAAGGAACCCAAGGTTTAGGCTCCCAACCCTACCTAGGTTAAGACACCCCAAGACAAGGTTATAAGAAAAGGAGAGACCAACATACACGTCTGGAAACAAAAAAAACAGAGGACCGATAAAAAACAAGACTAATGACGATTCCAAAAAGCAAAAGGAAAAAAAAACTAAAGTTAAGTGTGATAGACCCCATTTAGGGATACAACAACCATTTAGCCTGCAACAGTTTTGCAAAAACCTGGCTACAGGAACTGCAATCTGGAAGTACACAAGCATAACAAGACACCTAAAGGTGACCTTTTCTTTCGGGACCCACCCAAACGGCAGAAGGAAAGATGAAACCTTCCGATAGTCAAAGGGCAGTGACAATTACTGCATCATAAAATACGGAGCAACTTATCCAAGCAGAATAGAACAAAGACCGAGAAAACCGACATATTCACAGGAGAAGCAACAATAAAAAACAACGCATCAAAAAACAAAAAAAAATTCCCACTTTTTAATAAAACATGGTTGGTACTAAGTCCCCTATGAAGGGGGGTGACTCCATGTGTGAAAAAAGAAAAAAAACACAAGCGACAAATGACAGAAAGCCCCCTGTAACAGAGGAGAAAAAGCCAGTCTCGTAAACATACATGATTAAGAAAAGTAGGCACGGTCGTCTTGAACAGTTTCCACGCTCAATGCAACACACCGCAACAGCCGGAACGAACTCACCTCCATAGCGGAAACCCTTGTTTAGAAACCCTCACTCGACTATCAAGTCACAAAAGTCCTCCCTACATGTTGAGTTGAGTAATCTCTTTCATTTTTCTCGACAAAGATTTGAAGCATCCCTGCTTATTTGAGGTTTGTTGTTAACATTGGTATTGATTCCAATAAGGTACTTGTGGACTCCAAAGTCATTATAGATTTGGGCTTCTGGTGACTCAAGTATCTCAGTGCTCTCATTGTTGCAGTACATGAACAAAAACTCTTATAAGTACTAATTTTTCTAATAAAGAAATAAACATACTTTTAGAGCTGATATTTCTAAAAGAAGCATATAACTTTATATTGACACTCTTTTATACAAGAAGCATTAGAACAACTCCATATGTTCCTATGACTTGATTAATATGTTTTGAATCTTTTTTACTTTTTAAATAACTATATATTTTCTCTAGTTACATAAATATACATTTTTATTTTGGTAAACTTGACAAGACATAACTTATGTTCTTTTATATTTAAGTTGAGAGAGGATTATTCCTTGTACACATTCTAAAACAATGAATTAGAATTTTGGTCAGTAATAGTTTATATAGTTGATTTTTTATTCTTTTTAAAGAAAGAGTCAATATAAAATTTTGCTCTCTTTGATTTGAAAGAATAATAAAAAAATTGGCATTTTTTATTTATATCTATAAGAAGTTACCAAAAGACATTTTTTACATTTATCATAATTAAGAGATTAGTTTTTACTTTTAATTAGTTTAAAATGTAAAATGCAATTTTACTTAGTTTTGAAGGAACTTTTATATAAAATCATAAATAATTATCACGTCCATACGGAAATATTAACAGCATCCTTCCGTTCTAATTCTAATTTATGTTTGTCGGATCAAGTCGGTGATATTTTTTCGGGGATGAAAAAAAAAATTATTGCAAATACTTTTACAGCCTGTAAAGCTAATCTGTGAGGAAGCTTTTCTCGTGGGGTCTAAATCTTTTAGATTTTCCCACGATATTTTCTTGTCTCTTTACCATTGGATGGTTAATTTGCAGCACCCAAGGTTGTCAATCCTCTGTCCAGCGTACTGGATAGATCCTTTGTCAATATGGGCAACAGTTGAGGGCTTGGTTCCAAGAGAATGGGCCATTTCCGTCCATATAATCTGGGGTTTTGGTGCCTTTCTTTTAGGCAGAGTATTTAGAAGTTAGATCTTAAGCTTCTCTGCAGCTTTTGGGCACGTCGGTGTTGGCATCAAAGATGCTCAAACGCAGGTGGAGATTCGGCATACAGAATTTGGCAACAACCTCAAGGTAAGTAATGTCTTCCTTGATGTTATTTGGGTCACAGGTTCTCAAGATTATAAAAACTTTGATTTGTTGTCTGTATATATGGAGGACAAGGGTTTCCTTGTTGTGTTGCATGACTTGTGGAATTGGATCGATCTGCAAGAACTAAGCCCTGCATTTATCCATTATAAACACAGCAAGGACCTGTTTTCGATTCCGAGGGAGAATCTGGTTCAAGAAATAGGAGCAGAAAAATCCATTGAAATACAAACCCTCTCTGCAAATGAAGCTTGGATGTTGTTTACGAGAATAGCGTTGATAGAGAACCGTGTTCCTATGGATGAGAGTAAGGGTTTTCATTTGGCAAAAACTTTAGTGGCAGCAGCAACAAAGGACAAAATCAGTTTGGATGATTGGGAGATTTCTTTATTTTTGATGAAAACCTTCGATCCATCTTTTCCACACACACATCCTCTCGCTGATCCAGAACTTTATCAACTATTGAAATGGAGTTATGATGCTTTGCTCCATTTAAACGTCAAGAATCACTGCTTTTTTGGGGATATCTTTTGAGGATCAGACTTGATGTGGACAAATTAATACAAGTGTAATATCAACGATTGAGATGGAGTTATGATGCTTTGCTCCATTTAAACTTCAAGAATTGTTTTTTCTTCTGTGCTATGTTTAATGTGACCAACGGCTAAGATGGAGTTATAATGTTTAGCTCCATTTCAATGTCACTAATTGTTTCTTCTTTGTGCTACATTTCATGTGGACAAATAGTACAGATGTAAAACCATCGACTTAGATGGAGTTATGAGGTTGTGCTCCATTTATTTTAAAGATGTAGTTATGATGCTTTGTTCCATTGTTATGTGGACAAATTAGTACAAATGTAAGATCATCCATGAAAGTAATGAAATGGAGCTATGATGCTCTTTGTTTCATTTAAACGCAAAAATCATTTCTTCTTTTGTGTTTTCCTTGCTCTTTTGTGCTATGTTTATAGGAGCAGACACAATAATCATTTCTTATTTTGTGCTATGTTTTCTATTTTGTGCTATGTTTACTGGAGCAGCCTGAAAAAAGTAGTAAAAATATAAATTGTAATGTCTCGTTAAGAGCAAAACATGAAATCTTTATTTTGTGCTATGTTTTGAGGAGCAGATTTGATGTAGACAAATGAGCACAAATGTAAATTGTCTTAGGGCTCGTTAGTAGCAAGCAAAAATCCCAATTAATGGGCATGGCCATTGGGCGTACATATGTAAAACTTATTTTATATTGTGCTTTGTTCCATAATGTTAAAAATAAGAGTACCCTTGTCATTTAAGAGTTCACTTTGATGGTATTTGTTAAAAATAAGAGTACCCATTCTCTCTGAAACGTCTCTACCTGTCCAAGACCCCATTATTTTCAATCCCAACCGTGTGGAGCAACGTTTGAGTTCCTTTCATTATGTTATCTCTGAATCAAGGGTTTGCCTGAAAAGATTTGTCATCTTTCTAGGCTTCAATTCTTTAACCAATCTCACACTCAGTACATCTAGAAACATTGCCATCTAAGAATGGAGAGGTTAAAAATCTATCTTAATTTAAACGGATGTTTGGACTTAGGGATAATTCCACATCAAATCTCTAAACTTTATTTAGCACACTATATTCATGGTTAACTCCTGGATTAAGTGTGGAAGCAAAACGTTGAAGCACTTATAAGTGTTTGGATTTTAAGGGTCTCAAAAATCTGACTGAGCTGTTTGTCCAAGACTGGAACTTGGAATAAAGTCATCAATTAAGGAGGATTTTCCTCTAGACGGCCAGACATGAAGAAGCTACAGAGTTTCATTATGGCTTGTTACCATGGGCTAACTCTGTCAAATTAGCTTATAAAATTCTGTGTTGTCTAATTTGAAGGAGTTGGGTATGGGTATGGGTGGTTCAGGAAGGGTAAGCTAATTACCAATGATAGAGGAGTTAGTTTTGCAGCACCTACCCCATGTTAGAGAGTATGTCAGGGCTATCAAACAACAGTGTGGAAAGAACAAACGTTGCCCAAACTCCATGCTTGAAAATATTTCATTGGCATCTTTGAAAAGATTTCCCACAGGCAAGGAGAAGCTAGCCAATTTGAGTACATTGTTTGGAGAAATATATTGACCGGAAAAAATAATTTCGGATGACAATAACATGAAACCGTGCCAACAAAAATTGTTTGGAGAACTAGAGAACTACCCAGGGAGTCTGAAACATTCATCATTTTTTGTTATAAATGTGATGGTGGTTAAATGAATGTATAAGAATTTTAATGTACATGATATTTTCTTATAACTTTTGGTTAACAATTGTTGTACAGGAAACCACCGTGGCATTAATGCAGACGAGGAAGTGGAGCCATGGACTTCGGAAGAAGATCCTATTGGCAATCAAGCTCTGCAGGAATGCCTTACTTTTGGGAAAACCTGAAATTTCTCTTTAGGTCCTTCTGAAAGGGTATTTAATATTTGTCTTGGTAGAATTAGTAGGTCAGCCTTATGAGACGTGCATAACACTAAAATTGTGTACCATAGGTGAATTTCTTTCAACCTGGAAGTTGGAACATTGTTTGAACACCTTTCGTGGGATAACAAATGCTGTTCACTGCCAAAGAGTTTGAATTTGCATGATCAAATAGTTTAGCTTGGATGATGCTACAGATAGGCAGATGTTTTTACAGAAGTGAACAAGGGCTATGCACTCTTTTCTGTCAAACAAGGATGCCAGATCTGATACGACTGTCACCATTCGGAATTTGACATATGACTTGCCTGCATGGGCTGTTGCCCTACTTCCTGATTGCATGGGCACTTAATACTGCAAAGGTGATTTGCTGGTTTTCCTTGGTTGCATGAAGGTTGATTGAATTGGCATTGATTTGTTACCCATCTAACAGTGTTCTTAATCAACATTTTGTGGATTGTATGATCATCTGATATTTTTTAAAAGTTCTACTTTGTTGTGCTATGAGAGGCATTATATTAGGGGTTTGAGTGGTCAAATGTTAAGCTTTAGAAAGTGCGTGGTTGTCTATTGATAGACAAAATTTAGACACCAAGAAAATTTTATCAAGCAACTACAAAATGGTGCTGCTGGAACCTAGATATCATGGAGAATCCTGCTGAAAAATAGTTACAGCGATTCCTATATTTGCTTAAGTGTCCAAGGCTCCTTTTGTATATGTTATTTGGAAGGAGTATAGGATATATTTGCTTAAGGGTCCAAGGCTCCTTTTGTATATGTTATTTGGAAGAAGTATAGGATAGATATTGCAATGAAAGGGTCGAAGTGGTACGTTTTGGTCATAGCCAATAGCCAGGTTGTACAACATGCATTGGATTCTAACTTCTGCCCATTGGCTGTACATGGTTTTCCTTTCATGTTAATATCTAAAAATTCACCTGGTAACGAGATTGCTATAATTGCACTACATATCATCATAGTCCTAGACAACCAAATTCTAATAGTAGTAGGCATGGTTTCATCGAATGTAGTCAGACTCAGACTTGGCAAATACTCGACTTGCTGGGTACTTAGCAGACTTGGCAACTTGGATTAGACTCGGCAAATATGAAAAAAAATTAAAATATAGTAAATTTTGTGCACAAAAAACATACTAAATGACATTTTTAATCCATATAAGTTATAAAACCAATTCTATTCATAAATTCATTAGATCATCTCATAAAAATTGTTAATACAACATTTGACACTCCATATTTGTATGTACAACTATGAACTGAATGGTGATACTTTGAACACATTCCAAAATAATACCAAGTTCAAATACATAACTCAAAACATAATTTGAAAATAAAAAAAGATAGCGTCACCCAGTTCAATCTCGAGTCTCCAGCATGATGAGTAGTAGAACACTTAGTATAGGCCCCAGTGGAACTAGAGCCAACATCACTAGACTGAAACATCAACTATAATGCAGGTGTGTTTGGTGTTTCTATTTCATAAAATGGTACACTAGAGGGACCCTTGGTCTCTTTATCAAACCAACTCAAGTCAACAGCCGAAGATTCATCCTCCACTATACAATCAGAGACTAGATCAATTTGATCCAATAAAATTGGATCCAAATCCTTTGAACGCAACTGTTTTATGAGTATCCTAAGGTTGTAGTATATGTAGACCAACCTCTACGCTGTAGTATATGTAGGCCAACCTCTCATGCTCCAACTTGTTGTGCTTTTTGGTGTGGACGTGCTCAAATATTGACCAATTGCACTCACAACCTGAAGCATTGCAAGGCTGACTTAGGATTTTGATGACAAATTCCTATAGTTGTGGTGCCTCAGTGCCACAATCTAACCACCAATGGGTTGTTATAAAAAATAAACAAACAAAGATTACAATTTTTTCATTGTCAAACTTGAAAAATAAAACTAGCAAAATAAAATTTAATTGTTTATGAATTGAATCTTACATGGCATTTTCTTTTTCTTGAGACGTTGTGTTGAGCTAAATCCAAACATGCCAACTAATTCCTTGTGCATATCTCACTGCATATTGATTTGGTCTTGAATCTCTTCACTGGGGTACATCCTCTCAATGCATATCATCACACACCTCATCACCTCATGGTCTTTTTGAATAGAGAAATATTTAGGTGAATCCCCCTTATAGAAGGCCTTGATGGTCTTTTTGGTCTTGTCCATCATCTCAATGCATATCATCACACCTCTCATCACCTCATTGCCTTTTTGAATTTAAGACCCCTCGTTATAGAATATGCTTGGATTGAGATATATGCCCATGATGCATGCAATTGTGAATGTAGTTGCTTGTCCCATTAGGAATCAATAGTATCCCATCTAGGGAGATATTTAGGTGAATCCCCCTTATAGAAGGCCTAGATGGCCCTGTCCATTCCCTTATAAACATATCCCAGTGGTGGTTTGTCACCATCCATGATCTTCAACACTTTCTTAAGTGTTTCTGTCATGTTGACAACCTCAATGACTTTCTCCCATAAACTATCTTTAACAAAAGACAAATTCACAGCTATTGCATTCGGTTTTGTGTTGTCTTTATACTGTAGCCATTCCCTGGTACAAAACATCCTTCTCAATGCTTGGTACTCATTAAGAAGGCTTTGTAGGGAGAGAAAGTTTGTTGCAAAGTGTGTGATAGTAGGGTGATTTAGCTCACCATTTGTGTACTCTCTCATAAGGCTCAACCCTTGAGCATGGTTATAAATGTACTTGGTTATTTGTTTGCACTCATGAACATCTTGCACCCACTCCAACTTCCCAATGTCCTCCAAAATCAAATCTATATAGTGGGAAGCACAAGGGGTCCAAAAAATAGTAGGGTATTTTGCACATATCAATTTACCTCCTGTCACATAATTTACAGCGTAGTTTGCGATTACTTGGACAACATGTTTGGCCCCCGCTTCTTCCACAACCTCTGCTAACAATGTATATATCGTATTTGCCTCTTTCACGTGTGAAGATGCATCAACAGATTTTAGGAACATGGAAACATATTTACGAAAAGCCATTGGAAAATTTATGATTGTTCTACTCCTTTGATCTCTCTGCCCATCTAACAAGATTGTGCAACCTATAAACTCCTATGATATTTTAATGCTCTCCAACCGTGCCTTGACACACTACAACTCCTCATCTAGATATTCCCCCCTAAGTGCATTGTAAAAGGGGCCTTTGTATCCAGGGCCTACGCCTGCAATATCTTCTACCATGGGTTGATAAAAAGGAGACCTTGCAACGTTGAATGAGAGGTTGTCATGGTAGCAGAACCTCCTCACTGCCGTAACTTCCTCATTCCTTTTCCTTTGATTATAATTGTCCAAGGTTTGTTGATATCCTAGGGTTGTACGAGGAAGAAATAAAGGAGAGGTGATACTTGGACTTGGTGCAACACTTGATGAACAACTACATGGAGGTCCCACTGGAGATCTTCCCATTCTGCAGTTTCAAACCTTAGCCTAGATATTTTAGCATTTTGTTCTTTGAGAACTTCCAAAGCAACGTGCTTCTCTGTTGTGACTTCTTCATGGAAACCATTACAAACTACGACATCTTTAAACACAACTCGAGCTAGGTGGTGTTTTAACCTATTTAAGCCCCCATACATAATTGTTGAACAATAATTGCACTTTATTGTCTTGCCCTAGGACCACCTAGGCACAATGTTCCCATGCTTTATAAAGAGGCCTTTTAGGTCTGCCCTTAGGTGCCATATATAAAAATATGATAGTTGAAAAAACATCAATTGAATTTTTTTTTATTTATAAATAAAATGAAATGAAATTTTTATTTTTTAATTAAATTGAACTTACTTTTGGCAGGTTGTGAAGGCTGCCATCACAACCTGCAGGCATGTAGGTTGTCCCTTGTGGCTTCCTACAGGCTTGTAGGTTGTGATGGCATCCTTATCAAGCTTGTGTAGGTTTCCATCACAGCCTACATGACTGTAGTCAACCACAGGGTGTAGCCTAAATAGGCCTATAGGATTTCTTAAGTAGGATGCCATCACGACTTGTAGGCCTATATGCAACCACAGGGGGCATCCTACAAGCCTGTAGGCCTGTGTAGGCTGCCATCACAACCTACAAGCTTGTAGGTTGTTTGGGGAGGTTGCCATCACGATCTACAAGCCTAGAAGCAGCCACAGGGGGCAACCTATAGGCCTGTGGTCTGTGATGGTGTCACGCCTCCTCCCCTCTACTCGCTGAGGAGCAGACGCAACTCACTGCTGCTATGTGGTTTATCAAACCAGGATCCAGCCCCATGAACATAATAAATACTGCATTGAAATAAAAGACATGTACATATGCATAATACATGAAAATACAGCGGAAGCAAATACCATTCAAGCATTCAATATGTTCATAATAATTCATAAAGCAAATACCTTGCATAATTAATACAAAAAATACTTATCTTGAAAATGAGTTGTCCCGCAACTAGCTATGTCGTTGCAACGTTCCATCCAACCATAGGCCAGTGGGCTCATCAATCTCTCAGCACCACTTTCACCCCCGAGTTGGGCATGATTTCCACAAGGAACTAGGGAACACCATGCTCACACATAGCCAAATACACATCTAAGTTCATCTAAGCCAAACACAGTTGGGTTTATCAGGGTGCTAAGACAGTGGAAATGTAGAATTGCTAAGCTAGTGAGCTCAACCACAGAGCTATGGACACCTGCACTAGATCTATCTAGCTTGGCATCCATAATACCTACACACCCAACACAAGGAAGTATTCCCTTCACTGCTACACAGTCACTCGGGCCATAACTTTCCTTCCAGTGCTCTTCAGGCTGTGCATAGAAGATTTGCTAGCCCCTCTTGATCCGTCTGTGAGGTTCCTCTCTTCACTAAGTTCATCAAGCCAGTTCTGGGCCTCTTCCACTCCCAAGTCTTTCAGACCAAAATAAGGATGCACATAACAACAAAATACAAATGTTGGGTTTGTAGAAAAACGTTTGGCAACCAAAAATGAAATTGCAGATGGAGAAATCAATTCTTGGTGAGCAATTCAATTTCACCCAACGTTTCTGGGCATTGCAGGGGCAAAAACGGCCTCCCTAAACCCACTAATCGGGAAATATCTCTTCCCATCCACTGAGCAACACAAAAACGGATTTCTGGGTATGGAAAAATGAGGAAAACAACAAAAATCGTTAAGAAAAACGCACAACAAGCTCCAGCTGCGTGAGGTAGAGGAAAACGTTGGTGAATAATGGCTTGGGCATGCATTTTTGGGTATTTACTTGCCCAATAAGTCAAAAACACGATTTTCAAAAATGATGGCTTACCCCAATATGAATTTACTATCATACTCTTCCATTCCCAAGTCATTAACTTCCACAACCAACTTCTGGAAGAAATAAATGATTGGGCACAAAAGACAAAATGGGTAATTGAGATTTTATGGGTTCTCCTATTGACATTTGGCTTTACACTATTGGCTCAATGGTTTGAATAATTCCCCCCCCACTATTCCTTGTGAAATCATGCCCCCATCTTTTTGTTGCATTGGCATAGCTAGTTGTGGGTATTTTTATTAAATTGCATATTTACATGATGTCTTAATTTCTATTGTACCTGGCTAACACGATAACCATCGGTATCGATTTTAATTGCCGATACATAAAACGCTAAATCCATGGTGGGGCCTTGGCCTTGAGCTCCTCACCATGATTTAATAACGATATTTACATCATTTGCAATTTTAATACAATGGGGTCAAAATCGGGATATTACAGATGGAAGTCTCCACATGTTACGAAAACTTAAAAAATAACATAAAAAATACAAATAAAATTAAAACAAAAAAACAAAAAGAAACCACCAACTTGATGTTGAACTCGACCTCTTGAAGTCGATGCCAGATGATGTTGACGCCTTAGTTCCTTATCGAATTTTTATTATGTTTGGGTGTCAGACGTAGCGGCTTGACACGCTCTTCGTGGGTAGGTTTCAGTGCCAAGGTGTGGTAGAGAAGCATGGTTAAGTTGTTGGTTGAATTCTTTCCTTAGTCATTTGATAAATGGCTAAGTGTTCCTTGTTGAATTGGAGGAATCATGACTATTGATTAATGTGCTGATGAGTAATTGAGACCGTTGATTTCCTAAGTCAATGTGCTTGTGTCGACATTCGACTCCCGACATGCCGACGTCGAAAATCGAGGGGGGGGTGGTTTTTGTGAAGTTCGGTTGTTGGTGCTGACTCCCGACTTCCGACGTTACGACATCAGAAATCGAAAGTTGGGAGTGAATGTGGTAATTTTGTTATGTTGGTGCCAACTCCCGACTTTCGACGTGTCGACGTCAGGAATTGAAAGTCGGAAGTGTTCATTGTAATGTTCTCTATGTTCACAGTCGATTGTTGAATTCCGACGTGGTAACATCATGAATTGGAAGTCTGAAGCTAGGGGAAGCCCCCCCCCCCCACTTCACTCCCATAGGAAGCGATCAAGAATCACTCCTAGAAGCGCAATTCTTAATAGCTTCCTCTTGGGAGCATTTTTTGGAAGCACGCTTCCTTAACATTCCCTGGTTTTTTTGGGTGCGCTTAGGGAGCGATGAGGAAGTTTCTCTCCCGAAGTGCTTCCCCATTTCTCCCTAAACGCTCCCAGGAGCAAAAATAATGCTCCCTAATCACTCCTTCCACGCTCCTAGGTATTGAGATGATTTTTTTCTTTTTTTTGTTTTTGTAACGAAGACATGGTTTCACTTGGATTTTTTAGCATGGTTAGGCTTCATTTAGGGGATGTATTAGATGGTAATGTTAAATTCTTAAAGTAAAAGTGGCATTCTCCTTATTTTTCATCTTCTATCATTTTACTTAAATGTTTAACCTTAACATTAATTGTTTCAGGATTTTTGAGAGTGGTTCCAACCTCATTGGAATTCATATGCGAAAAGTATAATTTTAGATCCCATTCAAATTTCAATAGAGTTAATAGTTTTCAGGATTGCATCATTTCCACTAGATTATATCATGTGTGAGGGTAAGGGATTGGAATTGAATCAAGCACATCAACCTCTCTATGTACCTTGATGTTGGTGGTGTTGATGCCTAATTGTTGAACTTGAATGAACTCCTCTATCATGACCTTGATCAAAATTTACCCTTCAATCAAGAAAAATCATTTACTAAGCATTGGAAGGGGTTTCTACCTAAATATTCCAGTCCTTGCCCTAGCATATGTCCTTACTCCTTTCACCAAAATATTATTCTCCATATTGGTTTGCCCCAACTAGCACCCGGGGGTGGAGTTAGGAGAAAACCACACATAGATCTAGAGGTGCAGAATGGGTATATGCTTGCATTATACAAGTTGGTCCCTGATGAGCAGGAGTGTGCTCAAGTGCAAAGTGATTTTTTGAACAAATACATCAGTGAACATGGAGTCTTTGGTAACCTACATACAACCAAAGATCTAGATGGGTTGAGTCATATCAAATGGTGAAACATGTATTGCTCCTCTATCACATATCTGCATAAATTGGCGGTGAGGGTGCTTTCATTGGTTGTTAACACTTGTTCTACAGAGAGTTGTTGGAGCACCTACAACTTCATTTAAAATGAGAAGAGAAGCAATTTGAATGTAGATAGAGTAGAAAGCTTGGTTTATGTGCACTACAACTTGATGCTATTATCCCATTATTGTGATGTGGCCAAGAATGATAGAACATATTTAACTTGGAACAACAATTCCTTAGGAGGTTGATTTGGAGGATAAAGCCATAGAATCAGAGTGCTTGAAGGTTGAACTTTTGGGTGATCAGGATGGTGATCAAGTTCATACGATAGAGATTCCACACCCCAAACCACCAGTAGGTTTTCAAATGTAGGACATTTTCCTTTATCTTACAACTCTTTGGTAATGAATATGATGCTCTATTTCATTTCATGGTTCATGTTATCTCTTGGAGTTTGTTGATTGCAAATTAGTATATGTTTAAACTTGAAGGTTGATGTTGTTAATGATTGATCATTTGATGACGATGTTACAACTTATAGCTCCAACATGATTGATGTTATATGTGTACTAAATGATTATATCTACGCGTTCATGCTTTATATAGCTAATTTGACATTCTACATGTTTTTTTAAATATATGCATCAAAATATATTAAAATATGTATTATATAAAAAACGCTCCCAAAACACTCCCAAAGCAGAAGCTTTTCAAAATTTCGCTTGACGCTCCCACTTCCACTCTCACTTCCCACTCCTGCTCCCTGCTCCCAACGACATAGGTCTGGAATGTTCGTTGAAATCCTTGTATTTTAGTGCCTATTTTCAACTTCTGACATGCCGACGTCAAGAATCGAAAGTTGGAAGTGATTTGTGTTCTTCTCATTTAATGGTGCTGACTCCCGATGTGCTAGCATCGGGGATCAAAAGTCAGGAGTGGCTTGTTTTTTTTTAGTTTGGGCGTTCTGACTCCCTATTGTCAACGTTGAAAGTCAGAAGTCACGAGGGGTGTTTGTAGTTCTTGTTTTGGCATGCTAACTCTCGATTGTTGATGTCGAAAGTCAGAAGTCGGGAGGTAATGTTGTTTTTCCTGTTTTAGTGTGCCAACTCCTGACTGTTGATGTCGGCAAGGTCGGGATAGACATGGAAAAATCAGAGTCGACATTTTAGATCAGAAAGGCAAAATTTAAGCCATCAGAACTAGTTTAAGAGTCGATCCACACCATTGATTATTGATTAGCGAGTTTTAATCTGTGTTTAAGTCTTGTTTAAGCATGTTAAATTGTGTTTAAATCTCGGCTTCCGCATTTGTTTAAGTTGGTTAGTTAGCTATTGAAGGTTTATCAAAGGGTTAATTAGGTAAATTAATCTTGTTTAAAACCCTGTTATTACTAAATCAATGATTAATCGCTTGAATGTGCATTAATATTCTTGATTGTTTGGTTTGTTTAATGAGTTATTGTGATTTTAAGTGGTTTAATCTATGCTTCTGCAATCTTTGAGTTATCTGTAACTCATGGAAATTGTTTATCTTGTATTGATTTAATTGTTTACATTTGGAGCTCGTGTGTTGCTCTATGATCGTTAAGGACCACCGATGGTTGTTTGCATGGTTGTGTAGCGCTCGGGGTGCGTCACAGTGTGGTATCAGAGCTAAGGTTTCAACCCTCAGCCTCTTGGAATTGTTTGTTGGATGTGTATGAGTTTGAGTTGTGGAATTCCTTAAAAGTACTATGTGCAATGTGGTATGTGGATAATGTGAATACAATTATGTATATAAATTTTAATATGAAGTAAAAACCCGTGTAATTTCAATTTGTTAGCTACAATATAGTTTTCAAGCCTTTGCTGTTGTTGATTGCCAGAATAGCGGGCAGACAGAATTGTAAGGATGTCTGAGAGCCCTAAAATATCTCAATTTGTTAAAGAAGCGAGAGTGGGTGATCCAAGGATAGAGTCCAATGGCCATGAACCTGAAATGGAACCCAAGGAAGTGTTCCAAACAATGAGAAATGTTCAAGTGGGGAATGGAAGGATCCTGTAGTACATGGAGCAACATGATGAAATTAACTAGCTGATGATGTAGAACTTGATGAAGCTACAAACCCAGGTGCAACAAGTACCTTCTGTGATAAGTAAGGAAGGTGAGGAATCCATGGACATAGAATTTTTTGATAGGTACCAACATTCCATGGATAGAGATGCAAGTAAAAGGAGGGCACAATCCCGACACTATTTAGTAGAGAGTCATCATGGGGATCAAGAACCTAAAATCGAGTCTGATCATTATCCTAGAAGACACCAGAAGAGAAAGCATGATGGAAATGCACATTAGGGTGAGCTCAGAAAGCTTAAACCTCCCACCTTTGATGGAGAAAAATATGGGGAAGTGGTAGAGGTTTGGCTTCTAGATATGAAAAAGTATCTGCAATTGCATGATCATTTGGATAACTGAGAAGCTCATATTGTCATTTATAACCTTTAGGGAAAATATTACCAGTGGCAAGGAAACAAGTGAAGTAAGTATAAAGTCTGGATGAAAAGAAAATCTCTTGGAGGAAATTCTAAAGGTATTTCAAGCAGGAATACCTATCATAGCAGTAGTATGACAAGAGAATGCTTGAGTTCTTTGAAATTCAACCGGGGAATATGACAATTAAGGAATATGAGAAGAGGTTCCTAAAGTTGTTGAGTTATGTGGGTTTCATCCAAGAGGAAAAGGTGAAGATCTAGTGCTTTGTTAGTGGTTTACCAACGTTGTACCAAGACATAATACCTTATGATGAGCCTCGTACCTTGAAAGATTGCATATGGAAGGATAAATATCTGTATGAGCAGGGTAAGAATAGGTAGGATTTGCATAAGGGATGGAAGGGTAAATTGAATGATAAGAAGAATCAAGGGAGACAAGGATTTAAGTACATGACAGTAAACAAATTCAGTTTGATTCTTTCAAGCAACCCACTATGAAAGAGGAATCCAAGGTGAGTGAACCTACGGGATTTAAGAGGTTGGGACAAGTTAAATGCTGGAGATGTGGAGGTGACCACTACCTCTATAATTGTCGTAAGAGGAAGGGAAGAGATTCCATAGTGTATCATGTGAGAGAATCATCTTCAGTGCGAGATTTAGGTCAAAGTGTTCCCTGAATCTATGCAGCTTTGGACAATCATTAGGCAGATCATCAGTCTTCAATGATCAAAATCGAAGGTAAAATGAACAATTTACCAATTTCAATTTTGATTGATTCTAGGTCTTCTTTCAGTTATGGAAATGCAAATTTGGTTGACAAATTCAAGTTAGTAAGCAATAAGTTGCCTAAGCACAAGTTGGTCTAGTTAGATACAGGAATGAGAAGAAAAATCACATATGTGGTTAAAGACTATTCATTTACAATGAATGGTAAATTGGTGTGTACCTTGTGATTGTGTTTCTTTCAGTGGTCCTCTTTATGTTGTTATTACAAAATTGTATTAAATTCTTATCAAGTTAGGACTTAAGCTATGATAGCATAGAAAACTCAACATGGTATCAGATCTAGCCTGAAAAGAGAAGCATGAGGTAAATCTCTCTCTCCTTCACTAGACAATAAAATTAGGGTTTTCTACTAAAGTGGAATTTTTTAGTGTGTGACATAGGGAAGTGCACCCCTCCTAGGTGCATATTTTGGCACCAAGATCGAATTTTTTTAGTGGGTAGATCCTCCGGAAAGTCGAGCCCTATTTTGGATTGGAAGCAAAAAACTAGAAATCCAGAAACTGCAGTCCAGAACCTTGCAAGACCAGTTTCAAGGGTTAGAAATTGGATTCTTCGGAAACTAAGTATACCAATATACTTGCCTCAGTGAAGAGCATATTTTGGTGAGTACAGTTTTCATTTCTGAGAAATTTCAATTTTTGTCATTTTTTGTTCTCCGGGACAAGATGTCTCCAAGCACTAAGCTTGATGACAAGTTGGAAGGCATAGAAAACTTCTATGCTTGGAAATACAAAATATGACTCATTATATAAGAGAATGATCTTGCAAATTTTATCAAGGAAGTTGTGTCGAATCCCAAAGAAGATGAAGCAAAGGAAAAGTACAAGAAAGACATGATCAAAGACAAGAGGATAATAGCGGATTCTATTAAGGATCACTTGATTCCTCAAGTATCCTCCAAGGATACACCTAAGGATATGTTTGATTCCCTATCAGGAATGTATGAAGGAAGAAACATCAACCGAAAGATGAACTTGAGATCCCAACTCAAAAGTACAAAGATGAGCAAGGGTGAATCTATCCGCAAATACTTCACAAGGGTCTCTCAATTCAAATAACAACTAGAAGCAATTGAAGACAAGATTGATGAAATTGAACTAGTAATGACCGCTCTTAATTGTCTTACTAGACCATGGGACTCCTTCATCTATACAATTTGTGCAAGGAAAGAAGGCCTACAATTTGATGTCCTATGGGAAGAATGTGTTCAAGATGAAGCTAGAGTAGCTAACCAAGAAGCACTACTTAGAGATGATGACCATGCTCTAGCTACTCATACTAGAAGAAGAAAATGAAAGCATCATTTCAAGAAGGAAACCTATAAGGGGCCTTATCCTCCTAAGAAGTTTCAGAAGAATAAAAAGGGAGATGACAAGCATAAATATTTCTCCTCTTATCAATGTTACCATGAGATAAGATAGGACACATTTCCATAAATTTTCCAACAAAGAAAGAAGAATATAAGAGGAAGAATAACAAAAGACATCATGCTCACTTAGCCGAAGGAGAAGAAGAAGAAGAACCTATCAGGAAGTTAGCAAAAGAATAAATTGAAGAATATGTTCTCTAGAAGATGTATTTGACATTGAGACAGAAGAAGGTGGCATGTATAAGTTGAAAGGTCACTCAGAAGTAGACTTGATTCATGATACTACAAGTCCATGTGAACTATGGCATAGAAGGATTGCTCACATAAACTACAAAGTCCTACCACATGTGAGCAAGGTAGTCACAGGCCTACCAAACCTAAAGATTGACCATGAAGGAATATGTAACGGATGTGTGAAAGGAAATAACATAAAGAATTCATTTCCGAAGAGGGACACCAAGTCAGAAGGAATATTGGAACTTATAAACTTAGATGTATGCGGTCCTATGCCCTCAACATCTTTAAGTGGGTATGTATATTATGTAACTTTCATTGATTATTACTCTTGTAAGGCTTGGGTTTACTTTTTGAAATCAAAAGATGAAGTGTTTGGAAAGTTCAAGGAATCCAGATCTTTGGTAGAGAAACTTTTAGAAAGAAATATCAAGACACTCAGGTCAGATAATGGAGGAGAGTATACTTCAAATGAATTCAGAAACTTCTACAAAGATGTCGAGATTTAAAGGGAAATTACCACTTCCTATAATCCACAATAGAATGGTGTTGCTGAAATGAATAACCTTTAACCATTATGGAAGCAATGAAGGCTATGATCCATGATCAAATCTTCCTATGCACTTATGGGTTGAAGCAACAAGGACAACAATATATGTCTAGAACAAAATATCCTATAGTGCACTTGGGTTGAAAACCCCGAAAGAAATGTTCACAGGAAAGAAACCAGAGGTAAGTCACCTCAAGATATTTGGTTGTCTAGTGTTTCTTCATATACCAAAAGAGAAAAGAACCAAGTTGGATCCTTCAGGAAAGAAAGGAATATTTGTTGGATATTGTGAGGTCTCCAAGGCCTTTAGAATCTATATATGAGCTTACCATCATATGGAAATTAGCAGGGATGTAACCTTTGATGAAGATACATCTCTCAATAAATCGAGAAAGTGTCAACTTGAAGAAACACATGAAGAAGTTGTAGCTCTCAGAGTTGCATAACCGATGAAAGAATTTGCACCTTCTCCTAATGATGAGATTCCGGAAGAACATAATATGTTGGAGCCCCAAGAACCTCCCCACATGAATATCTCCCACAAGAGAAAACCAGCTTGGGATCATGAGATTATTTAAGAAGCAGAAAGGTATGGTGCTCCAGAAGGCTCCATAAGGAAGAGCGAGAAGCCAAATCCATTTCCTAGTTATGTGGCTTTGATGTGTGATCTTGTAGATAAAGAACCTACTTGTTTTGAAGCAGTTGTTCAAAACAAAGAATGGGTAGAAGCCATGGAAGAAGAATACCAATCCATAATGAAGAATGATGTGTGGGAAACAGTTCCAAAACTAGAAGGTAAAAGTGTGTTATCTTCCAAATGGATCTACAAGTTAAAACATACAACTGATGGAAGTATTGAGAATTACAAAGCCATATTTGTGGCTTGTGGATTCTCTCAAAAGGAAGGAATCGATTATGAAGAGACATTTGTTCCTGTAATAAGGTACACTTATATTAGAACCATCATGGCACTAGCAGCCAAGACAAAATGGAAGTTACATGAAATGGATGTGAAAACAACCTTCCAAATGGTGTTATTGAAGAAGAAGTGTACATAGAACAACCACAAGGTTTTGAAGTTGAAGATAGAAGGACACGTGTCTATACACTGAAAAAAGGCTCTGAATGGATTGAAGCAAGATCCAAGAGCTTGGTATGGAAGAATCCTTAGTTTTCTAATGAGCTTGGGATTTACCAAAAGTAAGGTTGGTCCTAACCTTTACTTCAAGGTTATGGATGATGAACCTGTCATATTTTTTTTGTATGTGGGTACTTCAAGGTTATGGATGATGAACCTGTCATGTTTTTTTTGTATATGGATGATTTATTCCTGACATGTGATGAGAAGAAAATATCAGAGTGTAAGAAGAAGCTCGCTGCAAAATTTGAGATGAAAGATCTTGGATTGATGCATTATATTCTAGCTCTTGAAAGATGGTAGAGCCCAAAAGGAATCTTCCTTAACCAAGGGAAGTATGTAGTGGAAATACCGAAAAGGTTTAACATGTTGGAATGTAAAGCCATGGCCATGACCATGGATACACACTTGAAGTTGTTAGCTGATGCTTTGCGATAATTAGTGGATGTGACACTATACATACATATCATTGGTTCATTGATGTTTTTGATGAAAACCTAGCCAGATATATGCTTTGCTGTGAACACCTTAAGTTAGTATTTGGTTGAGCCTAGACATGTTTACCTGGTAGCTGCAAATCATATGATGAGGTACCTGAAAGGTACAGTAGGCTATGGTTCAGTTATACTAGAGATCATGAATTTAGACTGTATGGTTATACAAATTCAGATTGGGCAAGAAGTGTCTCATATAGAAATAACACTTCGGGAGTATGTTTCAGTCTGGAGTCAGGCATGATCTCATGGCTAAGTAGGAAGCAGTCCAGTGTTGCTCTCATCACTACAGAAGCAAAATATATTGTCGCATGTTTCGCCAGTTATGGAGCCATATGGCTTCGGAATTTGTTGTCAGATCTATTCGATCTAGAGATGGATGTTATCGTGATTCTATGTGATAACCAAATCTGCATGAAGATGACAGAGAACCACGTGTTCTATTATAAGACGAAGCACATAACAATCAAGTACTTCTACATGCATGACATTGTGCAAAAGGGAGCTATAAAGCTCCAATATGTGAGGACAAATGAGCAAGTTGCAGATGTGTTGACTAAGCCCCTATCTTGTGTGAAGTTTGAACACTTCCAAGACAAGCTTGGTGTTGTTTGTAAGGAATTCCCTAGAAAGGAGGAGTAGTATTGATGATACTATGGTATCCTGATCACAAGAGGTAGATCAATTAGGATTAATCATCCTTAAACTTGATCTCGTAATTATGAAAGGAATGATCGTCTTAAATGTTGATGTGAGTGGACTTGATCTCGTAATTCTGAAAGGAAGGATAGTCTAAGATGTTGGGACTAATCATCCTTAGACTTGATTCCGTAATTTCGAAAGGAAGGATCGTCTTAAATGTTGATGTGAGTGGACTTGATCCTGTAATTCTAAAAGGAAGGACCATCCAAGATGTTGGGACTAATCATCCTTAGACTTGATCCTGTAATTTCGAAAGGAATGATCGTCTCAAATGTTGATGTGGGTCCACTTGATCCCGTAATTCTGAAAGGAAGGATCACCCAAGATGTTGGGACTAATAATACTTAGACTTGATCTCGTAATTCCGAAAGTAAGGATCATCTTAAATGTTGATCTTAATGGACTTGATCCCGTGATTCTAAAAGGAAAGATAATCCAGGATGTTGGTGGACTTGATCTCGTAATTTCGAAAGGAAGGATCGTCCAGGATGTTAGGTGGACTTGATCTCGTAATTCCGAAAGGAAGGATCGTCTTGTGTATGTATGTGTTACATGTGATTAATATTGATAGCTCCACAAAGAATTGATCCCGTAATTCCAAAAGGAAGGATTGTCTGTGTACCACATATGTGTTGTCCATGATCCCGCAATTTTGAAAGGAAGGATCATGTTGGTTGTTGTTACACCTACCATAGATGATATTACTCCATCCTTGAGCTGTTGATGATGATGTTCCTATGCTTGTCACATGTTGTTGTTATTCCAACTTTATGTTGATGAGCCAGCCTCATGTTGTCATTGTTGCTGTTATTCTAGATTTATGCTGATGAGCCAGCCTCGTGCTATTGTTGCTAATGATGTATAATTTTGTATGTAGATGATGATGATGCTCCAGCTCCATGTTGCAGATGATGATATTCCATGTTGCAGATGATGATGCTCCTGTTTCATGTTGCATATGAGGATGTCCCATCAGATGATGATGATGCTCCAACTCCATGCTATAGGTGATGCTTGAGCTCCATGTTGCAGATGATGATGCTCGAGCTCCATGTTGGTGATAATGTTCCAGGTCCATGTTGCATATGATGATGCCCCAGTTCCATGTTGTAGGCGATGATACTCCAACTTCGTGCTGAATATGATGATGTTGTTCAAAACTTCTGATGATATATAGATGTACTAGAAAAAGTTCCAAAAGATGATGTCGATGATGCCTCCTCTCTCTCCTTCTGATGATGTTGTGTAGAGCCACACTAGTTGTTGTTGTTGTCAGTAGAATACTCTTCTTGTTAAGGGGGAGTGTTGAAATAATGTAGCTTCAAAGAATATTCTACTTGTACTTTACATTATTATTATTCCTCCATCGGGAGATGTCCCTAATGTAAAAGGTAGTGAGGTAAACCCTATGTTGTAAGTTGGGTCAATAGTACCTAGAAAAGAATAATATAATTATTATTGTGAGATTTTCTAGGTAGGTCGTCCCTGTTAGTTAGACAAGTTCGCCTAGTTAGGTTAAGACTCAGTTGGGAAGTTTAGTATAAATAGGGAGGCGCCCTCCCTCATTTATACACACTCACTCACACTTGTATTGTGCAAGAAAAAGAAAGAAGGAACGGAGAAGGAGGAGGACTAGTGTCTTTGGTGTTTTGACTCTTATGCTTGGGGTTTGGTCTTTCTCTCTATGCGACCATATTCTTTGGTCATTGCATTCTGGTAATCCATATTGAGGAAGTTTTTGTTGGGTTTTTTCCCTTTAGGGTTTCCCAAGGTAAATTGCGGTGTACATTGTGATTGTGTTTCTTTCAGTGATCCTCTTTATGTTGTTATTGTGAAAATGTATTAAATGCTTATCAAGTTAGGACTTAAGCTATGGCAACATAGAAAATCAACACATATTTGCAAGTGAGCAACATTATTTTGGTGAAGTAGTGGATGTGGTCACAACAATGCTTTCCAAAGGATATACCTTAGGAAAAGACACACTAAGCAAAGCTAATGAGTAATCATTATTGGCAAATTGTTGATGAGATGATCCTCTTCTACACTACAAACTATTGATTCCGTCGAATAGATGGTTTTTAACATTTAATTAAACTATATCGACGACCCACAAAAATGTCTTCAAACATAACTACGAGCCTTGATTTCCTCCTAAATAATGGTTATCGAGAGATTCTTTTTAGATATCACCATTACATCTCATTTGGGTGAGCCATTGAGATTTTGATTGGAACATTGCAAGAGCTCCATAAAAAACCCCAACTGTTGTCAACTTGGTGTTGCTTTGATAATAAATGCATATGTCATGATCTCCATCAAATCCTCCCACCACACATCCAATGATGCTTAGTCCTACTAGAAGTGAAGTCATCTAATCTTGTAGCAAACAACAAGTTTTTCTTCGATTGTTGGAATCAACCAATACATGTAGTCAAAGTTCCCATTGGTTTAGAAAATAGCTCAAATTTTCCAATGTTCTAGGTCGATTTAGAGTTGGAAAAAACCCTAGGGAATCATTCTACCACATAAAAATCTTGGATTGTGGTGAAACTATACTCATACTTGAATTTCTGTTGGATTTTTATCAAATTTATGGTTGGAAATAAAACAATTTCACTAATTGATTAGCTTATCTTGTTAGAAGCTCTTTTTAATTAGTTATTCATAAAGCTCTTCAATAATTTGTCCATCATGAATTAAACATAGGCCATCCTAGATCATTTTGATATTTCTTTTTCTATTTCAAAAATACATTTTTTAAACATGAACTGTATAGTTACTTTTTTCAAATTGATTTTTGAAGGACAATGGTTTGGAATCACTTATTCTATGTCATCATAGAGTACATTAATTAAAATATAAAAACTTTGACATGGAACAACATTATAGTGTGAAGACAAAATCTGATTATATGAAATAATGGATGATGGTAGACTTTTATCTTACAATATATCTTCAGCTTTTACGTTTTACGAGATGCCTTTAAGTCTTAATTTATTAAGAGGATCTTGACGCATTAAGAAGATCTTGGTGAAATAAAAGCAATTAACACCCCCGCTTTTTCACTGAGGAAAAGGCTATAGTTGATATTCATTAAAAAGAATCAAACTATGCATAAAGCTATTTGCAATACCCCACTTACATTTGTTTTTTAGTCCCCTAGGCAACTAAATGTTTCACTTCACCTTATTAGTTTGGCTAAGAAACCAAAGGTATTTCTAAAGTTTGAGGAAAATAATATTAATCTGTTTTTATTTATTCAATTTATTTTCATGTGTTGAACTTTGATTGAAATACTATTTTTTTATTATCATTAACCACATTAGTTTAAAATAAGAAAATAAAATAAAATTTACATATATTATAAAAACTTTAGAAATTACCTGAAATATTTGTGGTGAAGTGTTGAATTGCTATGGCTTTAATTTGTTGTCACATCACACATAGACACACATATAGAATTTCCTAACTATTCAAAAAAATTATAAAGTTTAAATTCATAAACTTATATTGAAATAATATCATTCCTATTAATATTTTCTTATGCAATCTTTAAACTAATTTTCAAAACCAAAATATACAATTTTATATTTTATATTTTTTTAAAGTCTAAAGAATTATCTTATTTTCCATTTTTTTTTAATATAATTGTTTTTAAATTAATCTTTCAACATATCAAAATATTAATAAACATAATTATGGTTTCATATTTTTTAAACTATCTTTAAACAATAATATGAGTTATGAATTATAGATTATATATTATTATTTATAAAAAATAACTTATTCTTTTATATTTATAATTATGGTTTAATTGATTTTTTTTTTAAATATATGATCAACTAAGCTGCAACTCTTGTTATTTTCTAAATCATTTGTATGAATAATGGTCTCTTAAACACTAAATTGCAATCCCACATGGCCACTGCCACACAAGTAAGATTGCAATTTTATTTCAAGTAAGTTACGAGAGTTTCTGATGGATCACCAATTATGCCAATAGGGCAACAGATCTCTTTCGAATTTTGATCTTTCCATTCCCATGTTTGTCAGATCACATCAGTGGCCCTTTTGAAATGGAAGGAATCATTTTTTACAAATCGATTAACAGTACAGCCTGTGAGGTCTAAATCTTTTTCGTTTTTTCTGAATATTTCATTGTGTTTTGGCACTGTATGGTTATTTGCAGCAATCAAGTCCGTCAATCCTCTATCCAGCGTACTGGATGGATGATGGGTCGGGTTGGAAATATGGGCTTGATTCCGGGAGATAATAAGACAGGTCCGTCCATATCATCTATTCTCTTTAGTATATTTGTTTTAGGCAGGGTGCTTAGCAGCTGTTGTGCTAGTTATTTTTACCTTTAACAGTTTTAAGGTCGATAATGTCCTCCGTTATGTTATTTGGGTCACACTTTCTCAAGTTTATAGGAGTTGAAATGCCTCGAGGAGGAATCCGATACAGACAAGTCCATTGAAATACAACCCCTTTCTAGAGACGAGGCGTGGATGTTGTTCACGAGAATAGCTTTCAAAGAGGGCTCTGTTCCTATGGAGTTGGAAGACTGTCTTGCAGGAGGGAGAGTGTGAGGGTTTGCCTTTGGCATTAACTGCAGCAGCCGCAGCAATGAAGGGCAAAAGCAGTGTAGATGGGTCGGAGATTTCTTTATCTTTGATGAAACCCTCAGATCCATATTTTTCACATACTCATGCTCCCCTTGATCAAGAACTCTATCATCGATTACGATGGCGCTATGATGCTTTGCCTTATTCAAACGTCAAGAATTGGTTATTTTATTGTGCTATGTCTCCAGGAGATGCAGCCTTGATGTGGACAAATTAGTACAAATGCAGATTGCCTAAGGGCTCGTTAGCAGCAAAAAGGAAACCAATTTATTGGGCATGGTCATTGGGTGTACCTATAAAAAACTTCTTGTAGATCGTGGTTTGTTTCAGAGTGTTAAAAATAACGGGATCTAAGAAGTCAATAGTGGTTTGTTTCAGAGTGTTAAAAATAACGGGATCTAAGAAGTCAATAGGGATTGCCGTGTGAGAATTCACCATAATTTTTTTCGGGACATGGCAATTTATATTGGTGAGAAGCAGGAGAGTTCTTTATTCATGGCAACCCAAAAATTGCAAAGTTTTCCATAGATTCATGATGAAGATCACAAGAGGATATCACTTGTATTTAATTATCACTTGTATCAGAATGATCTCTCTACAGGTTCTCAATCCGTCCAGGACGTAGGTATGTTCAATCCAAACCTGTGTGGAGCAATTGACAATGTTTGTCCTCTTTGCATCAAGGATTTGCCTGAAGAGATATGTCATCTTTCTAAGCTTCAGTCTTTTAGACATACTGTAGACATCTAGAATCATTGCCTTCTAAGATTGAAGAGCTTAAAAATCTCAAAAATCTTAATTTAAATGGATGTTTGAACTTAGGGATGGTTCCACATAAAATTTCTGAACTTACTTCATTGAGCACACTATATTCATGGTGACTCCTGGATTAAGTGTGGAAGCTGAAGCACCTACAACTGTTTGGAATTTGAAGGATCTCAAAAATCTGACATAACTGTATGTCCAAGACTGGAACCAGGAATTAAGTCGACTGAACCAGGAATTATGTCGATAATTAAAGAAGGCATAATGGGAACTTGGTTGGAGATGAGGCACTTATGCTTGAAGTACAAAAAAAATATATATGCGGTGTAATGATGGATCTTCCCTAGGACATTGAGGGCTTGAAGACGCTACAGAGTTTCATAATGGTTCGTTGCCATGGGTTAAGTATGCCCATGCAAGTTTCAACATCTTGAAAAAAATGAATTATACCGTCGAGAGCATCTAATGGGGCTCTTCCCTTTGGAGCCGTTAGCAATATAAGGGTCAATTTTTTTTTTGAGTTTTCTAATTTGGAGTTGGGAACATAGAGTTCAGCAAGGGCAAGTGGATTTCCAATGTTAGAGATGTTAGTTTTGCAACATCTACCTATGTTAAAGAGTATGGCAGGATTACCAAACAATGGTTGTGCAATGAACAAATTTTGTCTAGCATTATTAGAACAATAGTTTTGACTGGATTTTATGTTTCATATATGAAGTAGTTTAGGAATTCTTTTAGTGCAAAGCTCTGTCACCAGAAATAGGATGGGGATTTTCATCTCCTGTAAAAACAGCTAAAAAACAGAGTGGAATGGAAAACACCATTTTTTAAGAAACAGAGTGGAATGGAAAACACCATTTTTTAAGGTCGTTTGACTCCTTTCCATTTTTGAGGATCCAAAACTGTTTTTTTGTGAAACGAGGCTTAACAATCCTTGTTTCCTCTCCAGTTTTCCTCCAAGGGGTGTTGAGGGAAGTGTGGATCCACCCATTGGCATTCTGTTCGAGACTAACAATCATTAGTTCTTTTAACTCAACCTTGATTCTCATTTTATTGTTGATAACTATACTGATTCAGTTTCTTTGTACATGGATTTTACGTGCTTGACATTGTAATGAAGTGATGTCTGGTACACTTACTAATTTCTAGACCAGTTTATTGGATCTCTATTAAGTTTGAAAATTTATGAGGGATTGCCAAATTGTTAATCTCTTTGTATAGATATTTTAAGCGGTTAAAGCTGTAATGAAGTGATGATGGCTCATTATTCCTTGTAGAATTACTAATTTATCGAGATCACAGAAAACAACAAACAGAGGCAGCTATTGGATCTCTATTAAGTTGAAAATTTATGAGGATTTCCAAAACGCCTATTAGTTTTTGGATGAAGGATTATCGTATGCCAGAATTCAGTGAGCCAAACTTGGTTTCAAACATTATAAAATCTATTAAAATCAATATTCTTAATGTTTTAAGTGGCTTTGTTTTGATAAAAAAAATAGGTAAACTTGTTGAAAGGAAGTTCAATGTTTTTGTTTTTTCTCTTTCCTGGTTTCTTATATGCGAAACCTCTATACTCTATTTTCGTTTCGATTTCATTTCTCGTTTCTAGTAAAATACGTGCAAAGTCTACTTACTGCTTACCACGGTTAAGAGAATTTAACAAAGTTTACTGTGTATATCAAGGAGATTAGGATTCCCTGTCATGTACCTTGAAATCATGAATAGAATTTAACAAAGTTCACTGTGTATATACACAAGGAGATTAGAATTCCCTGTCATGTCCCTTGAAATCATGAATAGGAGAAAAAATAGGCACAAATATGTAGCTTCTCCTTAAATGTAAATAGGAGATTAAATGCACTTTATCTAAGTTTAAATGGAATAGAAGATTATCTAAGTTGTCAGTGGGTACATATAGGAAGTTGGAACCGAGTCTCTGTAAACTAGATTATAAACATACAATAGTAGGGACATAGCTATTACCTTACTAAAATGTACATGGAAACACCCTTCCAATATCAGAGGTATACTTAAAAATATTTAGCATAATCATTAGAGATAGAAGTACCAGAGTCATTTAAATTTTATTTATACTATGGACTAGTACATAGAGTAGGAGCGAAAAAAGTGCTCTTAACTCGTTGAAATAGCATTTTAGTGGTCTTTAGTTATATGAGAGCAGTATAAACACTAACCAAAATGTTAAGAAAAGCGATATAGAATTTTTTTTAAAGTACTTGTTTCTTCTAAATCCTCTTCATCCAGCGACTATAACTCGGGTTATGTTAAAATTACTAATAACCACCATAGTAGCGATGAACAACTACTGATATGATATTAAATTATATATATTTTTAATATAATTAATTTAGTTAATATATAATTAAATTTAAATAGTCCTTTCTTAAGGCATGAAGCTTTCAATGGGAGAAAATTGTTGACAACTTTTGTCTCTGTATATGCTCAGCAGATGATATGCTTAAAAGGAAGAAAAACAATTTCTTCCAGTTTTTCAGGTCGGAAGCTCTTTATGGAAGAAACGATTGCAGACAGTTTTTTTTGACTCAGCATGTTTTTCTTTTGAATGATATGCACAAAAAAAGAGAATACATTTTACCATGTAACTCTGCCAAAAGCAACAGGAACAATACCTACTTTTAGATGTAGTTTTTTTATTAATATAATCAGTTTTTTTTAAATAATTAAATTTAAATAATATAATTAATTTAGTTAGTATAATACCAAATTTAAATAATATAAATATAAATTGGGGCCAAAATAATACAACTTATTCAAATTTATTTCAATCTTTCATCTTTCACACAATCAATTGAGTTGTGTTCTGGATAAGTAATTGAGTTGTGTCTGAATTTGGCTTTGTTGTGGATAAGTAATTGAGTTGTGTCTGAATTTGGCTTCTTTTATATGGAGAGTTGGTTACTTCACATACATTTAAGCATAGTTATGCATCTCCCACCACAGACATTAACCATAATTATATTAATTGATTTTTTTAATATAATTAAAATTGAAATTTGAATGTCCAATAACATTAATTGATTTTTTTAATATAATTAAAATTGAAATTTGAATTAACCATAATATATTAATTGATTTATTAATATAATTAAAGTTGAAATTTGAATGTCCAATAATTTAGTGAGCTAGTTATTTTCAAAATTATTATAAAGTCGCACTTTTTTTTTAACTTCAATTGGTTTTTTTCAGAAAGCTTGTCCTTGTTATTCAATAAGTGAATCAAAGGGCATCTGACATGCCTCCCCTATCCATAGGGTTACAATCAATCAAGATAAAGAAAGTAATCTGTTACAGCTACTATCCAGGAACATGTCTCAAGCACTCTTGAGCAGGCAATGGGGAAGGGTCACGAACTCAACATCAGAAGCCTAAAGAAACCAAAGCAACAAGAAGAGCATACAATTGTAACTTGTCCCTATAAGTCATACAAATCGAGGACACAGAAGTGCAGAGCTTCTTTCAAAAGTGCCCGCTCCATTTACATCAATCCATTAAGGGGTGCATAAAAAAGGAGAGCAAAGCTCCTGCACCGAGCTCAAAAGAGCTGGAAAGTATCAGATAAGACCAAATGGCCCTCAAGAATCTCAGAAAAATCACTACATCCAGAAGCCAAAGACAGGGGAGATTTTGATAGTATGTCTGCACGCTGATTGTGTTCTTGATATGTATGACTGAAGGACAAGTAAAGAAAACAAGAGATGAGCCTTCTTGTATCCATACACCAGTGACTTAGATTCAGCGGATCCAAGGAAGCATGGTATTTTGCCCAATTTATGATGACTGCTGAGTCACCAAAAATATTCAGACATGGGATCCCCATCAATTTTGCCACGGACAGCAATGCCCAAAGTGCCATCAATTCAGCTTTTGTTTCTGTGCTATAACCCGCCCCCATTGCAAACTCAAAAGAGCGAGACTCGTTCAAAACCAAACAAAAACCCACTCCACCCTTATAATTAGCAGCTGCCCCATCAAAGAAGCCATAGAGGAAGACTAAAGATGGGCCTGATCCACAGACCTTGGGCTTTTTGATCTTTAAACTTGAAACCGGGTATAACTGGAAATAATAATCAATTTGGTGGAGTATGCCCAAGATCGATGGCTTTTTTCCTTCAAAGATACAGAGATTACATTCTTTCCAAATAACCCAGATGACAAAAAAAGGTAGGTAACAACACTCAGAGCATCTGGAGTACTGTTATATCTAAGTACCCAAAAAGGAGCTTAGACTATCGCTCTTGTAAAGAGGCTGTAAGTGATACTGGTCACTTAGGCATTCAAACACTATCTTCCAGACTGAACAAGAAGAAAAAAGATGCTGAACACTGTCCTCACCCAAACCACAAAGTGCATAGATGCAAGGCCCGATCTGGAGATTGTCCCATGTGAGTATTTTGTTTGCCAATGCCAACCAAATGAAACATCAAATTTTCATGGGAATAATGCAATACCAGCGAAAAGCATGAAGTTTACTACAGATTGGAGGGGATGAAGAGAGAACAATCAGGTCATACACCAGCTCCGCCGTAACATTACCATCATGTTTATTATGGTCCCAAACTAAGGAATCAACAAGGGAATTGAGCCAAATCCTACCATGTTCCAAACACCTAGTGTAATTTTCCCATGCTAATTTCCAATCTCCTGCAATATTCAAGTTTTTCGGCGTATACCAATAATTGTGTTGACCAGGGAGGATATTCTGTGCATGAATAAGAGAAACAATGCCAAGATCCTCAAGATATTCTCTGAGACCTAGGGGAAGCTCTAATAGGGAGTGAGTTCCAATAATCGGGTCAATACCCACAAAGATATTCTAGCCATTTCCAACATGCCAAGCCAATCATTTTCCCAGCCACGAAAGAGTGTGCATGAAACCATTCCAGATCACAGAGGCTCCACGAGCTGTGAATTTTTTATCTCTGAGCCATGACACAACTGGTTGATTCTTCAAATATTTGCTGATTAAAACCTGATGCCACAGACTATTTCCTTGAAGAACCATCCAAATTTTTTTTTAACTCAAGGCCGTGCTAAACCATGGAAGATTTTTAATACCCCATCCTTCTTTCTCTTTTGGCCATGAAAGGTGCATCCAATTCGTCAAATGGTACTTGTGTTTTACCCCCGAGGGGCCCCAGAGAAAAGCGAAGGTTAACCTTCTGAGTTTATCCAAGACAGAGGTTGGAATTGGAGCAAGGACCAGCCAATAGACAGGTGGGCTTAATAACACTGCGTGAACAAGAACTAGTCTTCCACCCAAGGAAAGATATTTATGTGCCCAATGAAAAAACATTTTTTCATATTTCTGTATTAGCCATAGCCAGTCATTTATCTTGTACCCCAGTGGTTTAAGAAAATAACCAAGATACTTGAAGCCTGTAGAAATAGTATCCATTTTGTACGGAAGAATCCTAGCAATACTAAGAAGGGTATCTTCATCCACGTTATTATAGAGAAAGCCCGACTTTTCCAAACTGATGCTCATCCCAGACGCCTTGCAGAAGGTGCTTAAAATGACTTCAAAAGCCATCCATTCATGTAGGGTACCAGTTCCTAGAAGAATAACATCATCCACGAATAAGAGGTGAGTAAGAGCAAGGGCCGATGAGATTTTTATACCTCTGATAAGACCATTCTCCCTGGTATTAGTAATTAGGGGACTGAGACCTTCAATGACAAGTAAGAACAGCAAGGGAGACAAGGGGCAGCCTTGTCTGATGCCTCTAGATGCATTAAAAAACTTGGATGGACTGCCATTAACCAACACAACAAAGTTAGCTGATAATAAGAATCCCATTATCCAGTTGACTCCCGTGAGAGGCACCCCTATCTGGATCAATACAAGTCTAATATAAGACCAATTCACTCTGTCAAAGGCTTTAACCAAGTCCAGCTTAAGAATGAGAGCACAAGTATATTTTTTGTTTTCACAGTGTGAATGAGAGCACAAGTATATTTTTTGTTCTCACAGCGTGAAGAATATCTTGTGTAATACCAATGGGCTCGACGATTTTTTAGAAACCCATAAAATTTTGAAAACATAAAATACAGTCTTTTATCATAATAACTTTTATTGTAAAACACCAGAGCTGCTCAGGTCAATTTTTTATCAGCATATACAGAGAACACTTTTCTATGTGACGTGACGTGAAATAGAGACAAAAGATACTGTAATACTAAGGTCGAGGAGTAAAGATACTGTAATACGGTAATATAGTTGTAGCTCTATGCACAGAACTTTAAATTTATAATCTCAGGGCGACGAGTTATATCTGTACATCAAGGTTTTCTATCTGCGTTTTAGGGAGAGGTACATGTAAACACCTAAGACAAGAACAGTCGATGCTATTAAGAGTCCCTCGTTATAAAATATTGAACTTCCAGGGGAAGAAGGAACTTCAATTCGTCTCTCTGGAAATTCATAATTTGACGATCTTGGCTTGGGTTTCCGTTGTAAAAATTGAGATTTATCTCGATGAGAGCTGGCCTTTGGAGATACTGCCTGCGTCTGAGTTGATATTAGTGGCTCCCCATGAACAAAGTCTTCCACCTCTTCTAACTCACCGCACCCATCAGCATTTAGATCATCAACAAGCCCTGTAGACTGTTGTAATTCACAGCACCCATCAACACTTAATCAACAAGTCGTCTACACTGCTCCAACCCTACTATGCCCTTCAGCTTCACGCATCCTTTTGCATGCAACCCCTCCAAATATGCCAATGTCTCCATACTTGGCAGCTCTTCTATCTCACAGCACCCTTCAACATACAGCAACCGAAGCTTTGTACAATGCGCCAACCCCGGTAAGCTTTGTACAATGCGCCAACCCCGGTATCATCTTCAGCTTCACACATCCCTCTGCCATCAACTCCTCCAAACATGCCAATGTTTCCATACTTTGCAGCTCTTCTAAGTCAGAGCACCCATCAAGATACAGCAACCCAAGCTTTGTACAATGCGCCAACCCCTGTATCCTCTTCAGCTTCACACATCCATTTGCCCTCAACTCCTCCAAAGATGCCAATGTTTCCATATTTGGCAGCTCTTCTAACTCAGAGCACCCACCAAAATACAGCAGCCGAAGGTTTGTACAATGCGCCAAGCCCTGTATCCTCTTCAGCTTCACACATCCCTCTGCCATTATCCCCTCCAAACACGCAAATGCTTCCATACTTGGCAGCTCTTCTAAGTCAGAGCACCCATCAAGAGACAGCAACCGAAGCTTTGTACAATGCCCCCACCCCTGTATCCTCTTCAACTTCACACATCCATTTGCCCACAACTCCTCCAGAGATGCCAATCTTTCCATACTTGGCAGCTCTTCTAAGCCAGAGCACCCATCAAGATACAGCAAAGGAAGCTTTGTACAATGCGCCAAACCCTGTATCCTCTTCAGCTTCAGACATCCCTCTGCCCACAACTGCTCCAAACATGCCAATGTTTCCATACTTGGCAGCTCTTCTATCTCACAGCACCCTTCAACATACAGCAACCGAAGCTTTGTACAATGCGCCAACAACCCCTGTATCCTCTTCAGCTTCACACATCCCTGTGCCCTCAACTCCTCCAAAGATACTAATGTTTCCATACTTGGCAGCTCTTCTAAGCCAGAGCACCCATGAAGATACAGCAACCGAAGCTTTGTACAATGCGCCAACAACCCCTGTATCCTCCTCAGCTTCACACATCCCTCTGCCCTCAACTCCTCCAAACATGCCAATGTTTCCATACTTGACAGCTCTTCTAAGTCAGAGCACCCTCTGACATCCAGAAACCGAAGCTTTGTACAATGCGCCAACCCCTGTATCTTCTTCAGCTTCACAAATCCCTCTACCATCAACTCCTCCAAACATGCCAATGTTTCCATACTTGGCAGCTTTTCTAAGTCAGAGCACCCTCTGACATACAGCAACCGAAGCTCTGTACAATGCGCCAACCACTGTATCCTTTTCAGCTTCACACATGCAGATGACCGAAAGTCCTCTAAAGATTTTAATCTTTCCATACTTGGCAGCTCTTCTAACTTAAAGCACCCTCTGACAAACAGCAACCAAAGCTTTGTACAATGTGCCAACGCCTGTATCCCCTTCAGCTTCACACATCGCTCTGCCCTCAACTCCTCCAAACATGTCAATGTTTCCATACTTGGCAGCTCTTCTAACTCAGAGCACCCATCAACAGACATCAACCGAAGGTTTGTACATTGCGCCAACCCCTGTATCCTCTTCAGCTTCACACAGTCGATTGTTAGCAACTCCTCCAAACATGCCAATGTTTCCATACTTGGCAGCTCTTCTAAGTCAGAGCACCCATCACGAAACATCAACCGAAGCTTTGTACAATGCGCAAACCCCTGTATCCTCTTCAGCTTCACACATCCCTCTGCCATCAACTCCTCCAAACATGCCAATGTTTCCATACTTGGCAGCTCTTCTAACTCAGAGCACCCTCGGACAGAAAGCAACCGAAGCTTTGTACAATGAGCCAACCCCCGTATCCTCTTCACCTTCACACATACATCTGCCGTCAACTCCTCCAAACATGCCAATGTTTCCATACTTTGCAGCTCTTCTAACACAGGAGCACCCATCAACATACATCAACCGAAGCTTTGTACAATGCGCCAACCACTGTATCCTCTTCAGCTTCACACATCTCTCTGCCCTCAACTGCTCCAAACATGCCAATGTTTCCACCCCTGTATCCTCTTCAGCTTCACACATCTCTCTGCCCTCAACTGCTCCAAACATGCCAATGTTTCCATACTTGGCAGCTCTTCTAACTCAGAGCACCCATCAACATACAGCAACCGAAGGTTTGTACAACGAGCCAACCCGTTCATCGTCTTCGGCTTCATACAGTCGATTATCAGCAAATCCTGCAATAATGATGACAGCTGGAAAGGTGCTTACCTATGTTAGCGGTTCAATCAAAGAAGAGATATTTATATACTAGACATTGTAGTGCGATATAAAGACAACATAACAAATTTTTAATTACCTGTGAATCGCTTTCCCTTTCCCGTTATGTGATTAATTCGCTCCCGGAAACGCGTAGGTACCTTTGATTCTCCACTGGAATCCAGGAAGGCAGGGAAGAGAAGGGACAGTTATTACAAGAGAGCCATAAGATATTTGGTAACTCCATACCTGGTAACTCCGCCCTCTTCAAAATGCGTTCCACGACAACACCTTCCGCATCAAGAATTTGCAATGATGTCGTACCGATGCCTCGCAATACGTGTTCCATATGGCCATCAATATATTCAGTAAGATCCAGTAGATTTTGAAACCCCCGCCTTCCTCTCCAGCCTGATCCATTCCATATGCTTATGATCGTATTCCTGCTAATAGGCAGTTTGAAGAAACATGCAGTGTCTAAGAACATCTGTTGTTCCTCTCTATTGAGGGCGTCATAACTAATTTTAAGGCAATCCTTTACCTTAGAGTGAAGACTCCCCAGCTCGTCCTCCCACTCAGATATATCTCTTCCGTAAAGATGTGCCCCTAATACTTTTAAAGATAAGGGCAATCCACTACAAGAATCTAAGAACTTATCTACAATACATTCAGATCCTGGGAACGGATAGGTTTGGCTGAAAGCATAGGTGCAGAAGAGCTCTTTGGAGTGTTGTGGGTTGAGACCAGTGAGTGTATAAATTGATGAAATTTCAACCCTCGAGCTTATGAGAACACGCTTATCTCTAGATGTAATCAATATTAAGCTCCGTGAACAAAGTTCATGAGGTTGAACAGGCAAAAGTGCTGTCACCTGATCCACATAGTCTACATCATCTAAGACAATTAAGGCGTTTAAAGATTTGAAAGGCTCTGCGAGCAACCCTTTGCCTTTATGATCAACACTGTCTATTGGTTCATCTAATAGAGTCAAAGCCTTCAAAAGTTTTCTCTGCAGCGAATTTAAAGACCCTTTAGTTGCATTATATAAAAGGCATGATCTAAGATAGGCTGATTTCTTCCTATTGTAGAATTCTGTTGCCAGTGTTGTCTTTCCTACGCCACCCAACCCCACAATCCCAAAAATCCGAGGATTCCCGCTTTGCTGTTGCTGCAACAGCACAGTATCCTCAAAATCTTTCAGCTTGTAATCCAAACCAGTTGGATGATCAGCCACGTGCAAGTTTGGTTTTTGTTTTTTCACCAATTCCCACACACGTTCAACCGCCTTATCTACGAGCTCCAGCTCCAACTCCTCGCTAGTTATTGAGAAGAACATAAATAGAAGTGGTGAGAAACAAACGTGTACCTGTATTTCTATTTATCAAACATACAACATACAACATAAAATTGAGAGAGGGAAGGCTGAGTTCTCACCCGTTGCACGTATCCGGGGCCTCGAAACCGCTGATGTCCGCAACCTGAGAAAGTGCATTTCTCCAATTTTCAATCGTGTTGGAGTCATATCTCAGCTTCCCTTCATGAGTTTTCTTCTTTGCTAGTTCCTCTAGGGCTTCAGCATACTTTCCATCTCTCTGCGTCCAACGAACCTCTGCGGGCTTGACACGGTAAAAGACTGGGATAATTGGGGCCTTTGTCTCCAGCATCATTAGGAGCTCCTGCAGGCACATGGACTGAGGCGGTTCGAATAAAGTGTTCTAATTGAGAAGGAAAATTGTATCCTCGTTGCAACTACTCCTGATCCAGAAATGTCGTTAATCCTCAACCATTAATCTCAGCGCGTCTTAAGGAGACAGGGTCACCATCAACCACGTGAAGCCTATCTGTCTGTTTGCGTGTAGAATCAGACATCGACCACGTGAAACCTATCTTTTTGCGTGTAGAATCAATGCACATTTTGATAATAATAAAAAAAGGAATACAAATGCATTACATTTTGATAAAAAAAAAAGAGAGGGGACAAATGCTTTACATTTTGATTAAAAAAAATAAAGGAGGACAAATGCTTTACATGGGACCCAATTTGAGGTAATCAAACTTTTTCCAAGGTTTTCAATCACGAGAAGAGGGTTTTCAAGAAGGTAGAGAGGCTACACAATGGAGATTAAGCCCATTTTGAAGAAGTTGTTCAGGGATAAGAGTCCACGACCCAACGACTCAATGGTGGAGTTTTTTAGAATTTTTTTTTATATCATTAGAAAACATCTTCTAGTTGTTGTGGAGGAATTGAGGATGAAGGGGTGTGTCTCAGGCTCCTTAAACTCTACATTCATTGTGCTTATTCTAAAGAGTTTTCATATTGATACATTTAATGATTTCACGTTGATCTCTCTCTGTAACCTGGTGTACAAGGTTATAACAAAGCGGATATCAAACAGGATCAAGCTCATTATATGGCTAGATGTATGACTATGGAGTAGTTCGACTTCCTCCACAATAGACAAATTCAGGGTCCCGTAGTAGTTACACAAGAGGGACTTCACTCTATTAAAATCAAACATTTAAGCGCAATATGAGCAGGTGGATTGGACTTGGATCTTCAACTCGTTCTCCTATAAATCGGCCTTCCACTAGATGTGAATGATTGGATCATGTCATGTGTCACTATACCCAGGTTTACAGTCCTTGTTAACAAATCCCCTTCAAAGCTTCTGAAATCACTAGGGTCTTTAGCAAGGGTGTCCCCTTTTTCCCCTCCTCTTCCTGTTGGTTATTGAAGGTCTTAGATGTACAATAAATCAAGCAAAACTTGACCAGAAAATCAAAGGGATAATGGTTTATGCTAATCATAATATTTCACACCTCCTTTTTGTGGATGATGTGTTGATATTTAGGGAAGGAATAGTTGATGAATGGAGGTATTATGATGGTATCGTCAAGATTTTCTCCTTTGCATATGGGATGGAAGTGAGCTTAAAGAAAATTGGACTATATCACAATAAGGTTTATGAGCAGGTGATTCAGCAGGTTGCAACCTTCTTCCCTTTACAGGTGTAGCCTATGGAGAATGGTTTTAGATACCTTGGGTATTTATCGAATCCAAATTGCTATTATACTAAGGATTGGCTTTAGTTGATCCAAAAGGTAGAGAAAAAGATCAACTGCTGGAGTTTCAAATGGTTGTCATTAGGAGACATATTAGTATTTGGTAGGTTGGTTCTTGAAAGTATTCATGTCTTTTGGATGTCCTTAGCTCGAATACCTACCTCTATTTTGCATATCATAAAAAGGAAAATGATGAGTTTTTCATGGGATGGGAACTTTGAGCAAGGTAAGTTTCATCTAGTTCATTGGGAGAAGATTTGCTTGCCATATGTTGTCGGTGGTTTGGGCACTAAAATATGTCTTGATTCAATCAAGGTTTGTGTTTGAAAACCCTTTGGAGAGTTTTATTTGATGAAGGTTTGTGGGGATTTGCGATCAAAGACAAATATATTAAGATATTCTTGGTGGAGAAATGGGCTAGAAGGGGAAAAAAACCCATGCACTAGGCCTCAAACATCTGGCCGGATTTTTCTAGGTCTTTTCAATGGCTCGGTAAGTGGCTATCATGGAAGAAAGGTAATGGGAGAAAATTTCCCTTGGAATTGATCCCTTCATGGGAGGTGAGTTCTTCTATAAACTTTCTGCAAAATTAATATCCTCATTATCCTAGCTGAGGATTACTAGATTGTCTCATGTAAAGACCAATTATGTTCATGTTAATGACCATTCTTATCGGGTCTCCATGGTAGATTTCATCTTGGCATGGGTTTTTCCCAATGAATGGTCAAGGTTTACAGTGGGACTCGGACATTTGGGTGTTAGGTTGAGCGAAGCAGAAGATTGCCTAATTTGGTCTTGAGACAAATATTCAAGGAAGATTTCTACAAAAAGGCTTATGAGGCAATATCCACCTCAATTAATTTGATTACATGCTAGTGGCATTGCATCTGGCGTTGGAATCTTCCTTTGAAAATTAAATGTTTTCCTTGGTTGTTTTTGGAAAATCGCATATTGACATTGGATAATCTGTGCAAATGGGGTTTTAGGTGTCCAAACATGCATATACTACTTCAAATAGTTGAGGAGAACATACTTCATATCTTTGTTGCATGTAAATTATGTCAAGAGGTATGGTTGGTCATTATGAAAAGTCCCAATTTTCTCCATTGATGGGACCATCCCTCCCTGGGTGAGAATATTTTACATTGGAGAGAGCAATTTCCTGAACACAAATCTCTTCCTCTATTTTTTCTATGAGCAATTTGGAAAGCACGGACACGCAGTTTTTTGAAAATTTATTATAGTCTTCCACCATAATTGGTCTTAAAAGTCTAAGTTTCTTTAAGGAATATTACAAACCCTCTGATAAGAAAATCCTTTGAGTGTTGCATGATTCGTTCTTAGAAAAGGATACCCCCTCGGGTATTTCGACGATGTTGTAAATAAAAAACAATGCAGTTGTGGGATGTTCATTTACATTACAGAGGATCACCTCTTTCTACTGAAGATGTGAAGTGGCATTGGGACAAAATCCCACGCTAAATTGTTTTCTTTATGGGGCCTCCTCAAATTTCCTTTAATTGAAACAAAACAGACGATACAAATTTTTGACGATTCTAGAGTGATGGCGGGCTGGGAAAATGGTTCCTCATTTCTTCAAATTATTATGTTAGAACACTAGTGTGGAAAAACTCGATGCCTTATTGAACATTTCAACAGTTTCTCTATTTGGCATGTTTATAAACAATTAAATACTTTAGCAGACAACTTGTCAAAGGAGGCAGTGGGATCACCAAAAGGTATACTTTATTACAAAGAGCTTATAGCTTGCATCATTATCAGATCGAACACCTATCCTTTCTATTAGAGGAATTTTTTTTTTGGGGGGGGGGTTTTGCGATACATTTTGGTCATGTATTTTCATTAATAGTTCTTGCTAAGATCTATGAAGCATCTCTACCATGAGCAAATTAGTCTAGTTATTTATTGTTTATGCAGATCTTGAGGTGACTACTTTGGACAAGAATAAAAAGTCTTATGTAACTTTGATTATCCTTGAATAACAAGTTACATGTTTTTTTTTCCTTTTTGAAAAAAAGGTATACAATCATACATTGTCTCTTTATGTGAAATAAAAACCAAAATAATGTTAATAAAAATGGAATTCACGTTTCTTTTTTTTTCATTTTAAGTTTTATGTAAATGTTTTGTATCATTGTTTACATTCAAATAATATCATTTGATTTTACCACTAGCAATTGCCCCAAAAGGTGCAACAAAACGCCGAAGGAAAAAATGATTAAAGTAAAGTAGATTTGATTCAAAGTGAAAAAAAAGCAAATATCTTAAGAACTCTGATTTATACTTTTAAGCACAATCCAATAAATAAAGAAACAAAAACTTAAGGTAATCTTACACAGCATAATATGTAACGATGCAAATTCTTCTAATATTCCATAAAAACCACAAAATGAAATTGACAAAAAACTGCATAGGAAATGAAAAAACTAAAGAAGACAAATGCATCTATTAGAAAAATCAATATGCATGCCATTTAAAATTTTACTAGCAATAAAACATTACACATAACTTGCAAATCATATATTTTAGGACATTGTTGCACACTAAGACATAAAATTTCATAGTATATATCATATGCAAGTTGTCTCAAATCTAAAGCCCCATTGGATTCAAATGCATCACAAACAAAAGCAAAAAAAAGAAAAAAATGAAGTTACAAGAAAGCAACCAAACAATTATGCATAAGAGATCAAAAAATAGACAAATAACCACTAAAAAGCACAGCCAAACAAATTCCTTAAAGCATGGATGTTAAGATATTTATATTGTTTCAAGCTTGAACACCACAAATTGGCATAGTATTCAACATCTATCCTTGATACCCTATGCTCCTCAAAGAATAATTGAAAGATTCCCCTCCTCTAAAGAACTCTTAGGAAATGTCCATCAAGGTTTATACCATTCATCCAAAATCACAAAATTCTAACCCATGTTTGCACATTGCTTTAAATTTAAGTTTTTAGAAAAAAATTATTTGGCAACCAGGGTAATTCTAAACACCACAAATAAACATAGTATGCAACATAAGCCTCGATGTTAAAAAGCATAAATAAGCATGGTATTTAACATCTATCCTTGATACCCTATGCTCCTCTAAGCATAATTGGGTGTTTCCCTTCCTCCAAAGAGCTCTTAGTAAATGTCCATCAAAAACTTATACGGTTCGTCAAAAATCAGAAAATGCTAACCCATATTTGCACACTACTTTAAAATTAAGTGTTTATTAAAATGTCATTTTACTACGTGGGTACTTCTAAACAATCAATAAATATTTGCAGTTAACAAACACCACAAAGAAAGAACCAAATCCCCATATTTGACTGGAAGGTGGAGTTAGAAATGATATATGTTTAACAACCATGCCCAAATAATTATTGAACACGGTAGTTAAACCATCAACAATAAAGAATTCTTCTTTCTCCATTTCATCAATATTATTGTTCTAATTTGTGTCTCCTAAGATATATATTTTTGTAAAACCAAACATCGAAGAAATGTTTTCATATCCACTATTACCACTTGAGATTAAACTTTTAAAATTGAATTGATAATTTAGAAAATAATAAACTTTTGTTTTTAATAAACAAAAATTACATACTTATTTGAAGATGGTTTGTCCTTACAAGTAAACTTGAATTATATTTGAAGATGGTTTGTCCTTACAAGTAAATTTGAATTGTAACTGTGGCTGACTTCGGTTGAAAACACATATGGGGTCCATATCCCAGAATATATACATAACTTTGTCAAGTGGATGAGCTTGATCCATATGTCAATTCAAGGGATCTTGTTGGTGAGTATCCATTAGTTTAAATAATCAAAGTCTTTTTTTCTGTAACTAAACATTTCACATTCCTTTTTGGTGACTTTCGATCACATGTCTGAATTTTTTTTTCTGGCGTATTTTCTGCATATGTTATTGGAGTTGTTCAAATTGTATCTCCACTTCTAAGCATCACACAGAAAAGCAACAATGAAGATATCCCCAAGTGTGACATTACACTTTCAGATGAAAGCTAATGTTTACTACTATTTTCTTCATTGCTTATGCTTATAAACATTGCAATAATTTAAATAAAAAGATTTTTACTTATAAACAGAACAATAATTTAAGTTACAATGTGGAGTGAATGTTGTGAAGCTTGTCTAAATGAGGAACAAATGCATAGAGTAGCATAACTTGTTAGTTCCTTATCTCGGGCAACCTTTACTTTGAGAGTGCTATGCAAAATGTATCGACCTTTCGAAGGAGAAAAAACTTGGTACGCTTAATGCACTTCTTGTTCTGGTCTAATAGGTTTTACTTATTTTCCATTTTTTGTAGTTAAGTTACAATGTGAAGTGAATGTTGTGAAGCTTGTCTAAATGAGGAACGGATGCATAGAGTAGCAGAACCTGTTAGTTCCTTATCTCGGGCAACCTTTACTTTGAGAGTGCTATGCAAAATGTATCGACCTTTCGAAGGAGAAAAAACTTGACATTTGGAATGCAATCAAATTTGGACCAATGGGTGTACCATTCTTTTTATTGTTAATTTAAGCCTATTGATATTACTTGTATTTCAGGAGTCAAAGTGCAATTGAGTTCATACATGACTTATTAGATTAAATTGATATATGAAAATAAGTGTTTTGTTGATTTTAGCAATATTGGAAAATAATGTTTTGTTGATATGCATAGTAGTAAGGGCAGCCAAGGTCAACGATTACTCAGGTATGTCAAGCCTTACTGAGTTGGGTTTTTGCAGCAATAATACTTGTGCACTCTTTAGAATGCTAATATAGTTGTTGATTACTTTTCAATAAATGTTGTATTCTCTGACCACAAATCATATCCTGTCTCCATGATGGCTGACTGATACCTTTTTTTGGATTTTAAAGGATTTAGGTGAAGGCCGCATAATCTAGGGTGGGGGAACTGTGCCTTATCTGTCTGCTTCTGTATACGTATGTAGCTGGACTCTTCAAAAAAAGATGTTCCATTTACATTTTGGCATGGCATGGCTTTACGAAGATTTAAGATTTAAATCAATGATAGACAGCATGGATGATTTATTCCAGTATTCCGACCTCCCCAGAATTCTCAATTCTTCATGGTTTCACACAGTTTTCTATCCTAAACGAATCTGAATTTTGATTTTATGAAAGTAAAGAGGGTTTGATGTTGCCCGATTGTACCAAATTTGATGGATTGATTTATAAGAAACAAACAATTTATTTGCTGTTTACATTTTGTTTCCGCGAGGAAAAATGTATGTTGAGATTAACTTATAATACATATCAGCTTTATTTATTTCAGTGATGATGGCAACAACTAGAGTGTACCAATTTTAATGGATTTAATTATAAGAAACAAACAATTTATTTGTTTACATTTTGTTTAGCCTATGTATATCATTCTATCTTGCATATCCTCAAAGTGTGGTCTCAGCTGTTTCCTGGGTTTAGTCAAATGCTGAGGTTTTTATTTCAGCAAAAGGCTCATGTAAACAATACAGATCTAGCATATATTACAATTCAGCTGAGCAGGAAAGAGATGCATTGGAATCAATGGAAAGGCACCAAAAGTTGGTGCACAAAATTTTATAGACCAGAGGAATATTATCAACAGTGTCTTGGAAAGGGATCATTTGGTGCCAATCAATCGAAATTAATTTGCTTTCTTTCAAAATCAGAGTAGAAGATATATGGTTATGCAATTTGTAGAAGATATATGAAGATATAAATACATACTTACAATGGAAACCATTCATATTCTAAATTCTATTTTGTGTAGTTGTACTGAACATTCTTTATTCAGAATAATTCATATCTCCTATCACTATTACATTTGACAAAAAAATAACATTTCTTATAATTTGTAGATATTGTTTAAAACTGTCTGTTGTGCTAGCTTAGCAGTTGGGATGGAGTGCTAAAAATCAACATTTTTTATAATTTGTAGATAATGTTTAAAATCAGTTTCAACATTTCTGCTGGGCTAAAAATTAGTCTCTGCTTTCTTCCATAAAACAAATCAACGTTATCGTGCCCATGGAGTGACAGCCAAACTTATGGAGCCTTAAAAATCAGTCTCTGCTTTCTTCCATAAAACAAATCAGCATTATCATGCCCATGGAGTGACAGTCAAACTTTGGGATTATTTTTTTTCAAAAGCACAAGCTGCAGTGCAGAGAGGATAAATGATGTATGAATATGTACACTAAAAGTATCAAAACCATTAGGTTAGCAGTTAATTTCAATCTTTGCATAGTACAAAATTTGTAATTATTTTTAAAACTAGACATGTACCATATCGACGTATTTTTGCACCTTTTTTTGGGGAAATTTCTAGTTACACCGTAAGGCGTTTTTCTCCTAGGCCAGGTTTTCAAAATGGCTGTACCTTTATGGTCGTCCCTCCAACCATTCTTTTTCTTACACGTGTCTTACACATTGCCTCACTTGTCCTTTTAGGGTTTACAATCCACGTGTTGAGGCCTGGAAATTCGCAGGCGGCAACAGTAAGGGATTCTCCCCAATCAACGTTCCCAACTAGCCCGTTGACTGTTTGGAATAGGGAATCCGTCCGGTTTGCAGTCCGGCTACCGTAGGTTAAGAAATGAAAACTGAAGCTTTACCGGTTGCGGCCCGGCCCATCGAGTTTTTGTATTTTGACTTAAAGAAATGATATGCAAGTGCCTAACTAAATGCAGGGGGTCAAGATGCAGGGAGCGGTCACAACGTGATGCGCAGATTCTTACCTTTCGTCTTGTGCTCGCAAGCAACCAAACCAGATACAAAAAGAAATAAACTAACTATCTAAACTATCCCTAAGGAGCAAGGTTATCATTTTGGATGAGCAATACATTTTCACATACATTAAGAGGAATCACAGATAGCTGATACTTCTTCTAAAGCACATGAACGCTTATAGATATTTAAATAACCGGATAGCCGATCATTTTATGACAACATTTATTGCTCACAGTGAAAAATATCCCAAAAACTACTGAAGAACATTTAACCAGAACATAGGTTCAGAACATTAAATACTCTTACAGTAAATGAAAACACAGCTGAAAACGAAATAGTTCCTCTCCAACATTATTCATTGAGTTGCGCTGATACATTCCACTTTTCACTCTCTCCGATAGACAAATTTGCAGTTTCCTTTGCAAAACGAAGTAGTTCCTCTTACAAGCAAACATTTACAAAAATTTTCCAGGGGAAAAAGCCCCTTTTCTCATTCCTACTTCTAAATATTTAAACTAGAACTGTTGCCCCTTGGGCTGCCTTCCAGCGTGTCACTTTTTAGTTTCTTCAACGCTTCATATTCCGATCTTTTGTTAGCATGTGATCATGAAACACTTGGTAACTGATCCGTCTCTGGGAACACGCCTTTACAGCTCCAGACTTCGTCCCCCATTCGCCTCATTTCAGTCATACCTCCACCAAACGGGTTAGTCTTTCTTCTCGTCGTGACAGATTGACTGGTCGCCTGGAAACTGCCTGCATTCAATTTAAGAGCATGATTTAAACAACAACTATTATCAATTAACCATCATTCCACAAGGAAATGGCCGAGCGAACCACATCCGGGCCTGGCAATATTCTATGGTTGCTGGCGGGAAAAACAAGTTGGCAGTCAGAAAGAAGCGAGTTCGGGAGCCTGGAGGAACAGCCAGCCGCAACGTCGGGTGGGACTCAAGTCACAGCCAAGCGAACGCGGGCGGAATAGGCCACAAATCGGACGTCGGACGGTTTTAGTTTCGGACATCAAAAGACTCTAGGAGCCGCAACGGCGGAGGAGGAGAGTTAGAGGATACGCGGAGCGGATGGGAAAAATCAGTCGGACGTCGGATGACACTCAGATTGGGAGTTGACTATCTCTTCCCGGCCGCAACGGCGGGTGAGCAGAAGCTACGGACAAGCGATTTATAGTTAACATAAATCGGGCGCCGGACGGTTTTAGGAAATCAGACACTGGAACGATCTGGGAGCCGCAACGGCGGCGGAAGAGAAACTCACAGCTTCCGACCTGAAACTAAAAGGGAGCCGATTACAGGAAAACCAAGTATTCAAACAGTTTTAATTATCAGGCACAGCTAGGTTCGTTCTTTCCACTAAGAGGCAACTCTGAAGAGCAAAGATCTCCCCTTTTTCGACCAGCAGACCAGGCATCCATGACTCAAACCAAAACTGAACAAGGAAAACATAAACCAACTGACATTCATCTTTGAAGTAAAACAAAAAACAGATATGCCTGAGAGGCTCAAGCCTTTAACGATCAAACCAAGTAAAATGATGAGGAGGGGTCCAGAGTTTAAGTAAAAATAAATTCAGGGAGAACGGTTGCGGCAACAACACCACGTTCAACTATTCACGTGTCTTTGCAGACCAAGGATGCCGAGAACTTGTCCTGGGGCTCTGCAATCCACGTTAAGATGTGGTACCACTTTTTGAGCTCCTGGATTTTTTTATGCATCACGGCATTCTAGAGTTTGTAGACCAGGGACGTAGAGAACTTGTCCTGGAGCCCCAAAAACCACATTAAGATGTGGGACATCAATTCTCTATTGCTGAGCACGATCTCCATATTGCTCTCCATTGCTGCTATTTTGTTTGATCAGAAATGAAATTCACAGAAAATGTTGCTCCCGTGGGTAGAAACTAGATTTGTTAGGTGAGGCGCACTTGCGCTTCATGACCAATCACCTTATCGCATGCCCGTCCAACCCACGGTCCAATCACCTTATCACCAATCGTAGCAGTGAGTTAACACTTCCATCAGAGAAAGACTTTCTTCTTACACCTGTCATTTTCTTTTTCTGTTGGTTAAGCCATTTAACTCTTGGTTTTGTGTTATTTTCTTCTCATCCTACCACCGACTACACTGACCGGCATACTATTATCTTTTCCATCCAATCTGCAATAAATCCTGCTGCTGAAAAATCGTATCTTGCTCTATATTTTTGTCCTTCGGTTCAACCTATACTACAAACTATAATGAGTGTAGCCATACCACCACTACAAAATGTCTCCCCCATCTAATCTGCAAATAAATTGTCTGGATGTAAAACCCTTCACGATCTAATCTGCAAATAAATTGTTTGGATGTAAAACCCTTCACGGCAAGATGAAAATGACAGGTATTAATGAAGTTTTAATGGATTCAACAGCCTTGGATTATTATATAACATGGACAAAGATGCAGAGGCGCCAGCCCATGTTTCATCAGACGAAGAGGTTCTTCTGTTTCAGCCTAAGATCAATGGAGCTTTCAGATCAGCGGAGCTTTCATCCAACCCACAGTTAGAGCTTTCAGATCAACTGAGATTTCATCCAACACATAGGTACTTGTGTCGCTGTGCTTCTTTTTATGTCTGGAAATTGCAATGAAATAACTCTTACAAGGTTTCATTAGAGAGAATTTGAGGTCAAAAATGGGCCTCAAAAGGACAAAAATGTACTATAAAAATCAACCAATTACATTCTCGTAGATGACATCATCCCCCATGGTTGAGGTGGCATTGCATGAGTTAAGAATGC
>LPNX010291734.1:295392-307971 GCA_001517045.1 Pseudotsuga menziesii
TACACTTTTTTTTAATCTGGTTTAAACTAGTATGATGTATAATGTTTACAATACAATCCTCCATTTTAGGTTTTTACCCCTGCAATTGCAGCCGAAGATTCATACATATTCTTGCTCAACTGGTTGGAATGATTCCCTAGCATTATTTGTTACCAATTAACAGGTCACATCTTACCACTTTTTTTGTTCTTTGCCTAGCAATTATCTTAGCTCATCCATGCATCGTTTCCCTGGCACCCCGACAAAGGTAACCAAGTTCGCTTGCAAAAGATTTTAAAAACCTCCTCATTTTATGAGCGGATGTGCTCTCCTGAGGTATGAGGGGGAGGGGAGAGGTACGAGGTAGGATCCACTTCGCCGTTTGGGAGAAGGTTTTTTTTAATAAAAATTCTATTTTGGGGATGTCGATTGCAATAATCACTTTATGAAAATTAGCTCCCAGATCATTTTTACAACTATGTACACAAACTCCACGCTGGCTCGCAGATTGCAAGCATCTCTAGATGTTCAAAGTCCTCACATCGATTGGTTTTGGGCCTTGTTGAACCATAACTACCATAACTTGAAAGCATCTACGCTCCCAATGACACTCCTAGGAGGGTTGTCTTTTAGAGATGGATGGCAAACGAGTTCCCAAAAACCAATTTGTTAGTTTCTAGGGATTTTGATGTTGGAGTCACCAGGTAATGAAGAATAATTATGATCCGGTGGATTATTCCTCTTTGAAGATCCAATATGGTACATGGTTCAAAAACAGCGATTGAAGAAAATCGGATGGCAAAAATACAAAGCATCAGAGGTCGGAAGAGATCTCCTTCCGCAACAGCGGGGCTCGCAAGCCTTTCTCCGTCCACCACATCGGAAGTCATAAGCCTTTTCCCTTCCGTAACGGCGGGGCTCGCAAGCCTTTCTCTGTCCGCAGCATCGGAAGTCGGAATCCTTTTCCCTTCCGCAACAGGGGAAGCTTAAAGACGTTCGGAACAGATCAGAAGTCGGAGGACATACCAAACGGGAAAAACCTGTCATTTCTGAAACTAAGTTTCTGGAGGCTTTTATGAGCATGAAAGCCATGATGGAAATTCTACTCGATGAGCGAGCAGAAAGGAAGAAGAAAGAAGAAGGATCTTCATCCAGAGATGCAAAAGTGAAGCCAGAAGAAAAGGGTAAAGGAGTAGGAGGTGATGGTGATCCTCCTGATACTAAACAGACTTTTTCTTCTTCTCATGCTTCTCATAATGCAAGTCCTAATATGCCTTATTTCAATTTGGATGTAAAATTTGAATTACCTATTTATAATGGAGATGTAGATGCTGAAAAATTAGATAATTGGATCAAGCAGCTTGAAGTATATTGCAGGGTGCAGGGCATTAATGATGACCCTTCCAGAATCCGATTGGCCACTTTGAGAATGAGTGGAATGGCTCTTACTTGGTGGGAGAGCAAGATTCAGCAAGATCTTCGAAAGAATGGTAAAATTATTTTAGTATGGAATGAATTCATTGAAGTATTGAGGAAGCAATTTTATCCTTTAGGTCACATGCAACAATTAACCATGAATTGGCAAATGTTTAGACAAGCTAAAGGACAAAGCATTCAAGATTATACTCATGAATTCAGAAAGAGGGCTATTGAATTGAATGTTTCATTAGATACACAGGAAACTCTTCTTAAGTACATTGGTGGCATGCATTCTTATTTGAAGCATACTTTGTTGATGTTTAATCCCAGTAATTTAGACAATGTATGTGTTCAAGCTACCCATTTAGAGGCTAGGGGTAAGCATGCTAATGATACTTTTGTGAAGAAGTCATTTAAATTTGACAGCAAATCAAAAGGTAAAGATAAGGGGAAAAAGAAGATGGCTACTGTTAAGAAAGAGGGTGAAAATCCTACATGTTCGCATTGTTAGAAGGGACATGATGTCTCCAAGTGTTGGAAACTTCATCCGGAGTTAAGGCCAAAGAAGTATGGAGGAAACAAAGATAAAGGAAAATCAAAAGCTACTGCAGCAGTTATTCAAGACTTGGGATCCGACTCAGGTGATGAAACAAAAGTTACAACTGTCAGAATCCAAGGTAAGGATAAAAGTATCTCACTTCCCATTGATGCACAATCAAGTTCTAGTGCAAGTACAAGTCTGCCATCTACTTCTAAGCAAAATGATAAAGATAGAAGTGCATTGTTTCATGTTCGTGTCATTGCAAATCACACAAATATTGATACATTGTTTGATAGTGGTTCACAAGTAAATCTGATATCAGAAGAAGTGGTTAAGAAATTGCATTTAGTCACTGTGCCTCATGAAAAGCCCTATCCTCTAGGTTGGGTTACTAATGATACACGATTGCAAGTTACAAGAAATGTGTATTAAAATTTGCAATTACTGAAAATTTTAGGGATGAGGTAGAACTAGATGTAGTGCCACTTGACATTTGTGGAATTGTACTTGGGAGTCCATATTTGTATGACCGGAAAGCAGTCTTTTATAGCGAGCAGAATAAGTATCATCTTTTTAAATAAGGTATGGAATATATTGTACGAGCACATAAGATAAAAACTAATCTAGCAATAGTATCTGCAGGACAAATGAAGAGGTTGGTAAATGCTAGTAAGAACTTTGTGTTGATGATGGTTAAGATGAAAAATGATGAAGTCTCTAAATCTTTTGAAGAATGTGACCCTAAGCATAAATCTGAACTGATTGACATCATTTCTGAGTATGATGATTTGTTTCAAGATCCGAAGGGGTTACCACCGAAGAGAGAGATTCAACATGAGATACATTTGCAGCAGGATGTGCCACTCCCGAACATAGCCATGTACCGGATGTCTGTCATGCAGAACGAAGAAATCAAGAAGCAGGTTCAGGAGTTGATTGAGAAGGAGGTCATCCGGCCCAGCACTTCTCCTTGTGGCTCTCCCATAGTCTTGGTTCCAAAGAAGGATGGGTCGTGGAGGATGTGTATCGACTACAGGGACCTTAACAAAATCACCCCTTAAAAACATGTATCCTCTTCCTCGTATTGATGATTTGCTTGATCAGTTGACACATGCAACTTACTTTACAAAATTGGATCTGCGTAGTGGGTATCATCAAATCCGTGTTGCTGAGCATGATGCTTGGAAAACAACTTTTAAGACGAAACAAGGTTTGTATGAATGGCTTGTAATGCCTTTTGGGCTTTGTAACGCACCGGATACTTTCATGCGGGTCATGAATGATGTCTTTCGTTCATTCATTGATGATTTTTTAATTGTGTATCTAGATGATATCCTTGTGTTTAGCGAAACTTGGGAAGAGCATGTTGTACATGTGAAGAAAATTTTAGATGTACTGAGAAAGGAAAAGCTTTATGTAAAAATGTCTAAATGTGAATTTGCTAAAACTTCTTTAGTATATCTAGGCCATGTCATTGGTGGAGGCCACCTGCGAGTGGACCCAGCCAAGGTTACTGTCATTGTAAACTGGCCACGGCCTAACACCGTTAATGAAATCAGAATTTTTCTGGGTGCGGTTCAGTATTGGAGGAAATTCATTTCTGGGTTTTCTTCCATTGCTGCTCCATTACATGCGTTGACAAGCATTAAAGAAATTTTCCAGTGGGGAGGCAAGCATCAGAGAGCCTTTGACACTTTGAAGGAAAGAATTAGCACCGCACCAGTTCTGACATTGCCAGATTTGTAGCAACCATTTGAGATCGAAACCGATGCTAGTGGGTTTGCCATGGGAGCAATTTTGATGCAAGTAAGGAAGCCAGTCTGTTACCATTCAGAAACATTCTCTACTGCGGTAAGTAACTATCCGACCTATGACAAAGAATTGTATGCTTTAGTATAGAGTGTGAAGAAGTGGAAACATTATATCATGGGAAAAGAGACAGTCATACATACTGATCATCAGCCACTTCAATATTTACAATCTCAAACTAAAATACAACAAAGTAGGCATTTAAGATGGATGGGGTTCTTACAACAGTTTCATCTCGTAATTAAGTAAAAAAAGGGAATTCATAATAAAGTAGCAGACATGTTATCAAGGCCACCTACAAATGCTTCAATAATTCTTCAGAACAGTTCATTAGCACATGAAAGTTATATTGCATACGAAAGTATATGCATCACTAATACATGGTAAATAGGAAGAGAACTGTTATGTGCATAATCAACTCTTGTATCATCTTGGTAAACTTTGTATTCCAGAGAAAGAAAGAGTGCATGTGATTCGATAAGCACATAGTTCATTGATTGCAGGACATTTTGGCGTAAGTAAAACATTGTCTATATTGCATAATCATTGTTGTTGGCCTCAAATGCAAGAAACTGTAGCTAAATATATAAGGGGTTGTGTTATGTGTGCAACAAGTAAGCCTAGCAATAGGAAATTGGGTTTGTACACTCCTCTTCCAGTTTCTTCTCGTCCTTGGGAAAGCATTTCTATGGACTTTGTAGGGGGACTACCTATGTCTACAAAAGGGCATGATTACCTATATGTTGTTGTGGACAAGTTCAGCAAAATGTGTATCTTAATGCCATGTAACAAGCAGATCACTGCTGAACAAACAACTCTTTTATTCTTTCAAAATGTTTGGGTACATTTTGGGCTGCCCATGTCTATTATATCTGATCGAGATTCCCGGTTCTTGGGAAAATTCTGGTCAACTTTATGGGAACTTATGGACACTAAACTGAAGAAAAGTACATCTTTTCATCCACAGACCGATGGGAAAACAGAGGTAGTGAATATAACAGTGGTTCAGCTCCTCATAGGATATTGTAGTAAACATCCTAAACTTTGGGATGAGCAGTTGCAGTATATACAACATGCTTACAATCATGCAGTTCATTCTTCCATGAAAAGATCTCCTTTTGAAACTTGTTTTGGTTATCTGCCAAAAACACCGATGGACTTCTCTTTTGGAAAAGATGCAGTGGATGGACATCATGATGCAGATAAAGCTTTAAAGTTCATTCAGAGAATTCAAGCAGTGCAGCAGGTAGTTCAAGAATAGTTGGAGAAGAGCCAGGCAAAGTACAAGGCCAGGCATGATAAGCATCGAATTGATCATCAATTTCAGGTAGGTGACAGAGTTTGGTTACACATCACCAAAGAAAGGATGAAAGGTGAAGGTAAAAAGCTTAAACCTATCAGGTATGGTCCTTTTGAGATCTTGGAAAAGATCGGTACTAATGCTTTTCGCTTGAATTTACCTCCATACATGAAAATTTATTCAGTTGTCAATGTTGAAAATCTTAAATTGTATGAGCCTCCTATGATCATGGATGAGGAAATTAACGTACAGATTCCTTCAGTTGATGATTTGGCACCTGAATATATGAGAAAGTTGCAGGATGATGCTATTCTTGACAGGAATGTAAGAACTTCACGAAGGGGAATGCTGAGTACCTTCGAGTGGGGCTGAAAGGAATGCATCCTAGCAAAGCAAGATGGATGGATATTGGTAAAGTGAGGGAACTTTACCCTCACGTACTTGCAGAATAATTTAGGCTTTTTGTGGTCCAAAAGCTCTCCAATGGGGAGGATTGATCCGGCGGATTATTCCTCTTTGAAGATCCAATATGGTACATGGTTCAGAAACGGCGGTTGAAGAAAATCGGACGGCAAAAATACAAAGCATCGGAGGTCGAAAGAGATCTCCTTCCGCAACGGCGGGGCTTGCAAGCCTTTCTTCGTCCACAACATCGAAAGTCAGAAGCCTTTTCCCTTCTGTAACGGCAGGGCTCACAAGCCTTTCTCCGTCCGCAGCATCGAAAGTCGGAAGCCTTTTCCCTTCCGCAATAGGGGAAGCTTAAAGACGTTCGGAATATATTGGAAGTCAGAGCGATAAGTAGTCCGCAACGGCGGACACAAGCTTGATCGGAAGAACAACGCTTCCGGTAGTTGCAACGGCAGAAGCCCAAGACTTATGGTTTGAAAAGTCGAATCGGGAGACTTTACCGTCTGACCGTCCGCAACTATGGAGACCAAAGTAACATGCATTCCGACTCAAAAACCAGTCGACAGCCGATTGAGACAGAGATCATCGGAGGAAAAATATTGGAGCCTGTGCGTATCACTCTTCCACAACGGCGGAAGCCCGGATAACTAAAACTTCCGATTCAAATACTTAACATGCGTTCGCGTGGGGATTTTCCATCATGGTTTTTGCAGTTGGTACACATTTTGGATGCAACGTCTCAGGGAATGGAACCGAAGCATTGGTAACATTTTCTTTTGGTTCTTTGGTTCAGTTAAGGAGCTGAACAGCCTGTTATGATGACGAGTTGGAATTTGGTAGGGAATGTGAACAGTCGCATTTCTTTGACGTTTTGGGGCTCCTTTGTAACGACAAAGAGGTAATAAAAGAGAGGAGTTTGTTCAGAGAAAACACAGTTCGTGGAGAGCACAGTACATTGTTTCTCTGTCATAGAAGCTTGGAGAGTTTTGCTGTAGTTTCCAGATTGCTGTTTGTATTAGAGTCGACTGTATTCTCTGTTTCATTTTGGGTCTTTATCTTTCAAAGACTAGATTGTAATTACATAGAGAGGAGTCTTGAAGACTTTACTGTTTTTGTCTAGCATTCTGTTTTATAGTTGCTGAAGTTGATGCCAGAACCATTTTGTACCTTTTAAACCCATTAATTGGATCGGTACCCATTGGAGAGGGGCCCAGAGATGTAGCCCAGTGGAGGGGGTGAACTCCGTTATCAACTTCTGTTTGTGACTCTGTTTCTGTGTTTTCTTCCTTGTATTTGTTTATTAGTCTTGTTTTTCATTCCTGTTCTGAACATTTAATTTTTGCTAATACTGTCCATTAATTAACCTGTTGCACGCATTCTTTTACAACAAACTTTTAATGCACTAAAGTTGAGGTCCCATTGGATCAAATTACTACCCCATCTTTCACATTTATGAGATGTTTAATCATTAGTTCAGTCGTAGACAAAGTTGTAAAATAGTGCCTCCTTATTTCTATTTTCAAATCTAGTTGTAGCACTATTATCTACAGTGGTGTGGGCTTGTTTTCGGCGGCCTTCATTATTCCTGAAGTATAGTTTTTACCATTCTAACTCCTGATATTAAGATAGAATATATTGTCTGGACATTTTGAAAAATTCAGTGTTTGACTGAGTTATAGATTACCTTTACACTGAAACCACAAATTGTTCTGACCTCTAATCTAATGCTGCTCTATTTGACCGCTGCCCTTTTGCTGGACGTGAGTTCTTCTCCATGATTCTTCCATGTGTGGGATTCACTATTTGAGCGTTTGATGGCTTCTCCTCTGTTCGGTTTCTTCCTCCACGACCTGCAGATATAGCTGCGTATTTATTATGTGTGTCAGACTTTTTATCCACACGGCTCGACTCTCTCGTCCTCTTAATGTCTGCTTCTGAAGTTCCACCTCCTTGTTGTCGCGCTGCTTTTGTGGGCAGCGGAGTTTCCCGGACGTCAACTTACCGACCGCTTTCTTCGAACGATGGGTGTCCTTGTAATTTTTCCTTGCTAAAGTTTTTTTTTCAACCAGAGGAGATCATATATTTGCCTTTAATGATCGAGATGAACCTTAAAAAAATACACTAACAGTTGTCCTAAAATGGTGTAATAGTAAAGACCAACCACAAAGGTGTAATAGTAATGACCAACCAAGGGGTTGGAAATAGTAAAATTTTCTGCTTGCATGGGAACTGAAGTGAAAACAAAGTTGTGCCAAATGAGGAAGACAATAATGCTAGGGAGACTATGAAGTTCATGAATATATATATGAATCCCATGACATACCTACTAGTAACTATGACTCATACAAAGAACATGGTATGCATGTGTTTATCCTTAAATACAGTCAATATTAAACCTGGAAAACTAACATGATTCTATTACATACCTTCTAGTAACCCTTTCGAGTAACAGGAGCATATTGATGTTTACCCTTGAAGTGATTAGGATCAACACTACCAAAAGTCATGGCTGAAAATGGGTTTTCTTCAATAAAAAACATTTCTTCCTTGGGAAAGAACCTCGAAATTGTTTCCAACAAATGTGAAACTGTTTCCTTTAGTGAAAAGATGTCATACCAAATCTAGTGATCTATCATTGTAAATCAGTGAAAATGACTAATACTCTTTTTCAGGCCATGGATGCCTTTGGAAGATTGCCTGAAAACAACAAAAATAAACAGTTTTTATAACTTAAGCATTCAAACAATGCCTTCTAGAAATAAAGTATCAAATAGATCTTTATTTTTTCAAGTAGATCTCAATACTTTGTTACCATAATTATCAATGCAGTTATTCTTCTTTTGTATTCCAGAGTTGAGATGTTTGCTCTAAGTGACCACTTTAAACTCGATGATAAATTGGAAGCAATAAAGAAAGATATGAATGTTTGCACAAAGAAGACTTTGTAACAAATTAGCAATTATGAGTAATAAAGTGCACAATGATGTTGGGGGAAAAAGTTACAATGGAAACTGAAAATACCAATGTGCACTATGCCCAACTCACAACCTACAAGGATAAGCACAAATATAAACATAGGTTTTCCACTGCATAATCAAACATGAAAGTTGAACAAGATATGAGATTAAGAAACAAATTACAAAACTACTAGAGAAAGATAAACTTGGGCAGATAACTATATACTCATGCGGAATAATAGAGAAACAATGCTTTCGATTCCATTTTCCTCACAAGTCTATCTATCTTTTTCTGTCTTTTGACCTTTCATGTTCCCATCAAACTCAAATGCCTATCATATTTCTTGTAACGAAATTCCTACATTTAATTTTGTTGTCCTAGCTATATGGAATTGGTAAAGTATTACAAAGGGGCCAGTTATCATGATAAATCAAACTATTTAAGGTAATTGTTTAGATCAGATAAAACAAAGTTCGTCTCAATGTATGGTAATCATCATCATCAACTAAATGTATGTGTGTGCACATGCATAAATACCCAATACACGGCTCAATTAAACAAAAGAAAATATAATTATACCTTGATTTGTGGATCTTCACAGTGTCTTCTTATGCTTTACCTTTCAAAACATCATTCAACATATTTCATATTTTGTCCTGTTGCAATAGTTTCATGTTAGGACCCATCAAATAAATTTATGTTTGTTTATGAAAATAACAAAACCAATCTAATTAAATACAATTCTATTACAATACTATTCAACTATTCAAGTAAATTAATTGTTAAGAATAGATCACCTGATAAAACAAGGATAACCAAAAATACTATGTATATAAGGCCATCGATCTAATCAAAATGCCATTTCTTGCCTCTTAACTATGGAAATGTTTCTCAATGCTATCTGTAACAAGTTCCAATGGAGGAGTCAAATAACAATAGTGAAAATTATACACTAAAATTATAGAAATAGATGTTTTTTAATGTATTCTTCCTTACCATTCATTAAGCTCCTCTTTGTTTCGAGAATAATTTAATATTCTCTACTAAACAGGATCAACCACGTGAAGGTGGAAGCTCTTATGTGCCCCCCCTCACATCACTCTCAACTCCCCAAACCCAATGCATATACTTGCAAATAACAATTTATTTCACTATTTCACAATCCAAATAATAATGCGTCTACAATGCAAATAACAATGCATATACTGCAAATTATTTTACTCAATAGTTGAAAGATGCTTTCATTAAATCATTCTTTAAATCATTCATTAAACCATTCAATCATTTAACAGCTGAAAAAACCATTGATTTAGTCAATGGTAGAAAAAAAAATCAGTAAACCATTCATTAAAGCATTCATTCAAACATTCATTCATGAAACAGAGGAAAAAAACATTAAATGTTTTTTTTTTAAATTTTTTTTTATATAAATAAGAAATACTCAAAATTTGTTTAGTGAATTTTTTTTATACTTTTCTTCTCTTTAAATATTTAGTTAGAGTCACATCTTTCAGAATCTGATCATCGGTATCCCTACTAGTCTTCTTGCAAGGTTGAACTTCAGGCGAGGGGCGATGAATTTATGCAATAATATCAAAATCTTTCATTAATATATTTATATTTTGATAAATACAAGTAATTTATTTAAAAAAACATTACGAATGTGTGTTTTTACCTGCCATGGGCACATCAACATGTTCAACATTATCTTGTACAGGCCCAACCTGTTCCGTGTTATCTGCATCTACATGCTCTACAGTTGAATTGTGTAGAATTATAATTAATGTTCATCATCTGCAATGGTCTATAAAAAATAGTAGCACATTAATAAATTCATTACTAGGATGATAACCTTGATCTTTGTTTGGTTGGTCATGTACATCTTCGACATGAACATGATCATTACTCTCCTGCACAAAAAGGAATAAATAATTTATGTTAATTTATTTATAAGGAATAAATTGCATGAGCATTAAGAAATTATCATTAAACTATACAGTTTTTACATACCTCGGCACCAGATGGATCAACAAAAGATCGTGCAGTATGCCCATACAAGCTTCTTCGGTGTTCAACAATAGCGTCAAAGCCCTGTTCGAAGCCAAGCTTCATGTAATTCGTATTGGGCAATTATTTGAACCGATTGGCCTTCATATTCACATGATGTCATTAATTTTACATTTTTTGCCAGAACAAAACAAAAATAATAATCTGTATGATATTTGGATGTGGATTCAGGTTTTGCGATACTTACATATCAGGCTGCCAAGTTGGAGTAACCACCAGGCCCAAGCTTGTGTTAGCCAATTTTTTCAATTCTTGCCTTGGTGGCCTTAGATGTGTCCGAGAGCCTAATTAAGTTTTTAAATATGTTAGTAGATGTACCAAAATTGATATAAAAACTAGTAATAATAAGGCTTACCACTACATTTTGGAATGTATTTCATACCTCCCTGTTCCAATTGGTGGTATCTTTCTTGATTTTCTCAGGCCCTTCTCTTTTCCATATTCCACTAGGGCTTTCCACTCCATAGATGGAATCATTGGAGGGCGGTCATACCTAGGGTTCTTTTCTAGGTAAACCCTATACTGGTCTTGGACAATCTTCAGATGTTTTTCAGCCTTCTGTAGGACCTTCAATGTATCAAAGGTATCTTTTTCGAACAAACTAACCAAGGGATTAGTCAGATAATCCTTTAAAGCTTTTGGATGCTTGTTCCACATTGTGCAGATGGTGGGCCTAAAGATCTCCAAGGCCAAATCATTCATATGTTTATAAAATATATCATTTCCTGCAAAACATTAATGACATCATTAGTCAACATTAAAAGATATTATCGGTATATTAGACAAAAATTATAAAAACTAAATTGAACAATCTATAATGACCTGGAATCCTCTCTATCTTTATTGGAACCCACTAGTACAAAAGCGCGGATTTTTCCACGGAGGTTTTCCACGTTTCTTACTTTTTGGTGTAAAATCGGAAGCAACAGGAACGAGGCGTCGTTGTATCCACGCCTAGTTGTCGCTGTATCCACGCAGGGACTCTTATCCGTCGCTGTATCCACACCTAAAGCCTTGGACGTCGCTGTATCCACAGCTATTCGTCGCTATAGCGACGGCACCGTCAAGTTGACCTAGGGCATTGAGATTTTGTTGGCTTTTTACAACGGTCAACTTGACCTAGGGCGGAAAAATTCAATGTTTGTCGTGCTATAGCAACGTCTAAGAGTTCTATAAAAATGAAGACCTTAACGAGATTTTCTTCACACTTGCCATTGTTGTAGCACTGTTTTCGGGTGATTGTTGGAGCTGTTTATTATTTCTGTTTCCTGCTGGTGAACAATCCATTTCTAGATCTACATAGTTCGGATTTTAAACGTGCAAGGTTAGTTTGTGTTTTCAAATGATGCATACTAAATGATTTCCAATCTTCCAAACATGGATAGACATCTATGTTTAGGCCTTCATCCTCTTATCTTCACAATGTTCTTCTTTTACTAACTTTTTTTTGGTAGTATTGGATGAATTCGCTTGAAAGATTTTGCTTCTTTTGTAGCTTATGTGTCCTCTTTCAAGGTTTAATGCCTTCTACTGGAATCGGTTTAAGACAACATACATGTAAAAAGGGATTCGATTTTATTTTTATATGGAAATTTCAAACGCCCAATAATATTTTAGATTAGAACAACATGCATGCAAAAAGGGACTTTTTTTTATATATGGGAAATTCAAACACACAATAATATATTCATCAAAGTCTTCAATATTGTCATTTTAGGTCACTTTTGTTGAACACCAAGGTCCATACATCAAAATTTGTCAAATCTCTTATTATCACACTTGAACATATTTGAATTAGAGCTTAATTGATTTTTCTTCCCAATTATGAAAAATAATTATTACTTTTAAATATAACTCATTTTTATATTAGTTTTATTATTTAATGTTTTTTATATTTAAACTTTATTTTCAAATTTCACTTTATTTACTTATATTGTTTTGCCAATCTGTTAGTCTCATATTTATATAGTTGTGGGGTAAAAATAAAATTACGGTCCAACTTTAAGTTTTATTTTATTATTAACAAATTTGTTAAAGCTTTTCATTAACTTATTCACGTTGGAAGTTTACACCATCTCTTATGCATTACTGGTTATGA
>LPNX010291766.1:2264-73327 GCA_001517045.1 Pseudotsuga menziesii
TATTCTGTTTTTTTTTAATGTACTAGATAGTTTCATTTGATTAGATATAGAATAGCATCTAAATTGTTTTTTATGAGGGAAAAAGAAAATAAAAAGTTTAGTCTTCCTACATAATGCATGTCAATATGGTTTTTTCCAATGGCATTGCCTAGAAACATTTGTGTCAATTGTATGTGATCAATTTATGTGTTTAGTCTTGGGGAAGGCATTGGCATATCATCATCTTTGGTTGGTTGGTGTTTTGGCTATGAGATGGTTGTTTATTTTTTTATGTTTTTTATTGCATTTACAAATAAAAAATGGTAATTTAAGTATCTAATTGAAAAAAAAAAGCTATGGGTGAATGAATTACCTGTTAATATGACGATTGGCACTCTTCCACGCTCCTTCGGCACTCTTCCACGCTCCTTTTCGCGATACTGTTCGGTGAAAATGACTCTCGGGTGGGGGACTGTGTGTGTTTTTTTTTTTAATTTACAAAACGCGCACGCGTTATTGTTACCTAGCCTACATGTCTGCTGACATGTCAGGCTCGGATTTACTATTCCAAGCGCTATGGAAGAGGAGCGCGTTCTTTTTCTATGTAACGTGAGCGTGTTCCTAAAAAGTGAGATTGCATCTAAAAGGTCCCTCAACTTCTTGCACACACCCATTAGCTATCCAGTTATTGTATCAACTCTCCTTATATTGAAGGGTATGAAGCGGATGTAGTCTTCTCTCCTAGCTTGTATCTCACTTTGAAGTTTTTATGGCACTTGAACATGAGCTGTAGACAGTAGTATGGATGATCCCTCCTGTATGGGCCTTATTGTAGCATATATTGCAGCCACTCTTGTTGATGTACCCCTTGAACACATCACATGCTGACGATGTAAATGTTCCCTTTGATTTCAATGAAATAGCAAGGAATAGATATTTTCCCCTGGAAAAAAAAACACACAAGAAATAAACAATATAAAAAGACAATGAATAATAAAGTGATATTAACCCAACAATATTAATAAAGCAATCATATGGTAAAAACGATATTAGTGTAAAAGGGCAAATGACGTGCCTTTTCCATGCATGAGGGACTATATTTAAATGGTAAAGGGCAAATGATGTGCCTTTTCCATTTGAAAAGGCATGTAAATAGTCATTGTATTTGTAATTTATCATTATATATATTAAATTATTGTTTGTTTATTAAGTAATAAGAAATGAGTATATAATAACATATTTTTTATATTTCAATATATATGTATAATTTATAGTCTAATTTTAATCAAAATGGTAATTTTTTTTTTCATTTTACCACCTATTATAAAGCTTTTATGGATAATTGTAAATAAATAACTACAAAACATCATAAAAAAATATAAAATATTTGTTATATTTTATATTTATATAAAATATTTATTAAGTAATAAGAAGTGAGTATATAATAATATATTTTTTATATTTCAATGTATATGTATAATTTATAGTCTAATTTTAATCAAAATGATCATTTTTTTTTTCATTTTACCACCTATTATAAAGTTTTTTTTGGATAATTGTAAATAAATAACTACAAACATCATAACAAATATAAAATATTAAATAAAGAAAGCATATTAAGTATTCACAAACTTTGAGATGAACCATTTTTTGTTTTGTCGTCACATAATCTTGTAACTAATATGAATTAAGAAAGAATGTATATAAATACATTTCCTTTAGTATACTCACCATAACGTATTTGAGGTCTATCTTAGTTCAAATTCCTACCTATATATATATATATTAGTAGACAACAAGATAGCACCGTGGTACATTTTTCATTCAAGCTACATGTTTTCTTAATATCATAAGAAAACAACCCACCTATACTTTTTATTTGATGCCACTTGTCCAATGGATTGACACTAGTCTTGGTCCATCCATCACTTTATTTCATATACTATAGATATGGTTTGCTAAAATACTTCTCCATTTAATCTGGTCCTACATTGACTAAGCTTTTGCAAGCCTTCCTTAGGGATTCCCCCCTTGCGTTGGAGGAGAGTTGGCTTAAAGAGTGGGAGGGGTGTCGTTGTGGTAGCATTCGATAACCCGTCCAAGTTTTCCTAGGGTCTTATTTGTGTTTAGAGATTCGACACAAACAATAAGGGTTTGGGTGGTAACATGTTCCATTTCGTTTTATTTTTTGCAACAACAAAACAATTGAAAATTAGTCTTTCATGTGATAATTAAACTCTTGTACAAAACCAATGATTACATATGTTTGATGCACATTGTTGTTGGGATGGATGGTTCCTCTTGTCATGTAATCAAGGGTTTTATTTTATCCATATGTGTTTGGTAGGGATCGGTGGTTCATACTAAGAAGAGAACATGTGTTTGAGAATGACAATGTAATAATGCCAAGTGAGGAAGAAATACATGGCGATGGCAACCGAAAGTGATATGTATATGTTTTATTTCAACATTTATATTGTGGATGTGTCATTTTATCATGGCTATCTACAATTTGGCCAATTATGTTTTTTTTACATTTTATGGTGATGAAAAGTTAACAACCATTAACATCCATCCTGTTAAAAATAAATTAAATTGTTTGAGAACTTCTAATTCTTTAATGAATTATGATTCATTTATAATTGTAAGATATGCATGTTATTCTTTTGAAAAGTTGCATAAAATGTGTTATATATATATACAAGAGCCACGTGGTGGCAATGTTCCCAACATTGTCACATGTTGTTTCAGGTTAACTTCAAAGCTCCATAAAACTTAGCATCCGAACGTGTATCAAATCTTTCCATGATCAACAACAAATAAACAAAAATGGTTTGTTTTATATATATAATTTTTGTTTAGGTTTTATTTAAAATTTAACAATGTAAATAGGTTTGACAACTTATATTAGAGCTCAAGGGGGAGTGGCTTGGATGAGTGATCGTGGGCTCATCAAGGAAATTAAGCCTGTTGTGACCATCCCTGTCATGGCCAAGGCAAGAATAGGTCATTTTGTTGAAGCCCAAATTATTGAAGCAATTGGTATTGATTACATTGATGAGAATGAATTGCTCACTGTTGCAGATGACATGCACCATATCAACAAACATAACTTCCATATACCGTTTGTCTGTAGATGTCAGAACCTTGTTGAGGTGGTGAGAAGGATTGCGGAAGGAGTTGCAATGAACAGGACTTAAGGAGAAGCTAGTACTGGTAATGTTATTGAGGCAGTAAGACATGTGAGGTCTGTATTAGGTGATATATGGAAGCTTCAGAGCTTAGACGAGGATGAGGTTTTTACCTTTGCCAAAAAAATTGTTGCTCCCTATGAGCTTGTGAGGCAAACCAAGCTGATTAATTTTATATAGCTTTTATGTAAAGTTTCCAAGCTGATTAATCTTGTATATTGGTCTTTACATACAAGCCTTCGGTTGTTTTGATGTAAAAGATAATAGTGTTTTTTTCAAACATATATCTAAAAACCATAAAAACATAAAACCAATGTAAAAAGTGATTCATAAATGAATATAAATTTCGCTCCTGTTGAGGAAAAAATATTATTGATACAAACTAACATTATAATTACACTTATAAATACATATTGAAAAAAAAGGTGGTTAGTCCCAAATTGGACATAAAGTTGATGCAATTATGAACACCCTAATTGAACATAAGGTTGGATGCAAGTAGGGGCATTAATTTGATAGGCTTAGGACATTTGATGGGATGCAAGAGTGACCAAGAGTAAAAGTTCATATTAAGACATTAACGTGGATGCTTTCTTGGGCATTTTATTAGTTGTTATTTCGGATGTTATTTGGACATTCTATTAGTTGTTACTTGGTATGTTATTGTGGACATTCAGTGTGGCGTAGTAGGCATTTTCAACATAACGTATCAAAATTCGAAATGGAAACATTACAGTATAGTAGTTGTCAAGATCCATTAATGAAATTTTAGAGACAATATCTAGGTGTTGAATTTATTCATTCACATATTGATCCTTGCCATGAGCTATTAACTCAGGAGAACAAATTAAAAATAACATTTACATAGTATCGGAGATCATTTGCAGACAATGTGGTCTGTTTCACATTGAAAATATATTGATACCAGTGGTTCTATAAACTAATAGTTTTTGTCTTATAACTGCTGGTTTCTTTTGAAAATACATCATTTAACTAATGTGGTTTATGTACTAATACATATTATTTCGTCCTTTCATTTTGCAACATGACCGGTTCTATGAAAGCTCCAGATTTTTTCCCTGGTATGAAAGGTGCAGATAATAGGTCATCCGATATAGTTAGTCAAAGTTTACAATTGATCTGTAGGTAGCACCTGGTTTCCAATTATGGGGAATGACATTAACTGCTATGAGTGTTTTCCTAGTAGAGAGAGTAGTCAAACGAATAGAGAATGGAGCCCGTGAAGGCTGGCTGCCACTGATATACCAATCTGCACCTGAATTTCTCCGCATTACTTGCCATAAATTAGAGTTTGCCTGCACACAACAACAGAAACTATAGTCCACTGCATGCGAATTAATACATTAAGACACCTCACAATTTAGGAACACAGGTGACAGGCTGATCTACGTACTTGCTTTAGAGAGAATGCTCCAAGATCGCCATCTCCATCAACAAGGAATGCGAACCAATAAGGATTGGAGCCTTCGTTAATTTGGAAGTGAATCTTTTGTCCTAAATACTCGCAAGGTGCTCTGTGGAACATAACAATAACAAGTGATTAATAAAACGATGCATTGTACTAATGTATCTGATACATCCAAAAGATAATCTTTATATATATATATATTTATATATTAATATTAATATTAAGTGGAGGTCATTTGTAACTATTTTTATTACGGAGGTTGATCTCCACTGATCGTAGATTGCGTCAAATCTCAGACTTGAGCATCAAAATGTCTCCCAGACATACTCTCACACAAGTGTATGTGTATTGTCCAGCACAGATTGATTTCATTGGTGGGGTGGTTGATGTATGAATAACCAGCAGTTTACTTTATATCTTTCCAATCTTCCCTTACTTTATACACAGCGTTGCTCATTCGTCTGGTCATTGGTGCCTGAAATTCACCCAAAAAATCAGCTAAGTTCCCCATGTTTTTCATATAAAACCCTATAATTCTCTTAAGAGTCCACAGCGCTCAACGAATTCAGATTTTATAGAGTCAACTAAACAATTAGTCATCAAATGAAAAAAGAAAAAACGGGGCAAAACCTAAATAGATCTCGCCGAAGGAGCCGCTGCCAATTTTGCGCCCCAGTCTGTAGTTGCTGCCTACGCGTGAGTCCATGTCGCAGGATCGAATCCACTGCGCCTACTCTTACCACTAAAAACTAATGTTAAAAACCTCACGGTGCCCGAATTGTTTCAAACCCTCGTCTGTACAAAAATGAAATGGAAAAAAAAAATCACCAAGCTGAACACAGAAACATCCGGGTAAAATAATATAGGATGGCCTCAAAAGCGGTCTAGAGGGAAGAGAAGGAAATATTAAAGCCGCGGGTCTTCGGATTACGGAAAGGGTTCGCGAATTAAGACTGGAGAACTGAAAGAACGCAGAAATAATTTTTTACTAAGTAACCACGGTAAAATGTACAAATAATATATCCTGCAATTAATGTCTCATTTCCATATTTCTAAGCAAGCTATTTCCCATATCTATGTATCTTCTGGAGATTTCATTTGTAATTGCCATGCAGTATATTATCCTTTGAACAAGCAAAATGCACCAAAAGTAGTCCTATAAATCATTCCCTCTTCGGAGCTACACACCAACCAGCACAGACCTCGGGTCTACAAATATTCAGACTATAATTTTTGAACAAATACTTACACATATCGCAGCCATAGGTCCGTAGCTACAGAAGAAAGCAAAAGGTTTTTTCCCCAAACGCTGAAAAACATTACATATCAGTTTTTCTAAAAAAACAATACAGCACGTTTGTAGGTGGCAACAGAATTTGTTATTATTCTGATTCAAATCAAATCTCAAACATTGAGCTCACTCAATTTTCATTATTCAAAATTATTTCTTGCCAGTAATTAGTTTTAACTTTTCCATTCATCCTGATTCAAATCAACGTTAATTCCATATAATATTAGGGATAAATAGCATGTAAAAAAGATAATAAATAATAAATACCGTCTGAACAAAAGAGAGAACTCCAGCATTACGCATCTGCCAAGCTCTATTATGATCAGATGCCATATGGCCAAAGGCAGTACCACTGAGATCAAAGTGTGTTTCTCCATTAGACTATGGGCCACCAAGGTATTCGTCAGTAATCACCACAGTCACTGGCTTTGCTGAACACAAAAGATTGTCAGTGCATTTTACCTGCATATACAGACAAACAAATTTTAGAATCTAATCCCTGGCTAATGCAAATTTTGTTATTGTTTTCACCAAGGTCAAGATGGGGATATTCTATTATTCAATTTAATATACCTGATAGCAAGTTCCACAGCCTCCTCCTCCTTTGAACAGATCTGCACTCCCTGCTGATACTTTTGATCGGAAAGGTTTCAGTTTCACTTGGCTGCCATATCCGCATGCACCGCCTGTAATTATAAAGCAAAACATAAATACCATTATTTTTTCAATCAAACGTCCATATATATTGAATTTCCAAAGGACAACAGTCATAATACATATAAAAATTAGTTTAAAAAAAATTACTATGTTTGCCCTTACCATGGTTTCCATCTCCATGTGGATTGCCATACCATGTACCAGTGGCTTTCTTCCACTTTGTCTTCTGTATTGCTAATTTGTGTTTTCCAATTAGGACAGCAACAGCAGCTTTAGAGCATAGCATTACACATGAAGTTTCAAACACAGCTACGAAATAAACTAAAGAAACTAGTCTCATCTTCCTCATTTTTTTAATGAAAGTAGTGACATAAGCTTAGGCTAAGACTAGTTGAAAGAAATTGGTTCGTCAGAAATTGAAGAGTAACCCCATTTTAGAGCAGAAAAGAACTGTAACGCACGCAGTGTAACGCACTGGTTGCTGCATGGTTTTCAAAGAGAGTGAGTGCAGAAGTTTTCAAAGTGAGTGAGTGCAGAAGTTTTTGGCCAGCTGCCATATGAGATACCACAATGACCTAAAAGTACTAAGAATCCAAGACGTGATCCGCTATTGCAGGAATATGAAGACACCGGGACAGCACTGCTGTGGGAGAGCGGTCCACCCCTCTAACAAGTGGATTAAGTGGATTGGAGGACAGGTGGAAGTGAGTTCAGCTGCATGCTGTACGCGTAACCTCACAGTAGGGTTGATGTCAGTTAATCTGCATGTTGTACGCTTAAAGCTACAGCCGATTACCAACAGCAATAACACCTATCAAAAGTGCAGCTTAAAGGTATCTGGCTCATTTAATTCTAACTCAGACTTTTCATTTTTCAATGCCATTGCTTAAGTTATCACGCCACCGCCGGGTCTTGGAGCACAAAGACCCAAGCAAACGTCATCTGCAAAGGACCAATAAAAATTAAGTTAAATCAATATTTAAATAATTCAAAAAATAAAAATTAATCAAACTATATTAAAAACATTTGAAAACTAAAAAATTTAAATATGTCTCTCCGATTAATGAACCTAACCAATTCATATATATTCCTGTCGGGAACATAATAAACATCTTTGTTTTTTTGTGATAGCACCAGTAAGCATACTCAAAAAAAATAATATGAAAAATAATATTTATGTGCACAAACATATAAAATAATGAAAACATATTTGACACAACAAAATACACTAAAGTCATTTTGCATAGAAAAAATATGTTATAAACATTTTATTAACTAGAAAAGTCAAATGCATCTATAACATAATATGGCTGAAATGTATACATTGGATAATGTTTAGAAATATTTTAGAAATATATCACTTAAATGAAAAAAAATATTGAAGTTGACACAAAAAGTAAAGTTGTTAACATGTGTCTCTTTCATTTTTATAGGGTATATAAGTTTTTTTTTATTTTAATTTTTTACATTATTTTTGTATTGAAAAAATGATAGTCATTAGATCAACTTATAATGCAAAATGGAGGGATTATTTAGCAACCATAAATTTAAAATAATTATAGCCTTTCAAAAATTTCCAAGAAGTGTTTATTCTATTGCATCTTTTATTAAAATAGCATTGAAATTTACTAGTATAAAGCGTGAGGCATTACTTTAATATCAAAATAGTTTTGCAGAAAATAAAAGAACTTGGAATGAACTAAAGGCATGATCATTAAGTGCTTCATCTTGATCCTTCTCGAGATGATTTTTATGTTGTCCCACTAATTCCATAACCACATCCCCTTTCTCTTACTGCACTAACTCTTATTCTTTAGCTTCACTGGGAACTGAACCTATTGATAATCATTATTGACCTCTCCCAGATTGAGTGCTTCTTTCCAAGGTCAATACCATTTGTCTCAACATACTATATTCTTTCCTAAGGGTTTCAATTTGTCTCTTTTGTTAGACAAATATTTACAAGACTTCTGGATGGAATATATTTTGAGCTTCCCCCTATAAGTGAAGAAGGCTTGAATGACTAACTAATGAAGCTTCATTCCATGATGTCGTGGTTTCATGGTGCCTCACAACTCAGTGCATGCCATTTTATTTTAAATATCACAATTACCCTATTGATTGTGATCCTCCACATCCCACAAGGTCTCACTTAAACTGACAAAGAAACCAAATTCCACATATTCAGAGAGGTACCATTTGTAGGTTGTGGAACAACAAATCATGATACAAAATTAAAACTCACAAAGCTACAATCCAAAGGCCAAATTTCTCAAATGACCAAGGTAAGTCTCGGATGCCTATGATTTTGGTTTATTTGATTTTATGGTGGCACTAGGTGCCTGGACTATGAACCATGGATATTATGGTGTTTATTATTGAAATTATGGTGTTGTTATTATTATTACCTATAACTAAAATAATGGCACAACATGGAAAACAACGTTGCTTGGGGGTCTTGGGATTTCACATGTGAAGGGGTTGGAGTTAGGAGTTGTAGATCCTCCTAACAATACTCTAGTCTTCCTAAATCTAATGTTATTGGACCATGGAGGTCCTAAATTGCCTATTAATGTCTTGCATGCACTATTGTGCCCTAATTGGAGAGAATATTCCTTATTTGAATATTGGTGGGGCCCACTCTCACATCACTTTGTCTATTGCGCCTATTTGGCTAGGTTTGGTCAGAAATGCACCAAATACTTTTAACTCCACTCTAAATAAAGTGTTATATACCATTAAATTGAGTTACTGCTAGTTAATTTGAGTTAATATTGAGTTAATGTCATTTAATTTAAGTTAAATTAAGTTTAACTGAGTTACTGTCAGTTAATATTAAGTTAATCTCTAGTTACACCAATTAACTAGAGTACTATCAGTTAGTTAGATTTGGTTATCCTTTGTTAATTATTAGTTTTCTTCATTTAGTTAGATGAAACTGAGTCCTCTTTAGTTAAATTGAGTAATTATGTGTCAATTCAAATTATCCTACATGCATGGAGGCGTTTTCATGGAAATTGAGTTAATAGGTGTAATTTGAGTTACCTTCATGCATGGGGAGTAAATTATGGATAATTTACTATTAGTTAGGGTGGGATTAACTCAGATTTTATGAATTTGAATGAGCCTATGAATGGGAGTGTATTTTCCAATGGTTTAGAGTTAGTCTTAGTGAATTCAAGTTACTCTATTGAGGACTTGAATGAGTCAGCCAATGGTTTCTACAAGCCCATTGTTTGGGAGACCTTCCTCAATTATCTAGCACTAATCTCTTAGAGGTAAATCGAATTGGCCCAAGGAGGTTTGATTTTCTCTAGAGTTCATTCATTCATTCAGTGTTGAGTCTGTTGGAGAGTGCAAGAGATATCTGCCAGATTTTTGTGAATACCAAAGAGGGTTTTGGATTAGAGATTTTGCACACTTTTGCAGGGATTCTTGCTTGCAGATCTAGGAGGATATGGTGATCAACTATGTTGGTCTTGGAGATCAATTCTCCAGTTGATTCGGATTCCCTAGTAGGAGTATAGAGGGTGATTTTGCGTTAGGATTCTCCATTTGATTCAAATTCCCTAGTAGGGATTCAATTTATGGTGTTGGGAGAACTACCCTCCTTTGTTTAAAATTCTCTAGTAGAGATTCAAGTTGTGATTTGACCTGGGAGGTAGGAGGTGTTGTGAAGGGTGAAGGATTATATTCATGAATATTATCCAACAGGAGAGGGGGAGAATTATATGTGGATATCTCCTATGGAAGCGCTTGAACTTGAGGGAGAGAGGGACAATCCCGGAAAAGTATCTATGAATTGTGCTCATCTTGTAGGAGAGGGGGACATTTATCAAAAGTGAGCTAAATTTTAGTCATAAGTGGTGCTCTAGGAGAGGAGGACAATCCCAAGAAGGATACCACACCAAACTGCTTACCTTTCTAGGAGGGGGGGAGAATCTCAAGAAAGGAAGTGCTTGATTCTGATCTTGTCTTCCAGGAGAGGTGGGGGGATCTTGAGGAAGAGGGGTTATAATTCATTGGTATTGCCTTGAGGAGGAGATATCTCCTATGTCATTCATTAGTGTTTGTCCTAGAAGAGACCTTCTTGTGTGATATTTTAGGACCCCATCTTGAGGGTGACTTATACAGGTGGTCTTGCTTGACAATGTCTAAGGCTGGGAGGAAAGTTGTCCGGTTGTCGCTAATTGCTCCTATACAAAGATAAGTATTTACGATATTTTATTAATTTATATTTATATGTTGCTATATGTGTTCCCATGGAGGATATTATATCTCTGTCGTTTTATGATTTCAAATTATATAAATGTTCATGATGAAACACTAAGATTTTGTGAGAAAATTAGTAGCTCACTGAGATGTAAGTTAAAGTGTTAAATTAGTGATTAGTTGTCTATATTGTTAAGATGCTTATGAGTATTAGGATATCTAATCAAGGGCAGTCCATATGGTCGTATATGGTTGTACCTAATCAGGTCATCCTTGGGGTTTGTGACTGCTTTCTAATGTGGAAACTATGACCTAATGCGATGAGTAAAATTATGTTATATTAAGTAAAGTTGCTTGTTGATTTTTATGATTGCATTAGGAGGTTATATTCTTATGAAGTTATGGATATTCAAGGGACTGATATTGGAGTATCCATATGGATGTATATGGATGTACCATATCACGCCTTTTTATAGGCTTAAAGGATCATTAAAATTTATGCTTGATTCTGATATGTTTAAGTTATAAATCTGCTACTTGAAATGGTAATGATGTTGGATTAAATATTAAATGTAGAGGTTAGTTGTGAATTCTATTAAACTTTATGAATGTATTGATATGAAAGGAATCCCATATGTACATATATGGTTGTTTCATATCAAGTCCTAACTAGGATTAGAAGTTTGAAACAACTAATATAGATCTGCCATTAATATGTGCATAAACCCTGCCTCCTTTTAAATTATAAATGTGGAATGTTTTCGTAATAAATGAGGATCCAAGAAGGAATGTAAAATCCTTTTAATTAGGTGGCTTGATAGTCATGGTCAGAATACATATATGTATGAAATATAGTTAAACACCATTTTAAGAGGTCTAGTTGAATAAGTATATGTGTCAGCACAGTATAATGCATATACGTTGGAAAACTAGGTTGCTTTTACATAGAATTATCCTTAATGGTTGATTGTTTTAAAGTTTTAAATTGTTTGACATGTTAGTCTAACCTTACATAGTATTATTCCATTGTTCTTATGTCATATTCAACCATCCCCTTTGTTAAAAATCGTAGTTACATTACCTTTGTGTATGGTCTAGGGTCAGGTATGCTACATTTTTTTTCAATTTTCCCATTGATTTTCAACCCCCTAATTCAAGAATCCTGAAGAAAAACCCATTTACTAAGAAAATTTGTCCACAAAAAATACCAGTTGTAGACTCCATATGGAAATTTAAATGTTAAGCGTTATCTTTGTCTTCATTATCCAAGTGTGCATAGGTACTATGGGAGGTAGGGGATTTAAGTAATATCTTATTCACTTAACATCATTTAACCTCACAATTTTGCACACACTCCTTGATAGAATGACCTTCCATTGGCCTATTCAACTTGGAATGAAACATTGGATTACACGATTATTGGATGATATAGAAAGACATCCCACCTTTTGATCAAAGTTCACATATTTCTAAATCAGAGGTGGCGTTGCCCAATCTATACACATTTTTATTTAAGGTCCTACAAATGGGATAGTATTCTATCATTGCGAGCCTTCTTAATTCTTGATTTATCCTAGATATGATTCATCCCAAATGACAATTGACAAGGATAAATGAATTTCTCATATCCCTTGTTATGAACAAGGCATCATGAATTACAGTATTATCTTGAATTTGACTAGTGTCTGAATCTTGACATGTTCCTTCTCCTAATCCATGTTCAAGACAGTTCCTCTTGTCCCTCAAAATTGAAAATGATCCATGTCACACCTCGCAACCCTGATTTTCAATTTAATTAATTAATATTAGCCACTCAACACATTTATTTTAGTTGTGGATACATCTAATTACTAAAATGTAATAAATATTTCTTTCTATTAAAATAAAATATTATCTAGTTTGGGACAAGAAATCTAATCATTTTAATTAAAATAATAAATTAGAGAAAGAGCTGCATTTTTATCAAAATTTATTTAAATCAATTTAATTACTAAATGTGTTAATTAATTTTTATAACTTATAAATCATCAATGATTTTAATCATTAACATACACTATATAATTTATAAATCAAACAACATTAATATCAACATGATATGATAACACATAATATACATGGATGGTGCTATCAAAATCAACTATATGTCAAATATTTATCTCAAAGATATCGCATATGGCATCTCAAATTTAAATGATTGGTACATCTCAAATTTAGTTTTAAAACAAAGAAATCATTAATGTTAATCTATGAGTCTGTAAGGTGAAAACCTTACGAGTTGGATTATTATTTATAAATATATATTTTGATAATTGGATGATTGTATGAGTACATAGTATCTCGACATATATATAGTACTTAATAGTGAAGAGATACGTCTCTTCTTGTGCCATTATTTCATTTAGCATATATAATATTAATTAATTAATTAATTAATCTACTTTATTATTTTATCTACATATTATTATAATTGGTATGTTACAAGTCATCCCTCCTTGGAATGCTTCGTCCTCAAAGTACTATTATGACTAGATTTCATGCATTTCTTAGGGTCATCATAAGGATCTTTTGATTTTTTTTTTCCGCTTTCGATATTTGTACAACGAGTCTAGTATGCTACAATTTCCATGATTGTGGCATTGATATGGTACTCAAAAAATTTGCCTCTTCTGAATCTTTGTTTTGGTATTTACATAATGAAGTTGTGTTGACTTATTGATCTCAGATGATTCGGCGTGTATGGGTATGCCATGACTCTTTATTTGACATATGGTTTCTTCAGTGATGAACGATGGATCTTCTGGGTTTGCTTCTTTGTAGATTCATTTTTGTCTTCCACATTCTGAATTCCATGCATGTCATTTTTATCTTTATTTTTTTCGTCATTTCTATCATCTTCCTTTACTTTTTTTCCTGGTTATTTCTTCTTTTTTCTTGGTTATTTCTTCTTTTATTTCCAATACAATCATTTTCAATTTTGTGTATGTTTCCTCTTCCTTAAGGCATCTCTTTTCGATTTCTTCAAGTTTATATTCAATAATACTTCTTGGATTCTGGCCATACATTATTGCATTGAATGTTGGAAACATATTGATTCCAGTTTGTGAAAATATTCAAGAATATTTTGAATTTTTTTATTTTTATTTTTATTTTGGAAAAATAACAATAATTATTATTAATAGTTAATTAATAATTATTGTTCCTAACTCTATATATAATTTTTTTATATAGTTTATTTATTTAAATAATAATAATAATAATAATAATAATTTTTATTATTATTTTAAAGTAACAACAACAACAACAACAACAACAACAACAATAATAATAATAATAATAATAATAATATTATTATATATATAATATTTTTTACTTGGTTATTATTTTCTTCTTTAACCTTTTTTTAACTTTTTTTCTTTTCTACACTACATATGGTTTTCTTTAAAACCATGTGTGGTTTTACACTTTCTTTTCATTTTTCCTCTTTCCACTGTAAAAAATAATTTGACCACAAGTCACCGTAAAACAAATCTAATACCACTTGTAAAGTTAAAACCTTGCATGTTAGATATTATTTATGAATATATATTTTGATAATTGGATGATGATATGAATACATAGTCTCTCGACATATATATAGTATATAATAGTGAAGAGTTACGTCTCTTCTCATGCCATTGTTTCATTTAGCATTCATAACATCTTTTGGGTTTCGTTCTTCTACGCTATCCTCATATTCATCAGTATTTGGTGTTTCATTGTTACAATTTATGATATCGCCGTCTTCTTTAGAATTGGCATTGGTGTCAGGATTATCATCAGATGAAACTATCTTTTTATCATTCTTATTCTCAAGTAATTTTTCATGTTCATTTTGATCTTTTTTACTCTAGGCTTTATCACTATCCCCTTCATCTTTTGTTTCATTTTCTGTGTTATTTCCTTTATTATCATGTCCTTGAAATTGGTTTGGGTTATGAGTCAGGATTACAACCCGAATTTGTTTTGGAGCTTCACCAGCCAATTTTATAGATTTTCCGGTTGGTCTCTTAATGTTCCTTACTTCCCTACCTTGTAAGAAGGCGCAACGAAATTTTGGTAGACGTGCATATTTTTGACTAAGTTTTGTATTTTGAGGATTGTAGTTGGGGTGTATTTTTTTTATCCCTCCCGGAGTCTGGTGGCTAGAATATTTTGCAAGGAGGAATATAAGGAGGCAGTCGTTGTGGCCTCACTTCCTTTCTGATTGAAGTAATGACTTCAGACTCTTCCCTACTGGTATCATCTTTATATTCATCATTATAATGTTGGATATCCTCATCCTCTTTATAATCATTATCGACATCATGTTTCTTCATGTCTAGTGTATCTAACTCCTTGTCTTTGTTAGTGTTATTCTCAATTGTTACTTCTTCTTCAGGTTCATTATTATGTTGAACTATATGTTTGTCTTCTTTAATGTCATTCACAACAACCTCTTTTGTAGATTAATTTTGGTCTTCCACATTCTGAATTCCATGCATGTCCTTTTTATCTTTATTTTGTTCGCCATTTCTATCGTCCTCTTTTCCTTTTTTCCTAGTTATTTCTTCTTTTATTTACAATACAATCATTTTCAATTTTGTGTATGTTTCCTCTTCCTTAAGGCGTCTCTTTTCAATTTCTTCGAGTTTAGATTCAATAATACTTCTCGGCTTCTGGCCATACATGATTTCATTGAATTTTGGAAACATATTGATTCCAGTTTGTGAAAATATTCAAGAATTTTTTTATTTTTATTTTTTTAATTTTGGAAAAATAATAATTATTATTTTTAATAGCTAATTAGTAATTATTGTTCCTAACTATATATAGTTCTTTATTTATTTAAATTATTATTATTATTTTAAAGTAACAATAATATGTGTGTGTTTTCTTTTTTCTTTTTTCTTTTTTACTTCGTTATTTTTTTCTTCTTTAACCTTTTTTTTTATAAATTCTTTAATTTTTACTTTTCTAAACTACATATGGGTTTCTTTAAAACCATGTGTGGTTTTACACTTTCTTTTCTTTTTTTTGTTCATTTTTTCTCTTTCCACTATAAAAGATTATTTGACTACAGGTCACCGTAAAACAACTCTGATACCTCTTGTAAGGTTAAAACCTTACATGTTAGATATTATTTATAAATATATTTTTTGATAATTGGATGATGATATGAATATATAGTCTCTCGACATATATAGTACATAATAGTGAAGAGTTACATCTCTTCTCATGCCATTGTTTCATTTAGCATTCGTAATATCTTCTGGGTTTCGTTCTTCTACATTATCCTCATATTCACCAGTATTTGGTGTTTCATTCTTACAATTTATGAGATCACCATCTTCTTTAGAACTCACATTGGTTTCAGAATTATCATCAAATGAAACTATCATTTTATCATTCTTATTCTCAAGTAATTTTTCTTGATGTTCATTTTGATCTTTTTTACTCTAGGATTTATCATTGTCCCCTTCATCTTTAGTTTCATCATCTTTGTGATTGTCTTTATTATCATGTCCTTGGATTTAGTTTGGGTTATGAGTCAAGCTTACAACCCAAATTTGTTTCGAGCTTCACAAGCCAATTTTATAAATTTTCCAGTTGGCCTCTTAATGTTCCTTACTTCCCTACCTTGTAAGAAGGCACAACGAAATTCTGGTAGACGTATATATTTTTTACTAAGTATCGTATTTTGAGGCTTGTAGTTGGGGTGTCTTTTGTTACCCTCCCAGAGTCTGGTGTCCATAATATTTTGTGAGGAGGAATATAAGGAGGCGATCGACGTGGCCTCCCTTCCTTTCTAGTTGAAGTAACGACTTCAGACTCTTCCCTACTGGTATCATCTTTATATTCATTATTATAATGTTGGATATATTCATCCTCTTTATAATCATTATCGGCATCATGTTTCTTCATGTCTAACGTATCTAACTCCTTGTCTTTGTCAATGTTATACTCAATTGGTACTTCTTCTTCAGATCCATTATTATGTTGAACTATATGTTTGTTTTCTTTACTGTCATTCACAACAACCTCTTTTGTAGATTCATTTTGGTCTTCCATATTCTGAATTCATGATGCATGTCCTTTTTATCTTTATTTTCTTCGTCATTTCTATCGTCTTCCTTTCTTTTTTTCCTAGATATTTCTTGTTTGATTTCCAATACGATCATTTTCAATTTTGTGTATGTTTTCTCTTCTTTGAGGCATCTCTTTTCGATTTCTTCGAGTTTAGATTCAATAACACTTCTCGGTTTCTTTCCATACATGATTTCATTGAATGTTGGAAACATATTGATTCCAGTTTGTGAAAATATTCAAGAATATTTCAATTTTTTTGGGAGAAAATAATTATTATTAATAGTTATTGTTCCTAACTATATATATAATTTTTTATATGTAGTTATTTATTTATTTAAATAATAATAATAAAAATTATTATTATTATTATTTTAAAGTAACAATAATATATATATATATATATATATATATATATATATATATATATANCCACAAATGGTTTTCTTTAAAACCATGTGTGGTTTTACACTTTCTTTTCTCTCTTTTTTTTGTTCATTTTTTTCTCTTTCCATTGTAAAACATTATTTGACCACAAGTCACCGTAAAACAACTCTGATACCACTTGTAAGGTTAAAACCTTACATGTTAGATATTATTTATAAATATATATTTTGATAATTGGATGATGATATGAATGCATAGTCTCTCAACATATATATAGTACATAATAGTGAAGAGTTGTGTCTCTTATCATGTCATTATTTCATTTAGCACATATAATATTAATTAATTAATTACTTAATCTAATTTATTATTTTATTTGCATATTATTCTATTTGGTATATTACAAAGTCCCTAGACAAGTACAAAGTCCAAGATCACCTCTTTATGAATTGTAATCATTATTTACTGATGATATGTCATCCTTATCCATTTATTAGTTGTTTAATGAGATCTATACCTAGAGTTGGTTACATCCATGCACTATATATTAATATCATTGGGTGAATATAATTGTTGACAATGGCTTAAATCATTTTTGAACCATCTTATGTCTTGTTGTCTCATTGTTTCTTCCCCCATTGTCTCTTTTCCCTTGAGATAAAAAATGATCATTGGCGCACCTCCCAACCTCGATTTTCAATTTAATGTATTAATATTAACCGCTTAACACGTTTATTTTAGTTGTGGATATACCCACTACAAGGAAAACACCTTCTAGCGGAGGTTTTTGTGGAGGCTTTTAGTGTTGCAAGGTTTGACATATCTTTTAAAAAAACTCTGTTAAAACCTCTATCATTGGTAATGGAAGTTTTGGAAGAATTTATAATGGATGTACACCATAACTAAAAATATCTAAGTCGTTGGTGGTTAACCATACCATAGGTTTTTTAATCAATGTGCATATCGTACAAATGCACTAGTGCATGTTTAACATATGAGCATCGATGCATACAATTTAAATGTTATGTCTTGGTATGTTTATAAACAGAGGAGCATTGGTGCATACAATTTCAATTTTATGCACCAGTGTTTTTCATCTATATAACTACTTAGTGAATGTAATATTTTTTATAGCACGAATATTTTTTATCCCTCCTAATCCACTAGTGCAAACATTTCAAGTATATGCATTGATACTTGTATTACCATATGCATTTCCACATCTTGTAAATTTAATGATGATGATAACGACGAATAATATGTTGTTTTATGTGTCTTTGGTGCACTTAATATAAGTAATTGTACCGATGCGAAATTTATATACATAGCACCCATGTCAATTACTTGAGCACCATTAGGTCGGTGCTTTTATAAAAAATAAAAGCATTCATGTGATATTTTCGATAAAAAACATTGACACACAATTTTTTACAACATAAAAATCACCACAACGTTAACCATGAATGTATTTCCCACACCGTTCAGTGAGTTCAAAAAATATAATGCACCAACATGTTTATATTTTAATTAATTATGTTTTTTTTTAAATTTCAGTTAATCATTAAAAAATAATTTTTTTTTATAATAATATTGATATTTTGAAATTGCATTGGGATATAGTGATTATATTAATATGTAATACCATTAGAGTACACATTTATTAATTGTGATATTTAATCATTAACATATAACATCAATATATTAATCATCCATGTATTTAGTTGACAATGTAACATTTTATAACATTGGGCAATGCAATAAAATAAGAAACCCATTTGATCAAATATGAATATGAGACCCTTCATCATACAAAATGGGACGACATAATGGTCAACAAAAATCAAAGTATATTGATTTTCATTCTTCACTCGAACTAATGACATTTCTTGATCTGCTTGCATGCCTCATTTCTTCATCACTTGTAGGTGGTATTGTACTTGGGTTATTTAACTAAACATTTTGTTGATTGGATTGATTTTGTTCCTCTTCATTTTCCATCTAGAAACATAGAAATGAAGTGTAATGAGTATATGTACATTTAATATAATATACATGATTGTATAAATTGAAAATGGTATCATTGCAAGAAATGAATAATAAACAATACACATTCTTTCAATTTCATTCCTCATGTTATCTCTCAATAATTGTTCTATTGGCTCCACTCCATACTTTGTTTCCTACAAGTTTTACATCTCTTCACCAAACATTGATATAATTAATATAAATGTTTCTTGTTTCTAGACATAAAGTGTAAAGTCAAGGGTAGCAAGGGATATATATGAGGGATTTGGGGAATTTTTTTGAATACTAGGGTTTTGGACCAAATTTTCCTAGTAACTTGACTGGGTTGACCTCTTACCCTAACAGGGCTGACTTCACCCAGGGAGACTTAAAAATACAATTTATTATATTCAACTTGGGGACTATTTCCCTAACTTACAACAGAGGGTTTACCTTAATGACCATACACAATAATGGCATCCCAAAAGGAGGGAAACACATCTTCTATGGGGGTACAACAATATACAATAATAATATACTTCAGAATATCTTACGAAGTTACAAATACAACAACACCCCCTCTTAACTAGGAAGGTGTTCTCTCACTACAGTCATTAACACATCTGGTCACCTCATCATCATTGAATCCTCATCGTTGTTGATGTTGTAGTATTCATCTTGTCGATCATTGAATAGTGACATTTATTAGATCTATCCATTATAGGAATTTTCCACAGAGCCAACCATGTTTCATGTTGGGCGTAGGCCTAGTCCTCATTTAGGTCTTCATCATATACATGACCAATACATCGTGTAGGTACAACCTAGGACCATTCAGTACATTTCCACTGCAATCACCTGTGTTTCCTACCGTCATCTCATCATATCCATATCATCTCATCATCGCACATAGAGCACATCCCAGATGCATACCACAGACCACCTGGGTTCTACCAACATAGGAGCACACAAGGAATAATTACATCTCAACAATGACCTACATCTACCAGTATGAGAGAATCACCTAGGAGCATACCAAGTACATTATGTCTCTCCATGGTCAACCTGTGTTCTACCAACATAGGAGCACACTAGGACTCATTACATCTCAATGACAGCATGCATCTACCACTATGTGAGAATCGCCTGGGCGCACACCAAGTTCCTTGTGACCTCTTATCATCTCCAACATCGAAACACATAAGGACTGATTGCATCCAAGGACAACTTGCGTACCACTCCAGGACTCATTACTTCCAAGGATAACCTGCATACCATGCTAGGACTGATTACATCCAAGGACGACCTTCCAAGAATCATTACATCTAGGGATAACCTATGTACTATGCTAGGACTCATTAGATCTTATGACAACCTGACATGACTGATTGCATCCTGGGACAACCTGCGTAATATACCAAGACTCATTACATCCAAGGAAAACCTGTATTCCTTCCCATGTGAGATCTCATTCTAGTGCATCTGTGTCTTCAGTTATTCTAGTCATCTTTAGCATGGGAGCACGCCATGACTAATTACATCTGAGAATAACTTGCATCTACCACCATGAAAGATCTTGTTGCTCCCTCTTTCTAGGGACCTCGATCTAGATAACACCAAGTCTCTCTCTGAGGTACTCAAAATTCACTCTAGATAGTGGCTTGGTCAACACATCGACTATCTGCTTGTCCGTCACAACGTGTTAGAGCTTCATTGCTCCTCTCTGCACCGTATACTGGATATAGTGATACTTGATCTCAATGTGCTTCGAATTGTCATGGAACATTGGATTCTCTGACAACTTCACGCAACTAGATAGTTGTCACAAAAGATATAAGTTTCCTCTAACTCAAGATCAAACAAACCAGACAATAGCTTTCAAAGCTATACTGCCTCACAACTAGCCGAACAAGTTGCAACATATTCTACTTGGACTATACTTGCGATCCATATTTATGCAGGAACGCAACAAAATACACAAATAACAAAGATGCAGCGGAAATAACACTTCATTTCATTAAGCAGCGAACTAAAACTTGTTTACATACATAATGGAAATAAACTAGCTAGAGTGCTGGTAGCTTATCTCTGAGAAGAGATGTGGTGGCTATATGCCTCCGAACTCTGTGTTACAATGAGGCTCAAAGGCCTATATATTGTTGAGAAACAATGGAAACCCTACATATCCAAAAACCTAACCCTAGGAGATGAAACGCCAGAATGTGGGCCCCGTTGGGTAACTTGGTACATCAATTTCCCAGGGTCGTAACTTTGGCATACTACATTCGTTTGACACACATGAATCATCGCTAGAAATATCTATTATGTAACCATTCAATGCCGAAAAAAAATTGTTTAGGGCCTCAAAACGGCTCCGAAAGTTTAGGACTCGAAAACTGCCAAAAATAGTAAATTGTGCTACAATTAAGGAAACTGAAAAATTGAAAGAAACAATGGTGGGGGTCCAAGTGGAATAGGATGGTGGCCACCAATATCCTCCTGTATCAACTCGATGCCACACAAGACTCCTTCCTACTAAACCAGGAGATCATACCGGATCCCAAACTGAAGCAACATCTCGAAGTACTCTTCCTATCAGTGGCGCTTCCTTCCCAATATGAATCAACATAGTCGTGCAGGAAAATCTCCTTATTTGCATCATACTTCATCCCATAATCAAGTGTACCCTTCAAGTACCTTAATACATGTTTTTCATCTATCAAGTGAACATGTCTTGGATCCGCTAGGAACTGGATCAGGGTGTTCATAGAAAAGCAAATGTATAGTCTCGTATACGTCATGTACATCCATGACCCAATCATATGACGATATATCATGGAATAAACTATCTATGATGAATATTCCCACAATAGCTTTAAGTTCGATTCCATAGGTGTGGTTATAGCCTTGCAGTCCAGTATTCTGAATCTCTTTGGAATCTCCACTGCATACTTTCCTTGACCAAGGTAAATCCCATCCGCACTCTACCACACCTCCATTCCTAAGAAGTAGTGCATCATCCCTAGGTATTTCATCTTGAACTTAGTGGCAAGCTTCCTCTATTCAACTACAATGAGTTTGTCCTCTCTTGTCATAAAAAGGTCATCAACATACAGCAGGAGCATCATCGGTATTTCACCTTCAATATTGAAGTAAAGGTTGGAATCCAATTTACTCTTGGAAATTCCTAAGCTCTTCAGGAATTTTTCAATCCTATCTTACCATGTCTTGGGTTCCTGTTTCAATCCATACAAGGATTTCTTCAATTTGCACACATGATTCTGCCTGCATGTGTCTCAAATCCCAGTGGTTGCTCCACGTACACTTTTTCTTCAACTACAACATTCAAGAATGTTGTCTTGACATCCATTTGATGTACCTTCCATTTCATTATTACAGCCATGCAAGTATAGATATGATGGGAGTGTATCTCGCTACGGGTGCAAATGTCTCCTCGTATTCTATGCCTTCTTTCTAGGAGAAGCCACACACCACAAACCTTGCCTTGTGTTTTTCAATGCTACCATATACAGCATGCTTGATCTTGTAGATCGACTTCGAAGTCATGACAGACTTCCCTTCCAGTATTTGAACTATCTCCCAGGCATAATTCTTCATAATCAACTAATACTCCTCGATCATGGAATCCTTCCATTATTTATTTTTTGTAGCCTTTTCGTGGTTGGAAGGTTCTTTATCAATGATGTCACATAGCAGGCCCACATAGCGGTTGTATGGTTTAGGTATTGTTGTGGCCTAGAAATTCGCAGGAAACAACAACAAGGGATTCTCCCCAGTCAACGTTCCCAACTCGCCCGTGACTATTTGGTGTAGGGAATCCGTCCGGTTTGCAGTCCGGCTACCATAGGTCAAGTGACAAAAACAAAGGCTTTTACCGGTTACGGCCTAGTCCACCGTGTATTTTTGTGTTTTTGACTTAATGTATGAGATGCACGTGCCTAAAAAAATGCAGGGTGATAAGTATGCAGGGAGCAGTCACAACGTGATGCGCAGGTTCTTACCTCTCGTCTTAACACTCACAAGCATCTAAATCACATACAACAAGAAATTAAAACTAACTACCTAACCTATCCCTAGGGAGCAGGATTATCATTCATTGGTGAGTAATATATTTTGCACATGCATTATGAAAAGTTACAGATAGCTGATACTTCTTTCAAGACACATGAACAATTACAGATATTTGAACAACCAGATAGCCAATTGTTTATGAATGACATTCATTACTCACAGTGGAAAACATCACAAAATATACTGAAGAACATTCAAACAAGAACATAGGTTCATGAAGTTAAAATACTCTCACAGTTAATGAAACACAGCTGAAAACGAAATAGTTCCCCTTCAACATTGTTCATTTAATCGCATTGATACATTCCACATTACGCTTTCTCCAACAGGCAAAAGTTGCAGTTTCTGATTGTAAAACGAAATAGTTCCTCTTACAAGCAAATGGTTTACAAGTTTTTTCAGGGAAAAAGTCCATGTAACTTCTAAATTTCAAATATTTAAATAAAATCAGCAGACCGCTTGGGTTCCCCCCAAACGTGTGACTCTTCGGTTCTTCAAGCGTTTCATATCCCTCCTTTCATCTTTTCTTCGTATGCTCATGATCAGCTAAGTAACTGCTGGACCTTTCAGATCTGTGCTTTTGTTGCTTTCGATTTTGTCTTTTCCTTCGCTTGTCTCCCTTATGACCCTGCCGGTTTCGATTTGATTTTACAAAACTGTCAAGCTACGCCTTCACGCCACGGTCGCCCCAACAGTCCCTTGAGTTCTACCTGCAATCAATTACTGTGCATCATTCATTGGAATGGCATTTTAAATGTTAAATTAAACCACCTGGAGTGGCTAATCCACAAGAAAACGGCCAGGTGCACCCCTTGATCTGATAATTTTAACAAACGCTGCCATCACTACCTCGTCCACTTACAGCCTCAATAGACATCATTCATGACGGAAGACGGAAAACTCGACGGCGGCTCAAAATACTTACATCGGAAGGGTAGCTCATTCACAGCCGCAACGGCGGATCCTGACAAGAATGGGTACTGCAAAACACTTTAAGCAAATCGGAAGTCGGAAGAGTTTTGACTAAGCCTCAGGCGGGAAAGTTCTAAATCGAAAGTTGTAAGAATATCGACATCGGAAGACGAAATCTTTGCATAGCCGCAACGTCAGAAAAGAAATGACTATGGGCAAGCGACTAAAAGACTGACGCATCGGCTGGCGGAGCATTTTGGACTTCGGGCACTTAGTTGCTTTGGGAGCCGCAACGGCGGAAGAAAAAGGTTAAAGACATGCGACTAGCATCGGAGGGCAGAGCGCTTTGGACTTCGGGCGCTTAGCTGGTTTGGGAGTCGCAACGGCGGAAACAAAAAATGGCTACAGCTTTCGATCAAAATAAAAGATGCTCTGATCACAGCATAAAAACGCTAACTCTAAAATTCAACAACGGTTAAAACAACAATTCCAAACCCGAGCAACTTTTGAAAACAGGCCGAGGGTCAATCCTTGAAAATCATCCAAAAATAAAGCACGACAAAAAGGTTCAAGGATCCAAGGATTAAAAAACAACGCTAAATCATGAGGATGGGCCCAAAATTTAAGAAATTTGGGGAGAATGGTTGCAGCTGCAACAATTGGCGACTACCTGGTGAACCTAGATCTCTAGACAACTACTTCCTTAAGTAATAGACTATTTAATAATAAAATCACCATGTTGAATTCTTCTAGATGTATGGATTTCCCAAATGGCAGATACATGAAGTTTGAATCATTGAGGGTAGTCCTATTCAAGAGAGGAACTTTTGGCAATTTTATACTCATATAATTTAGTACTTTGTTTTGATATACATTTCTTCCTTAGGATTTTTGACTCTTCTTATCCTTTTGGCTTTCAATTCTTGGCATGGGATCATTTATATATAACATACTGCTTACCCTGCTTCCTTTCCATGGGTCTTTTGCTGTCACCCCCTAGGACATTTTTAAATGTGAGATGGATGGAGCCTCGAAATAGTATTCCAGACCTTTTAATCTTGAGTTACTTTACAGGGATTAAGCAGGATTTCAATGCGTTCACGGCCATTTAGGAAAACTGCTAAACTAGAAGAAACTCTATCAGATAAAACCATAATACACAGTCTAATAATCAAGGATTTTAGTTGGTCCAGAATTCTAATGCTCTCCATGCGACCAAAGCTTGCTTCTTTTATTTAAAATCAAAGAGAAAATTTAAAGTAAAACTAAACTTCATGACTCAAAGACTCAAAAAGACAGCCAAAACAGATTATTTATATACAAGATAGCAGAACTCAGGAAAAATAAGGCTTGAGAACCAAACCATTTACTAGTAAGTTCTCTTCCCATCCTTGCAAATCTTGCAACTTATAAGTAGAAGGGCCAAGCTTTGCCACAATTTGAAAAGGGCCTACCCACAACTGCTGGAATTTAGTATGTTTTCCTTTCTCTTCATGGGGGTGATCCCACTTGAGAACCAGATCTCCCACTTCAAACTCTTTTGTTCATGCCTTATGTTTGTCGAACCATCTCTTTATTACCTCTTGTTGTTGCTAAAAGCGCTCTCTGGCTTTAGTTCTAGCCCCTTCTGCTTTTAGGAGATTATATATCCTTATTTGCAAAACTTCATCATCCGACCCTCTAGATTCTTGAGCTATTATGGAAGAAGGTAGCATGATATTGGGAGGAAGAATCGCTTCTTTACCATAGACAAGGGTATATGGAGACACTCCAATCGAAGACTTGGGGGTGACTCTATCAGCCCAAAGGGAATTTGGGAGCGATGCATGCCAACTCCTCTAGTTTTTTATTACATTCTTCTTTAAAATTCTAATCAGATTTTTGTTAGTGGATTCAGCTAGGCCATTTCCTTGTGGATAGTAATTAGCAGAATAATGCAATTTTATCCCTTTATCATGAGCAAAAGTAGTTAATTTAATTGATGAAAAGTACTTAGCATTATCAAAGACTAACAAAATTGGAACTCCAAACCTGGTCATGATATGATCTTGTAGGAAGCTGATGACCGCGTCTTCATTTATCTTACGCAGCGGGATAGCTTCGACCCAACGAGTGAAATAATCGGTCGCGGTCAGAATGTACTTGTGTTGAAGGGAGGAATTCGGTTTTATTTCTCCAATAATATCCAAACCCCATTGCTCGAATGGCTCTGTAATCATCACAGGTTTTAGGGGTGCCGCTACTCTAGGTTGTCTCCCACTACACCTTTGGCAAATATCACACTTCCTGACATGTGCGTGTACATCTTTGAAGAGCATAGGCCAATAGTAAGCTGCTCTGAGAAGTTTGTGGGCTATATTGTCTCCCGAATAATGTCCCCCAGCAGGACCGTCATGCAAATCTGTCATTACTTTATTCGCATCTTCTTTCTCTAAGCATCTCAAGAGAACTCCGTCATAGTTTTTCCTAAATAATATTCCTTCAACAATTTGATAGGATGCTGATTTGAGATGCAACGCTCTTCTTTGCTTAGAATTCCAATGTTCTGGCAACAACCCTATCTGTAGGTAATGCACGAGGTCTCTATACCAAGAATCGGGGGCTGTGAACAAAGGGCATACATCCATCAAATGTAGTTCGGCCTCGTCTTCCCAGGCGTGTTCATTATTGTTCCCATTTTTCGTCATCAGTTTGCACAATCCTTGCCCTTTAACTATAGAAGTTGGCTTAAATTCGAGGTCGTACTCTTGAAGAGTTGTTACCCAATTTTCTCTTCTTTCTCCTAACTCCTTCTGTACAAAAGGGACCTTACAGCTGGGTACGGTACGATCACCTTGGTTCAATTTTTTAATATATAAGGATTGAATTGTTTCACTACTTTGAATACTGCGTAATCTTGTTTATCAATGGCTGGGTAATTTAATTCGGCCCCTTGCAGACCAGTGCTCATGAAAGATATTGGGAATTCATCCCCCCCATCTTCCTTTTGGGTGAGCACAGCTGCCAGTGAATCATCGGATGCAAAGGTATACAGAATAAAATCTTTGTCGAAATCTGGGATTTTCAGAGAAGGTGCGTGTGCAACAGCAGTCTTGATTTTGCTGAAAGCATTCTTTTCAATCTCAGTCCATTTGAATTGTGCATTTTGCTTCACCATTTGCTGCAGAGGCTTGACAATCTGAGCGAAATCAGGCACAAATCTTCGCAACGAAGTTAATTGTTCCCATACATTATTGCATCCCTTTTTTATTATGGGGTAAGGGAATCTGTTCAATGGTCTTAATCCTTTCCGGATCGATATAAATTCCCTTCTTCGAAACTATGTGACCCAGCAACTTGCCCTCCGTGACAGCGAACACACATTTCTTGGGATTGAGTGAGATGCCATATTTCCGACAGCGTTCAAAAATATGCCTTAAGTGAAATGCGTGCTCTTCTTTCCTCTTTGAAAATATCGTAATATCGTCAAGGTACACTACAGTACTACGGCCAATAAATCCATGAAAAGATATGTCCATAGCCCTCTGAAACGTTGCTCCAACATTTATAAGCAAATCCTTCTGTAGGCAAAGGTTCCCCATTTGGTCCTGAACGTTGTCTTCAATCTGTCTTCTTCGGCTACTAATACTTGATTGTAGCCAGAGAAACCGTCTAATAACGAAAACAGTTCAGAACCTGAAACCATTTGTAGCAGTTGCTCCATGGGTGGAACAGGATAGTTATCTTTGTCTGAAGCACAGTTTAAATTCCTGAAATCCACGCAGAGTCTGATCTCTCCAAAGTTTTTCCTCACTGGTACTAGATTTGATACCCACTCAGAGTGTCTGACCTTAAAAATGATTCTAGCATTCAATAATTTCTTCACTTCACTCTGAATCAGCAGTTCCAATTTTGGATGCATTTTTCTTAAAGGTTGCTGATACGTCTTGACACCAGCTTTGATGGGAATAACATGTTTTATGATGCTAGTGTCATATGTTTTCAAATCTTCGTATGTCCATGCGAAAACATCTTTATATTGTTTAAATAGACTGACGAACTTGTCTCTTTCTGCTGGTGAACAACATTTGCCAAGATTCACAAATTTAGGATTCGTCTCAGTCCCTAAATTTATTAGCCCGAACTGTAGAGATGAGGTGTGGGTCTTCACGTTGGCTGGTCTTCTGAACTTTTCATTTAAATCGAACATTCTTTCTAACGTTCTGACTCCCTTCGGGATGAAATTATCATACTTCAGCTCGGCCTGATGTTCTTCATCGTCTATAATTGCTCCTTTAAATACCTCGTCATTCGTTAAGCATTCTATAATTTGTTGGTCATCATCGAACACTCGTAGGTTGGTAATCATGTCAGGTACCGAGGGCCTGAAAAGTAATTCAACAGAGCATCGATTATTAGTGGGTACCAACCTAGCGGCTGATGTGGCCAACAAGTCAACCACTGCATTTTTAAGTCTTGGAATTGAAATAATATTGAATGCATTAAAACATTTAAGTAGGTCCCATACCTCATTTTGGTAAGCCTTTAAGTGAGGGGAAACACAATGTATTTGATTTCGGATTTGTTTCACAATAATTTCGAAATCTCCAAAAACTTTCAGATTACTTACCTTTAATTCAATCGCTTTCCATAAGCCCTGCACTAGCGCTTCGTACTTAGCTGTATTATTCGTACATTCAAACTCTAATCTACATGAGATAAAATGTTTATTCTTCTGGGGGTCGATCAGGACACAGTCGGCCCCTAACCCTTCTAACGTCTTAGAGCCATCAAAAAACAAAGTCCAAAAATCACTAACTACTGAATGCGAATCTACTCCTACTGCTAAGTTTACTATGTTACAGTCAATCTCATCAGCCTGTGAGAATCGAAGGAGATCAGGCTGAGTGTCTGATGTGTTGCTAGCTTCTTTTGCTTGGTAATTTCTTGGTTCCAACTCAATAAAATAGTTTCCCAATACAGAATCCACTGGTTCATTCTTCTCATCCAATTGAGTAACGTTGTATTTCATGTGAGGCTTCCTTAAAATATTAATCTGGTTCAGACTTCCTTTGTATGGCAGACACAGATGTGACCAATCTGAGGCAAAATATCCATTTAGTTTGGCCAACCAATCTCTGCTTAGGACAAGACCGTAAGCATCTGGTATATCAGCCACCACAATATTAATGACCTGGCACACTTTATCATTTGATGCCAGACGGACTAGGACATCTTCCATCTCACCAATTACCTTTACATCTGTCCCATCCAACTGAACAACCTTCCACGTGGATGGCTTAGACTGCCCATTTATCTTTTTACAGACTGATATTGGCATGACATTAACCGACGCCCCTGAGTCTACCAGGCAATTATGTACGTTGTGATTGAAAATTTCAAACGTGAGGAGGTGAGGTGGTTGTTTGCTTTTAGGCTTACCTTCAACACTGGTTTCGTCGATTTCTTCTTCTTCCTGAGGTTGATTGTCAGTGGGAAGCTTCTCATCCGATGCTTCAAGTGCTTTCAATAGTCTTTCTTTTTGTTGTGGCACTTTACACATTTCAAATAAGGAAACGTTTGCCTTTGCCTTCCTGATATCTTCCACGATGTCATAATCCATTTGCAATTTAGTAGAATGTGGCTTATCAACATTCATTTTCTATTCAATGGGCTTGGCGAACGTATCAGTCTGCCTAGGATCTTGGCTGGTAATTGTGAATTCAGGAATTTTATCAGCTGCGGAATGATTTTGAAATTTCTTTACATTTTTTTGCAGCCTTTTGATCTTTGGGAGAATGAGACTGTTTTCTTTAATTGGCCCTTGGCTTCTTATTGCTACGTTGGTTTCCATGACGTCCTTGTACCCCTGATTCTTTTCCTCTTCAGCATCAAATAACGAAACAGAATCCCACAAAACCATGGTTTCCTCTTCTTGTTCTTTCGTTGAAGTAGTATTCTCTTTTCTTTCTTCATCTCCATCTTCTGTTAACTTAGAATCCAGCAGCTAATTCATAACCAACGTCATTGAGTTTATCCATTGAGGACAATTTCTTTCAGAGTGTGGTTGTTGGTGGAAAGTGCAAAAATTTTCCATTCCTACTTCTGTTAGATTCATAGATGCAGCATTGTGAGGAGGAGGTTGAGACTGATTGTTATCCTCTCTTTTCTTATAATAGGGCTTATAGAACTTTTGTGTTTCCTTCTCTTTCTCCAAATCTATGATTTTGTTGGAACGCTTCTGCATCATTTTTGCCATATTTTCAAAATCTGGCGATTTCTCTTCCTTAAGATTAGTAAACAATAAGGCTTTCCTTCATGCACCTTTCTCTCCTGACTGTTCTGGATAATCTTCGATACTTTCTCTTTCAGCCTCTACTACTTCTGCCTCTGCATAGGTTTCTGCCAAAGTAGGCTTGGCCCTTATTTTGGCAAACATGACCAACTCGGGGCCTAAAGTTGAAGTATAATATTCAATCAGTACCTTGTCCGAGGGTTTATCAGCTTCAGAAAAATTCTTGAGATATGTTGCAAACCTTTGTGTGAAACTGTGCACCTTTTCCTTTCTTTCTTTCTTCAAGGCGCATAGCCCTTTCACGAGGGCTACATGAGTTTTCTGAGTTGCATACTTACTTCTGAAAATTCTCTCGAAGGTATCCCAATCAGGGATAGAGTTAGCAGGCAACCCAAAATACCATGATGTTGCAGCTCCTTTAAGGGTATGCGGAAATAGTCTCCAAACTACATCCTCATACTCCCCATCCCTCAACCCTTCTATTGCTAAGTAAAAACTTTGCAGGTGACCATCTACTAGTATCTTCTCATTTGGGTCAAATTTGGGCAACATCTTTTCAAAGGATTGAGGTAAATCATGTAGCGGAGGCGTTAGATTTAAAGGTGATCTGGCTCTCCATGCAGGTGGTGGATTTGGTGGGTTGGGTGGTGGATTAGCATTTACTCTTGCCATGAGTCTGGGTGGAGAGTGAGGAGGTGAGCCAATAGGAGTGTGAGTAGGAGAACTGTGAGGGGTATCTGGGCCTTCTTGATTCAAAGGTAGTACAACTTCCTGTAAGGATGTTTCTACAAGTTCTTCCCAGTCTCCAACCAGCACTAAGTCTTCTACTATAGGACGATCTTTCTTTTTATATTCTCTTATGTTCAATTCAGGGATAATTGGCAATCCTCCAATCTTCTTTACATATGCCCTGGTGTGTCTTCTCAGGTCATTAAAAACTTCGTTGCCAACAGAATATAGATGTTCTCTATTCCTTTCTTCTGGAATTGGATTATGAAGTCCACTGTTTTCAGAACTGTTACCGGTGGAATAATCTCAGGAAAACAGGTTTCCTCGGCCAGCCATGCACTGGCGGCCCTCCTTCTAGCGCCAAAACTATTGTGGCCTAGAAATTTGCAGGAAACAACAGCAAGGGATTCTCCCCAGTCAATGTTCCCAACTAGCCCGTGACTGTTTGGTGTAGGGAATCCGTCCGGTTTGTGGTCTGGCTACCGTAGGTCAAGTGACAAAAACAAAGGCTTTTACCGGTTATGTCCCGATCCACAGTGTATTTTTGTATTTTTGACTTAATGTATGAGATGCACGTGCCTAAATAAATGCAGGGTGATAAGTATGCAGGGAGCAGTCACAACGTGATGCACAGGTTCTTACCTCTCGTCTTAACACTCACAAGCATCTAAATCACATACAACAAGAAATTAAAACTAACTACCTAACCTATCCCTAGGGAGGAGGATTATCATTCATTGGTGAGTAATATATTTTGCACATGCATTATGAAAAGTTACAGATAGCTGATACTTCTTTCAAGACACATGAACAATTACAGATATTTGAACAACCAGATAGCCAATTGTTTATGAACGACATTCATTACTCACAGTGGAAAACATCACAAAATATACTAAAGAACATTCAAACAAGAACATAGGTTTAGGAAGTTAAAATACTCTCACAGTTAATGAAACACAGCTGAAAATGAAATAGTTCCCCTTCAACATTGTTCATTTAATCACATTGATACATTCCACATTACGCTTTCTCCAAGAGGCAAAAGTTGCAGTTTCTGATTGTAAAACGAAATAGTTCCTCTTACAAGCAAATGGTTTACAAGTTTTTTCAGGGAAAACGTCCCTGTAACTTCTAACTTTCAAATATTTAAACAAAATCAGCAGACCGCTTGGGTTCCCCCCAAACGTGTGACTCTTCAGTTCTTCGAGTGTTTCATATCCCTCCTTTCATCTTTTCTTCGTATGCTCATGATCAGCTGAGTAACTGCTGGACCTTTCAGATATGTGTTTTTGTTGCTTTCGATTTTGTCTTTTCCTTCACTTGTCTCCCTTGTGACCCTGCCGGTTTCGATTTGATTTTACAAAACTGTCAAGCTACGCCTTCACGCCGCGGTCGCCCCAACAGTCCCTTGAGTTCTACCTGCAATCAATTACTGTGCATCATTCATTGGAATGGAATTTTAAACGTTAAATTAAACCACCTGGAATGGCTAATCCATAAGAAAACGGCCAGGTGCACCCCTTGATCTGAGAATTTTAACAAACACTGCCATCATTACCTCGTCCACTTACAGCCTCAATAGACATCATTCATGATGGAAGACGAAAAACTCGACGGCGGCTCAAAATACTTACATCGGAAGGGTAGCTCATTCACAGCCGCAACGGCGGATCCTGACAAGAATGGGTACTGCGAAACACTTTAATCAAATCGGAAGTCAGAAGAGTTTTGACTAAGCCTTGGGCGAGAAAGTTCTAAATCGGAAGTCGGAAGAATATCGACATCGGAAGACAAAAGCTTTACACAGCTGGTGGAGCGTTTTGGACTTCGGGTGCTTAGTTGCTTTGGGTGCCGCAACGGTGCAAGCAAAAGGCTAAAGACATGCGACTAGCATCGAAGGGCGGAGCGCTTTGGACTTCGGGTGCTTAGCTGGTTTGGGAGCCGCAACGGCGGAAACAAAAAATGGCTACAGCTTCCGATCAAAATAAAATATGCTCCGATCACAGCATAAAAACACTAACTCTGAAATTCAACAATGGTTAAAACAACAATTCCAAACCCGAGCAACTTTTGAAAACAGGCCGAGGGTCAATCCTTGAAAATCATCCAAAAATAAAGCACGACAAAAAGGTTCAAGGATCCAACGATTAAAAAAAAATGCTAAATGATGAGGAGGGGCCCAAAGTTTAAGAAATTTGGGGAGAACGGTTGCAGCTGCAACAGGTATTTTCATTTCTCTATGCATCCCATCTGGAGCACCATACCTTTCTGCATCTTATATTAGATCCCGTGCCCATGTTGGTTTTCTCTTGTGGGATTTCTTCTCATGAAGTGGTTCTACAGGATCTTATAGTTCTACCATGTCATGATCTTCATGGTATTCTGGAATTGTTTCTTGTATTTCCATGTCTCGGAATCTTGTTGCTTCAGGTTCTTCTACATCTACAATAGGTATCTTTCTGGATTTCGAGTATGTTGAGTCTTCCTCGAATGTTACGTCATTTTTTATGTCGATATTATTGAATCCTAGGAAGTATATTCGGTGTTCCTTTGAAGTGCCGTTGTATCCTATGAATATTCCCTTCCTCTATGAAGGATCGAGCTTGGTCCTCTTTTCCTTTGGGATGTGTATGTACATTGGGAATCCAAATATCCTGAGATTGATGACTTCTAGTTTCTCTCTTGAAAAAACCTCTTTAAGAGTCTTATTGTCGAGTACTTGGTGAGGAGTATATTTTTGTACATACACAACTGTCCTTGATGCTTCTGCCCACAAATGCATCAGAAGATCTTGGTCATGTAGCATTGATTTTGCAGCTTTTGTTATTGTTAATTTTTTTGGTTCTGCAATGCCATTCTATTGAGGATTGTATTACGTGTTAAAATCCCTATTAATCCTAGATTATCTGCATATTTCCTTGAATTCTCCACCATTATATGACCACAAATTATTGATCTTCATTTCAGTGTAATTTTATAACAAGGATTTGGATTTATTGAACTTGACAAATACTTCATTTTTCTGTTTCAAGAAATATTTCCAAGTCTTATGGGAGAAATCATCTGTAAAGGAAACATAGTATACATACCCACTTAGTGAGATGGATGACATGGGATTGTAGACATCTAAGTGGATCATATCCAATATTCCTTTTTTCTTTTCTTTCACTACCGGTAAATGCCTTCTTTATGTTCTTTCCTTGTGCACATCCCTTGCAATTGCCTTCATGTTTTGTTTATATTTCTGGAATTCATTAAAACACTTTGTTTGTAATTAGTAGTTCTCTTTAGTGCACATGTGTAATCCTTTTGTGCCATAGTTAATTTGGTTCTATAGAGTCATGAACCAATGCTTGTTCAATTTTTCCCTTCAACTTGTACAAGCCTCCCTGTTGCTCTCCAATCACTATTGCATCATCTATTGTCTTTCCTTTTGGCCACATTAGGAATTATCCATCAACAAATGAAACTCTTATTTCCTTGGAATCTAGTGCAGAGATGGAGAGGAGATTCTTTTTCAATCCTGGAACATATATCACATGTTTCATCTTCAAATATTTCCTAGAGTCTAGCTTGTAGGAAGCTTCTCCACTTCCTTTAGAGGGTATTGATAATCATCCCCAAGTTTCACCTTTTGAGGTGACTCATGCTCAAACAGATTGATGAATGATTCTTTGTATCCCATCATATGTTTGGATGCCCCACTATATACAAGCCAATAATTGGTTCCATGTGAGATAGTTCTTGTGAGTGCTGAGATTAGGACATATTCTTCATAAATTGAAGAATCAGTTTATGCTTTGAGTCTCTTTATTGTTGGTTCATCATCTTCAACGATGTGAGCATGATGTCTCTTCTTATTTGACTTCTTGTTGAAGGAGCCTTTGTTTCTTGGACAACATATAGATTAATATTCCTTATCATCACAAGTGTAGCATCGAATGTTGGAAGAATCTCTTCTAAAATTCTTTTTTCTTTTGTGATGATGGTCCTCCATTTCATTGTGATGGTGATCCTCCTTCTTTATATGATATCATCATTCTAGTGTGGGTTTTTAGAACTTGATCTTCAATTGCTCCCATATTCTCTTCTCTTGTTATTACCCGAGCTTCTTCTTGTATTCATTCTTCCCAGATTATGTTGAAGTTGATCAACTTCCTTCTAGAACATATTCCTTGAATGAATGAATCCCATGATCTAGGGAGACCATTCAAGGTGTTCATAACAATATCTCCTTCTTCTACATTCTTTTCAACTGCTTCAAGTTGTTCCTTCAAGTTGAGTTTCATATCTTCACATTCTTCAACTGGTTCCTCAATGTCATCTTTCAGTTGATGTTCTTTCCTTCGAACAACTTCGTCAAAGAATCAAACACTTCCTTAGGTGTCTTCAAGGATGACATATGGCGGATGAGATGATCCTTAATAAAATATACAATGATTCTCTTTTCCTAACCAATTTCTTCTTATGGATAGCCTTATCCTCATCTCCCTCTAGCTCTGGAACTTTTTTATTAATATACTAATCCAAATCATTTTCTTCAAGGATCAAGGGGATCATGTACTTCCATGCTCAGAAGTTGTCATCTCCCCCGAACTTGTCCTTAGGTTGAGTATGATGAGTCATTTTGAAATGAGAACCTAAAATGAAAATAGAATATAATTAGATCTTACCAATTTGAGGTTCCCGGCCTGATTCCAGAGTTGGTTGACCTAGGATTTGTTAGATATACCCTAATTTTCTAAACTTGGAATCTTGTGATTTTGTCTGGATAGAAATATGTGCCTCCTTGAGGCAAGTTTCTCAGTAAGGTCCTTTTCTGAAAACTGTGGTGGGAAGCCTTGGAAACTTGAGTCCCTAGTTTCTTCCCACATTGTCCCACAGTGTCTTGCAGTCAAAAATTGAAATATCTCCAAATTTGATTATGCTTCCATTAAAATATGTGCCCTCCTAAGGAGATTTATCCTATCCCTCTTTTCTTGATGATCTATGGAGATAAGACCTTGAACTAGGAAGCCCTAGTTTTTTTTGCTGCACAGTGACTTGTTTCAAAGAGGATCTGATATCATGTTATTTTTTCTAATATTATTCAAATTGATTAGGATCTTTATATGAAATAATAACAAACACAACAATATGCATAGGATAGACCAGATACACAAGACACAAATATTTTCCTCAGGGAAACCGTAAAGGAGAAAACCCTGCAAACTTCCTCAGAATAGTTCCATCACTAAGACAATATCACAATATGGAAAAACCCAAGAATAAGAAGTCTTATGCAGCTCTCTCTCTCTCCTCCTTATTCTTCTCTCTCTCCTCATGGGAACTTGAGTGAGTGAGTGTGTTTCTAAATGAGGGAGGGAACCTCCCTATATATACACATCAAGTGACTGACCTAATAACTTGACTAGGCTAACCTCTTACCCTAACAAGGCCAACTTCACCTAGGGAGACTCAAAAATGCATTTTATTATATTCAACTTGGGGAATACTTCCATGACTTACAATAGAGTGTTTACCTCAATGACCATATACAGTAATGACATCCTGAAAGGAGGGAAACACATCTCCAATGGGGGTACACCAATATACAATAATAATATACATCAGAATATCTTCCGAAGTTACAAATACAAGAACAATAGGTATAGGGGGCAAGCAGAACAATTATCTTTGTCAAAACTTTCCTTGTCTCTATATGCGAGCGATATTCAATCCATTAGACCTAATGGGGATCTATTTGGTCTGCTACTTGAATATTTGAGTCGAATTTTTAGTGGAGGTTCATATCTCACCAAAGAATATGTGGGTGTTCATTTATGTTTAGAATATCTAAATAGACTATGTGCCAGGTTTCCTACTCATAGCTCAAAAAAGCATAAGAATGTTCTTTGATCTTGGATAGGGGGTGTGTCTTTGGTTGTAGAAGAGGATATAAGTGTTAGGAAAATACCAAATTTGGAAGGTAGGACATTGGTTGGTAATTTTGGTGGTCAAAATGTCTCAATGGAATCAAGGAGACCTTGGTATCAAAAATCATGGGTGTCAATGATTTGATACTAACCTATAACCCATTTACCGGGGCATGGATGATGGGGTTTCATTTTAATTGCAAGGAGGACTCGCAACAAATCCTACAAAAATTTTGGTTTATGGAAAAAAGTGTGCTCTATCTCAAGTTTTGACACCCCTATTTGATCCTTAAGACAAATTGATTGTGTGCACACATATATGGTCAATCTTCCTAGGAAACCTCTAGATTTTTGGTTGGAGGAAGGTCTAAGAGCCATAAAGGAGAATCTAGGGAAGTATATTGAAATGGACTCTAATTCTCTCAGTGGTGACTCTTGCTAAGTGGCACATGTTTTGGTTGAAATTGACCTCAGGAAACGTTTATTTGGACTTATGGACTTACTTGTTGGGGAAAAATACTACATGCAACAACTGGAATAAATTAATATCCTCTTTAGGTGTGTGTGATGCCTGTTATATGGCCATTATTTGGTTTATTTTAATTATCCATTTCATAAAAAAATATTGGGAAAGGGTATTAGTTGGAGACTCCTTTATTCGATATGTAGATTTGTAATGTCCTCTTTTAATTAAACCACCCTGATACACTCGTTAACCTATTTTATTCCTATAGGTTCGAGCGGGTATTAAAGAAAGGGAATAACTGAGGACTAATAGCACTGGGAGTAGAAAGGAACATCAATTCAGTATTATTAAGTCATCAATATAGTAAATAAGGCCATCGGAGTTAATATCATAAAGCATGCAAAGCATGCATGCCTTACTTCTTTAGTTAAGTCAACAAGCAATTAGAATTGCATCAATGCAAAAAGTAAAGTACAAACCCTAAAAGTAAATTCTAAATCTACATAATAAGTGTCATTGAACCAAAAGGGATATCTATGAATATTATTATTGAGTTTGGTTTCTAGAGCAGCTGTAGTAGGTGTTGCAGCAACAAGTTGGGGTTCGAGACGAAGGTCTTCAGCTAGAAAGGGGTTTCGGAAGTGAAATCTATTTGCCTTAATCACCTTAGGGTAGATCATCCAGATATATCATCAGGTATTCATCATCTTTTGTATCATTGGTTCAATCATCTAGCAGCCAAAGAAAGAGTCTATTGTAGGTGCACATTTGCTGCTGGGAAATAGTTGGAAATCCCAGTTCCATTAGCTAGCCTTCAGGAATCCAATCAAATTTTTTGCATGCTACATCCATTATTCTTAACAAGGTTACATCATCATATTGAGTAATTACCATTTCATTCCAGGCACATTCAGATCCTCCACCAGCAAAAACGTGAGGAAAGAGGGCATCTTCCCTTCTGAAGTAAATCAATCTACTAGGTGGCTTGAAGGAGGCTAAAATTTTGCATGCCCCTTATCTCTTCGGGGGGACTATACTCTTAGTCCTATAAATTTTCAGCAGCAACAGACAACTCCTCCCTCAAAAACGTCAATATCAACAAAAGGAGGGCACACTTTCAGTTGGGCATCAATTACTGGAGAGGAGCACTATTTTCTTATCTTTCTGGCACAAATTGCATGCATCTCATCTATTGACAGAATATCAACTTTCTTATCAATGGTATGTGTAACCCTTCTAACTAAAAGTATTTACCCTATTTTCTCTCAATATCAGCTACTTTTTAGGGTCGTTTGGCACAGCACTTTTTACATGCACAGTTTATTTATCTTTCCCATAAAATTTGAGCATATGAAAAACAAACATATTACCAAAGTACAATAGAATATCAGTTGGTATATTACAGTGGTATCAGAGCATATTCCTTTCCAGCTATGGGCTTGAACATGAAAATTAAATGAATATGGAAGAAGTTACTTTTGTAATTTATAGAAGGAGGAAGAGTAGATACACTGAGGAGCAGGAATTTGAAGATATTTAGTTAGAGGATACAAATTCATACATGGACCTAACAGGGATACACTTTGACAAAGGAAAGGGAACAAGGGAATAGGAAGACAGGTTGGAGTTTCGTAACTTAGTTAGTGCATTGAATGACCTAGATAAAGGGCATAAGTATTGCATGCCATAAACCGGTTGGATCTTAAGCCAGTATAGGGTCATAGAAGTCTACCTATTTCACAAGTGGGTAGAGGATCTACCAGTAGTAGTGGGAAAAATGCATACACTAATATGCAAAACACTCCTCACATATACAACAAACCATCCAGACCTACTATTTCTTACTTCCTGGAGAATATCATTGGAGGACCAGTCATGCCAGCAAAACCTAGTGAATCATTTGGGTCTTATTTATAGGAATACAGGGATTTGGGAGATGAGTTCCATTCATCTATTTCATTCTCATACTTCTGCAATATTAAAAGTAGGAATCAGCCTAGGAACTTTCAGAGAGGGTTTACTCAGAACTATGAATTACAAAAAGCTGTGGGTAGGTTGACCATTCCTAATTTTGATGGGGCATCCAATTGTTCAGGCAGAATTTGGGTACAGAAGTTGGACACCTACTTCCAACTTAACCCCATAACAGAGACATATGCAATCAAGTTGGATACTTTACATTTAGACGAGGAAGCACATGAGTGGTGGTACCACGGACTAGTGACATTGGGTCACAACACTGTCACTTGATACAGTGACTTCACACAGAGGCTCATGGAGCGCTTTAATAAGAAGGACCCGGAGATTCATTTCAGGTATCTTACTCAACTCAAGAATATAGACAGTGTAGATGCCTTCATATCTGAATTTCAAATATTTTCAGTTATGGTATCTAGCATGCTAGAGAGTCGGTTGATTATGCTATTTACGTAGGAACTATCTGAGCCACTCCGTGGATGGGTGGAGGCTTACAAGCCAATTACTTTTCAATATGCTATCAGTAGAACTCGAGACCTGCAATATTCTCTTCCAAAAAAAATCCTCCACAAAAACCTACTAATATGTTTTAATTGCAAAGAACCTTGGGTACCCGGACACATATGTATGGGTAAAGGGAAGGTACACCTCATCAAAGTACTTCTAGATAGCAATGAGGAAGATGAATTGGAACATAAACCAAAGGGAGAACTACATAGTACAAAATTGGAACAATTGCCACATAGGGAAACTATTTCTACCCTCATAGGAGTCCCCACCTTCCATACTATCAAGATCAGGAGAATTATCCAGGGACAATGTTCCATTTCTTTGATTGATGGTGGGGCCACCCACAACTTTTTAGATGCCTCATGGGTAAATATTTCCCACCGACGGCTTTGAGGGATTTACCACTGTCATGGATGAAAATCACAGGATGAAATGCACACATAGGATACCTCAATTACAGGTACAACTTGGGAATTATATGTTGGTCAACGAATTTTATGTGGTATATGTGCCAAACATGAGCATTGTTTTGGGACTACAATGGTTGTACTCCATTGGGAAATACTCAACAAATTACCAAACATTAGAAATGGAGTTCCTAGCACCAAACAAAAAAATGGTAGTCCCAAGGGGAATTCCCAATGAAGCTTCAGTAACAGCCACAACAAAATGGATTACCACCATATTCGGGCATGAGGACAAGACTCACACAAGAAAATGGCCCACTCCAACACATAAGACTTCAAGGAAGGAACAATGGTATGCAAAAGGATTTCTGGGTAGACTTCCAGACAAAAGTATGATGCGCCCGAGTGAATTCAGACAAGGAGCCAAATCTAGGATGTTCAATCCTCACAGGTACCCAAGAAAATACGAGGGAATACAAAGCATGGGTGAAAAGAAACATAAATTCGAAGAAAAGGACAAGCCACCCAGTAGTGGAATAAACTAGTTGATAAAAATGGACAAGAAGAGACAGTGAAAGATGATTCAGTATATTGGTTAGATATTGCTTGAGGACAAGAAATTTCAAGCAGGGAGGACCGAAATTTTTTCTTTTAATTAAACCACCCTAAGACACCCATTAACCTATTTTATTCCCATAAATTCAAGCGGGTATTAAATAAAGGGAATAACTAAGGACTAATATCACTTGAAGCAAAAAGGAACATCAGTTCAATATTATTAAGTCATTAGTATAGTAAACAAGAACATGTGAGTTAATATCATAAATCATGCAAAGCATGTAGGCCTTACTTCTTTAGTTAAGTCAACGAGCAATTAGAATTGCATGCATGCAAAAAGTAAAGTAAAAACCATAAAAGTGACATGCAAACCCTAAAAGTACATGATAAAGCTATATAAGAAGGGTCATTGAACCAAAAGGGATATCTATGAATTATTATTATTGAGTTTGGTTTCTAGAGCAGCAGCAGTAGGTGTCGCAGCAACAACTTGGGGTTGGAGATGAAGGTCTTCAGCTAGAAAGGGGTTTCGGCAATGAAATCTATCTTCCCTGATCACTTCGGGGTAGATCATCTAGATATATCATCAGGGATTCATCATATTCTTTATTCTTTGATCAATCATCCATCATTCATAGAAAGAGTTTATTGCAAATGCACATTTGTTGTTGGGAAATAGTTGGAAATCCCAGATCCATTTGCTAGCCTTCAGGAATCCAGTAAAGTTTATGCATTCTACCTACATTCTTCTTAGTAGGGTGACATCAACATATTTAGTGATTAGTATTCTGTTCCAGGCACATTCAGAGCCTCCACCAACAAAAACATGAGGAAATAGGGCATCTTCCCTTCTGGAGTAAATGAATTCACTAGGTGGCTTGAAGGAGGATAAAATTCTGCATGCATCCACTTATCTCTCTGGGGTAACTATACTTTCAGTCCTAGAAAGTTTCGGCAGCAACAGACAACTCCTCTCTCAAAAATGTCAATATCAACAAAAGGAGGGCACATTTTCAGCTGGGTGTCAACTGCTAGAGAGGAGCACTATTTTCTTATCTTTCTGGAACAACTTGCATGCATCTCATCTATTGACAGAATATCAACATTATTATCAGTGGTATGTGTAACCCTTCTAACTAAAAGTATTTACCCTATTTTCTCTCCAGATAAACTACTTTTAAGGGTTGTTTGGCACGACACTTTTTGCATGCACATTCTATTTATCTTTCCCATACAATTTGAGCATCTGAACAACAAACATATTACCAAAGTGCAATAGAATATCAGTTGGGATATTACAATATTCAAATGGGCCAGAGGCTATCCTAACAAGAAGAAGTTTGGAGGTATGTGGCTCTAAGGAGGTAAGGAGTAGGTTTGTCCCAAAAATGGAGGCATGTATCATTTTCAAAGACTTGGTGGTATGAGATTTTCCCATTAAATTAATGTGTGAGGTCCCTTATAAGAAGGCTAGTTGTGAGGTGACTCGAGAAGTGCTTGGTGAATATGAATCATTCTCAGTTCCAATTGCACATTTAGAGGCCATGTGAGGATATTATGTTCAAGTCAACAAATCTATGGGTAAGGATTTAAAATCCCCTCAACTCAATCTAGTTTGTGATTTTCCTAGCGTTGATATTATTGATAGATGTAATTATTGCCTCCTACTCCATTTTATTGTTGATTCTAGGAGGGAGTTGATAGTGGATTCTGAGAGGGAGGGGCAGATTGATGGTCTTTATAACGTAATATTGTCATATGAATATGATCCCATTTCTCATCCCTATGTTGCAAAACCAACTAAATATGATATTCATTTAGCCTCGTCTCAAGGGGTGGTATGTATCTACTAAGACCACAAAATCATGCACATGTTGATGTGGTTTTAGGGGGGTTGGGATTTGATCAATTTAGGGATATAGTCTATACCAAGGTGGGAATAAAACCTTCTATCAAAAAGGTCTAGGAGAGGGTGGCTAGATAGATTAGTTAGGGTAGATAGTAGTTGATTTATGGGGTTCTTAGAGTAGGGAAAACCCTTGTCTAGGGTATGCATATTATGATGGTAAATGTTAGAGGCCTGGGAGGGTAGACTAAAACAATAGCCCTCAACTGGTTGATTGAATCAAAGAAACCTGATATGTTGTTGATTTAGGATTCAATGGGTAATGGAGCACTAATAGCCTTATATCTTAGGAACAAAATTGGAGGTTGGGACCTGATCTCCTTGATTTGTTTTAGTAGACAAGGGGAAATATGAAGGGCTTTAATAACAACATTTCTCTGATAAATTGTTTTGCATTATATTAAGAACAATGCATAGTGTTTCATATTAAGATTTCAAATTGTTCCTTCTCTATTCTCAACTTTTATGGGATGTATGATGGAAAACAAGAATTATGGGACCAAATGTTTTCCTTCAATTGTTTGAAAATAGATAACCTAATCATTGTGGGTAGGGGGTTTTTCAACACCCCCTTCGTTGCACTAGGCTTAAAACACATAAACATATTTTTTTCTTCCAAAAGGTTACATGCATATTCGTTATATGCAATCTTATAACAAGCACATAGCATATTAGATCAACATATTTAATCCACATGCATTACACCAAACCAACCATATTTCACAACACGATTTGATTGAGTATATATTAAAACATAATAATGTGCTTCTTAACTATGACACAAGACCCGAGACACAAGACCTATGATACAAGACTTGCAACATAGGATTTGCAACACAAGAGATGAAACACAAGAAGCCATGTCATAAGATCTATGACATAAGACTTGAGACACACACCTTATGACAAAATAAATGTGGCAGATGAGTTGCCACACATGAGTTGAAATACAAGATCTGAGACACGAGCAACTGTGACATAAGAGTTGTGACACAAGACCTGAGATACAATACCTATGACACAAGACTTGCGACAGAGGAGCTGCAACACATGAGTTGCAACATGAGAGATGAGACACAAGTAGTTGTGACACAAAGCTTGAGACAGAAGGCATGTGGGACAAGACTTGTGACAGAGGATTTGCATATACTAACATACTCATCACAAGCATAACAATAAAATAATGCACATGGGTGACTCATTTTCACACTATTCCTAGGCATCCAATTTAACAATTCAAGCTGGGTCATCTCATTCAGTTCAACATAAATAAAAAAACCATTCATAATACACAGTTTGGCATATGTTGAGACAAAAATAAACACTTATATTTTAATCGAAATTATCTAAGCAATTGGATATTTGAGAGCAATGTTCCACCCAACAATATGCAGTATGTACAACATATACTCTTTCTACTAAGAGGCCACCTCTAAGATGGGCTATGTATCCACTATGGAGGAACTACATAGGCTCTCTTGCAGACATAAATTTAAATTCACTTCTCAATTAAACATGTTTGATGTATGCTACGTGCCCCTTGCACACACTAATATATTAATTAGACTCCATGTTACCAAATACAAACCCTAATTTCTTGCTCAATATATATAAATTACTCGATAAAACAAACCTTGTTCTTCTTTGTCATTGTCTACTTCTTTCTTTGATTGTACTAGGAAATAGATTTCCTTCCTCCTATTTATAATCCCCCCCCCACTCTCTTCATCCTCACCATCAAAAGAATCACAACTTATTGTGAAAATTCTATGAATGATTTTCGACAAACTCACATCTATTCATGGTTGAGATCTAGCATATAGAAACATAATTGATAATTAATGAATTCAATTTAATGGAAGTTTTATACAAGTCAGAGAGCTTGAGAGGAATCCAACAAGGATTGAGGATTAATTAATTAGATTTAAAATAATTTGATGACATGGAAATTAGGTAAATATCTGATCATAGGGTGACCTTGTTCCATATGGGACTTGATTGCGTGACCTTCACTTTGTGGGTTGTGTTCGATAGTTGGAAAGGACACAAGGTGTTTTGACTCGTGGAACAAATCATGTTATTAAATAGTTGTGTGGAAAAGTTGTTCCCTTCTAAAAATACAACTCTGTTAAATCAGGAATCGTACCCATAGAAGGTCGAAAAACCTATCATAATTCAATGCAATAGTACATATGGCTCAAATGTTCCACGAATAAGTTAAAATTGAAATTTTTATGGATAAACAAATAAAAAATTTGGAAAAAAATGTTCTGGCCCTTGATATCATTGCTATAGCGACGTACATAAAGGTTCGTCGCTATAGCGACAATAATTTGTTGGAATAGTGAAAAAATCACATAGTTCATCACTATAGAGACGATTATCAAGGGCCAGAACATAAACGGTCATCATAGTAACAGTCAATGACATTTTGTTATTGTTGAAATTTGATCGTTGTGGATTTTCGTTGGAACTGCCACAGCAATCATTGATCTATAAATACATGTGCTCAAGACATATTTCAACAAATTATTAGCTATAGTTGCAACCATTTTTATGTTGATTGTTCGATCTTTGATTTGAAGAGTCTGGTACTGGTTTAACACATCGAATTTTTTTATCTCATTCGGTTTCCAGGTTAGTATTTTTAAATTCTTGGTCTCCTATAATGTGTAGGGTCATACATAAAGTGAGTCGACTATTCAATATTTTATCCTCACTACTAATGCCTATATAGATTTGTCTCTTAGAATGTAATAAATACACATGAATATCTATTTTTAAAGACCATGGAGGGACATTTACTAATTAGATTTTTCACTTTCTGTGTCACGTCCTTTAATTTACCGTCTCCTTTAATATATATATATATATATATATATATATATATATATTGTATTCAATTTACTTTATATCGATTGAGTTTTTTGTTTCTTATAGGCCATTAGAATGTCAAAGAAATATACTTGGGAATAAAATAATAAGAGGTATGTTGAATTTAAGGAAGCATTGGAGGCAAAGGGTGATGGAAAGTGTTATTTCCCTTGCAATGATTGCATATGTTTGCTAATGAGAAGGATTTTAATAACAACAGCTGACAAGCATTGTAAGGAGAAAGGGTAGGAATATTGTCCCTTGGTAAGACGTTATTCATTACATAATGTACTTCTTGTAATATTACTGATCATGTATTCACAAAAAAAATTATCATTTTAAATATATTTGTTGTATATTATACACTAATGTTATTACATTGTTTGTAAATATAAAGACAATGCACCCTAAATGTCAACTGCCCGAGAGCTATTTTCCACACAACAGTAGAAATACTACTTTACAAGGTGAGGAACATGGAGATCCGAATATTGAATATCGATTTCTTAATGATCCTATGGATGAAGATGACGGTATTGATACAAATGGAGAAGATGGGATAAATAGATTGCTCCAAGACACATTTTCTCCATTGGATCATGAGGACAACCTCTATGATATTCATGATGTTCCCTTACTCAAGAATTCCCAAGAACCTCTTTATGAAGGCTCAACAACAAATATTATATCTGTTATATTGTTGTTGGTGAACTTGAAGGTTTTGAATGGTTTATCAAACACTTGTTTCACACAACTCCTAAGGTATGTAAAGTTGACATTTTTCCTCTATTTTCAGTTTTAATTAATTTGTAAATTAGGGATATGGAATATTTATGACTTATATTATTTGCATTTCATTTTTTTCTCAATCTTGGAGATTGTTGGGTGAATTTCTATTACCACCATCAAATAATTTACCATGCACATGTCGAGATGTATTCTTGATTATGAAAGAAATTGGAATGGAGTATCAAGATATTGATGCATTTCCTAATGATCATATTATATATTATGGATAGTATGCATCAGAAAACAAATTCCGACAATGTGAAATTAGTATTTATCAAACTGATCAAGTAACAAAAAAGGTTCCTCGCAAAGTTCTTTGTTATATTCCCATAATTCCGTGTTTCCAACGACTATTCAGGTGCCAATTATAGCACAGTTTATGGATTACCATGCAAATAATAGAAGTGAAGATGGTGTTGTTCGAATGCCCACAGATGGTTTTGCATTGAAGAACATCGAAGAAAAATGGCCAATTTTTAAAGATGAACCTCGTAATGTTAGACTTTCATTGGCAATTGATGGTTTCAATCCATTTGAAGAGATTCATTATACTTACTTAGTGTGGCATGTTTTTGTCATAAACAATAACCTTCCTCCTTGGATGTCGATAAAGAGAGATCACACAATGTTGGAAATGATTATTCCGGGTTTTTTTTTAAAGTAATTATATTATTCCATTGATTTCTTTGTTTAATTGTTGCATGAGAACACCTTTTATATAGTCGGACACATAACTAAATAGCATTGTATGTTTAATGATCAATTAGGTAAGTACCAAGTTAAATATATGAATATATATATTGAGCCTCTTATCGATGAGTTATTGAATTTATGGGATGGCATCACTATGTATGGCATCTCTAGGCATTGCAATAGGGCAGAAACAATTCCAATTCCATGGAATACTTGCATGGACAATTCATGATGCTCCCGAGTTAACACATTTTTGTGGTATGTAACTTGTTGTTGCGCATCATTAAAATTATATGTTTTTAAGGTAAATATCATGTATTTTTTTTAAATTAATAATATTTTGATGTTATAGCATTAATACATATATATTGCAGGTCTTCAAACAAAAGGAAATTTTGCATGTCCGGTATGTGGTCCTAGAATAAAATCTCCTCGTTCAAGAAGTTTAATAGAGGAGGTGTTGATGAGTACAACCACTTCCTCCCTAGGAACCATATGTATCGAACTACCGAGAAAACAAAATTCAATGGTAAAGAAGAGAATGGAAAGAAGCCACGAATAATGACACCTCACCTCTAGAAGTTGGAATATAATAGAAATCGTCGAGGTATGCAAATTGTATATGTAACATATATAAACATGTAATATTATGAATTTTATATTTTTACTGAATTTTCTCTACCATGGGTACTGTCATGCATTACTGTTAATGTGTTTTCGTTTAGTTTAATGAAATGGATTCCACGAGGAATGAAGAGTTATAACATACAATTCAGTAGGTTTCCTTACTATGAGAACCTACAAATAGCTCACCCATTTGATACAATGCATATTGGGAAGAATGTAACATAAATGATATGGTGGATATTAGATGGAAGGACTGACAAAGATAACACTGGAAAATATTGTAGTGACATTGCATAATCCAATCACGCATTACAAAGTGTAATTATTTCCAATGTTGGAGACGAGGACCGAAATATTAGTCTTCCATGGTTATTGACAAAGCAACAAAGCAATGCTATAAAATATGTCATTCAGAAAATAAGGTTTACGATGGGGTTTTCACCGAACATACAAAATATCTTAACGAAAAAAAGGTGATTTTGGTTGTGTTAAAATTCATGACTGGCATACATTCATTAAGGTAATTATTTACGTATATAATTTCCATTTAGTACATATTTTTAGTAATTTTTGTCTCTTATTTGGAAACATTAAATAATTATTTTCTTTTTTCTACAATATGTTCTACCTCTATCTCTCCCAGACAGCTTTGATGACAACATAAAACAAGTTATATATGATTTTGGTAAATACATGAGGTAAGTAAAAATTTATATGCATGAAAATGTTTTTTCTTTGTGTTCCATAGTTTATTGACATATTGTGTTTTACATATTGGAATTTTATTATATATGCCTCAATCTTGTTGATCCCTATTATTTTCTTGCTTCATTTGTAGGTGAATTTCATCTAAAGAAATCCATAATGAAGATGTTAGGTATTGGAAGAGGGAAATTCCTAGGATAATATGTGAAATGCAGAAGTATTTACCTCCAGCATTTTTCAATGCCCAAGAACACTATCGCATACACCAAGTTGAGGAGATTGAATTGTGTGGACTTGTAAACTCAAGGTCAATGTGGATGTTGGAAAGGAATTTCAAATAATTGAAGTCTTTTGTTATACAAAGAGAATGTCCTGAGGGTTCTATGATACAGGGATATATGGTATATCAATCCATGGTGTACATTAGTCAGTATCTTCCAAATTTATCAAAAAATATCAATCTGCCTCGCATTTGGCATGTCAACTCCATCAACAAATTTGAAGGGGAGGTCCTGTTGGGGAAAGGTAAAACGATGAAAGTGAAAGGTAATTGAATTATGTAGATTTAATTTATCATAAAATTAATTAATTTTTCAATTTCATATATATATATATATATATATATATATATGATACTCATGTAATTTTTATTATTCCATCAGTATTTAAGGCAAACTTAATTGCCAGCTTTAATGATAGCTAATTTACAAGTTTTAATTGTTATTTATTCATATAGTTGGTCATGTGTGGGATGCGTTACATTTATACATTGAAAACAATCTTGATTGTATGGAGGAATGGATATAATCATGTACAAAATTCTATGGCACACTATCATGGGAAGGGGTTAGTAAATTGATTAAAACAGTGCATTGAAATCGAGAAGAATATCTCGGTGAACTCATGCAAAGGGAAATTGATTTAGCATGTGGTTTAAAAGATAAAAAGGAAAGTATATAATTTATCATGCTCATTTTTTCGTTGTTTCCCTTTATATCAATGTATTTTTTTTCATTTATTTCTTCTTATATATCTATTTACTAATTCAAGGATGATGCAGACAATACACCAGAAGGTTATGTGGTGCAATGGTCGTAAACTCCGCATCAAAAAGTTGGATGACAAGAAGAAAATATCTGATTGTGGGATAAGTATAGTTTTTCAAGTCTTTAATGTTTCCTCTAGAAGTGACAAGCCCAGAAGTATCTGAAAATAGGTACTATGGTTATTTGGAAGATATAATTGAGTGTGACTTTAATTCCTTTAAAATAGTTTTGTTTGAGGTCAAATGGTACAGGATACAAATGAATGAATGTGATCCCAAAAGAATTGTTATTAATCATGCCAATGGATTTACCATGGTTAATACAAGGGCACTTGAACCGGGTACAGAGGATTATTTTCTTCCCAGTCAATGTGAGAAGGTCTTTTACTCATAGGTGAAAATCGGGTACAAACCCTTATGTTTTTCCAAGTCAATGTGAGAAGGTCTTTTACTCAGAGTTTCCATGTAAATCAAGTTGGTCATACATTGTTATATATGATCCAAGAGTAATATCGGTCAATTATAATGCGCCAGAGGAAGAAGACAATGTTGAAGAAGAAGGCGATGAATATCAGGATCATTTGGTCATCGATGTAGATGTGTTAGATGAAGAATCTGATCAAGAGGATGATCATCCAAATGATGTAGCAGACAAGGACGTAGTCAGTGATGATATTTATTATGAATATATAACCAAAAATGAAATTGATGATGATGCCGATATGAGCGATCCTTTCAATGATAGTGATTCTAAACCAGATGTTGAGTCAAATGAAGAAGAATATCAATGACATTGTAGCAATGTTGGAATCTAGGAGCTGGTATGTGCATGCTAGGCCATATGATGATTAGTCCAGGTATTTTTTTTATGCAACATCTCATTTGTTGTATTTGTTGCACATTGTAATATGTTTTTTTCATTTACTCATAGATACTATTTATATATCTAAAATGGTTGTAATAATTATGGATTGTATATGTTCGAGTCATTTAGGTAAGTACCAAGTTAAATATATGAATATAATAATTATGTAATATTGTATATCTTCATTGTTACCATTATCATCATCATCATCATCATCATTACCATTGTCATTAGCATCATCATCGTCATCATTAGCATCATCGTCATCATCAACATCATCATTAGAATCGTCATCATCATCGTTGTCATCACCATCATCATCGTCTTCGTCATCATCATCATCATCATCGATATCATCGCCATCATCATCACCATCATCATCATCACTATCATCATTACCGTCATCATCACCATCATCCTCATCATCATCATTTCCATCATCATCATCATCAGCATCAGCATCATCATCATCATCACCATCATCATCGTCGACGTCGTCATCATCATCATATTCATCGTCATCAACATCGCCATAATCATCATCATCATCATCATAGTCATCGACATCATCATCATCATCATCTTCATTGTTATCAGCATCATCATCATCGCCATAATCCTCATCCTCATCATCATCCTCATCATTGTTATCACCATCATCATCATTGTCATCGTCATCATCATAGTCACTGTCATCATCATCATCTTCATTGTTATCATCAATATCATCAACAACATCATCATTAGCATCATCTTCATCGTCATCATCATCGCCATCATCATCATCATCGCCATCATCATCGTCGTCGTCATTGTTGTCGTCATCATCATCAATGTCTCTTCATTGTCATCATCATCGCCATCATCATCATTAGAATCATCAGCATCATCAATATCATCGCCATCATCATCACCATCATCATCATCATCATCACCATCACCATCATCATCACTGTCATCATCACCATCATCCTCATCATCATCATCGACATCATCATCATCATCATCACCATCATCATCATCATCACAATCATCACTATCGACATCATCATCATCTTCTTCTTCATTGTTATCATCAGTATAATCATCAACGTCATCATTAGCATCATCATCACAATCATCATCGTCATCGTCATTGTCATCGTCATCGTCACCATCATCATCATCCTCATCATCATCATCATCATCACCATCGCCACCACCATCATCATCATCATCATCATAGTCATCGTGAACATCATCATCATCGTCGTCTCCATAATCATCATCATCATCATAGTCATCGTCGTCATCATCATAATCTTCTTTGTTATCATCATCGTCATCATCATCATTGACCTATGATCATCATCATCGTCATCATCATCATAGCCATCGCCATCATCATCATCTTCATTGTTATCATCAGTATCATCATCAGCATCATCATTAGCATCATCACCGTCATCATCCTCATCATCGTCATCATCGTCATTAGCACCATCATCATCATCAATATCATCGCCATCATTATCATCATCGTCATCATCATCATCATCGCCATCATCATCATCATCATCATCATCATAGTCATCATCGTCGTCATCGTCATTATCGTCGTCGTCGTCATCATCGTCATCGTCATCGTCATCATCATTTCCATCATCATCATCATATTCATCGTCATCATCATCATCTTATTCATTGTTATCATCAGTATAATCATCAACGTCATCATAGCATCATCGTCGTCATCATCATCCTCATCATCATCATCATCCTCGCATTCGTCATCATCATCGTCGTCGTCGTCGGCGTCATCACCATCACCATCATCGTCGTCGTCATGATCATCATCATCATAATCTCCATCATCCTCATCATCATCATCGTCGACATATTCATTCTAATCATAATCATCATCGTCTTCAGCCCCATCGTCATCATGGCTAGCATCATCATCAACATCATCATCGTCGTCGTCGTCGTCGACATCCACATCGTCATCATCATCATCATCACCATCATCATTGTCATCATCGTCATTGTCATCATCATCATCATCATCATCATCATCATCATCATCGCCATCATCATCACCATCATCATCATCACCATCATCCTCATCATCATCATCGGCATCTTCATCCTCATCCTCATCATAATCATCGTCATCTTCATCCTCATCGTCGCCATCATCGTCGTCATCGTTGTCGACATCATCATCATCATCATCATCATCATCGCCATCATCATTGTCATCATCATCATCATCATCGACCCGTGATCATCATCATCATCATCATCACCATCATCATCATCTTCATCTTCATCTTCATCTTCATCGACATCATCATCGTCATCGTCGTCGTCGTCATCGTCATCGTCATCATTGCCATCATCATTGCCATCATCATCACCATCATCATCATCACCATCATCCTCGTCATCATCATCGACATCTTCAACCTCATCCTCATCATAATCATTGTCATCTTCATCCTCATCGTCATCATCATCATCATCATCGTTTCCATCATCATCGCCATCATCATCGCCATCGTCCTCATCATCATCATCATCATCATCGACATCACCATCATCCTCATCATCATCACCATCTCCATCATCATCATCACCATCATCATCATCGCCATCATCCTCATCATCATCGACATCTTCATCCTCATCCTCATCATAATCATCGTCATCTTCATCCTCATCATCAGCATGGCTAGCATCATCATCATCATCATCGCCATCATCGTCACCATCATCATCATCATCACCGTCATCATCGCCATCGTCCTCATCATCATGATCGACATTGCAATCATCCTCATCATCAGCATAATCATCATCATCATCACCATCATCATCGTCGTCGTCATCCTCCTCATCATCATCGAAATCCTCATCCTCATCCTCATCATAATCATCGTCATATTCATTCTCATCATCATCATGGCTACCATCATCATCATCATCATTGCCATCATCATCACCATCATCACCATCATCATTGCCATCATCCTCATCATCATCATCACCATCACCATCATCACCATCATCATCTCCATGATCAACGTTATCATCATCCTCATCATCCTCATCATCATCATCATCATCATCATCATCATCATGTTCATCATCTTCATGTTCATCATCATATTCAATTATCATGTAATAAATCCTAATCTCTCTACAATTTCTACAAGGGTTAAATAAATGGTAAAAGCAGTGGAAGTGTCTTCACCTTTATTTTTTCCATCATCAAAGTGAAATATAGATAAGAAATCATATTAGAAAAAAAAAGGAAAACAAGTTTAAAATCATCAAGAGATTCCAAAATCCTTCATATGATTTGTCTTTACTCTCCTTCAAGGGGTTGTCAAGAAATATAAACATTTAATTTCCATTTCCATGGTCATCTTAATCAAAATCAAATAGGGTCATTTCATGTTTGTTAGAAAGTATGGTTTTGTCCCTTCTCTTTTCCTTTTGACTGGCTATATATCTTTTTTCTTATTTAGTATGAGTCACAATTCTGGTATTTTGAGTTTTACATCATTTTTAGTATTTACTTTGAGCATGGGGATCTTCAAGTCATGCAAAGTTTAATTTGCTTCATTTCCATCCTTTGTAAATAATAAGCCCAACTTGTCATATGGTAATCTATGACTAGTCAGAAGTCCACCTTTATGTTACTAATAGTGCCTTTCCATGAGGATACCATGTAAATCCACTAAATAAACAATGTAAATCCAAATATATCATTAATTGTAAATAACTAGAATATGTTATCGTGGTCTCGTTATAATACATTTGATACAAGGTCTCTAGTCTAAATTCCTTTATCAATACAATTATGGTGTCCTATTTATACAATTTTAGAAAGTGTTGCTTATCATTTTGGACAGTGTCAAATTCCCTTCATTGTTCACTAATTCAAGATTGATGATGATTATGACGATGACGATGATAACTATGATGACAATTATGATGATGGCCATGATGACAACGATGACGTTGATGATGATGAGGATGGGGATGACAAAGATGATGACAGTGATGATGGTGATGATGATGATGGGGTTGATGAACATGATGATAAATATGATGATGATTATGGTGATGCTGATGATGTCTAATATTATAATGATGTTGATGATGGTGATGATGAAAATGACGATGGCATTAATGATCATGATTTCAAATACAGTGATGATGGTGATGATGGTGATGATGATAATGATGATGGCTTTGATGATGAATATTATGATGACATCGATGATTATGATGATGATGTTGATTTGTTTAATTATTTTCTTGAGTTGTTTTGGGTTACATCTTTTAGGATCTATAGGGAGTGATGAAACTGACAATGCCAATGATGATGTTGACGATGACGTTGAATGTGATGACAAGGAGGAAGATGATGATGATTATGGCGAAGATGGTGATAATGAAAATGATTATGATTATGGTGATAATGAAAGGGGTTAGTTTATTAGGGTTATATGGAATTCTAGATATCAATATAGAGTTATCATGGTATGCATTATAATGTCAAACATTAAGCATGGTGATAATGGTAATAGTGGTAAAAAAAATTAATGTTTTGGGTTACTAGTGGGTTTAGGGATTTGGGGTTACATAAATTAGGGGTTATGATATTTAAAATAGAAAAAAAATCAAACAAAATTAAACAAAATAAAAATTAAAGTAAAGTAAAATAATTTAAAATAATAAAGAAAACAAAATCAATAAAAAAATAAAAACAAATTGCAAACAAAATTTACCAATACTGACACGCATGCTACAACAATGTTTCCATCGTGGTTGTGAGAATCTCGACCTGTTTCCCTACACGGACATTGTTGCGGTCATGAAATATGCACTCAAACATTGTTTCCATGATGGTGATTAGAACCTTGGCTCATTTCCCCTGCTCTAATAGTGTTGCGGTCATGGCTATCATGGTGGTGAGAACCTAGTCGTCATGTTGTTTGTGCTCGAATAGTGTTTTCATTCTATTAAGAACCTCGGCTTGTTTCATGTGCTAGAATAGCATAGAGGTCATGTTCATCATGGTGGTGAGAACATCGGTCATTTCTTGTGCTCAAACAATGTTGTGGTTGTGGTGAGAACACCATCTTGTTACCCCTTCCCAAACAGTGTTGCAATCGTTGCCATTGTGGAGTAGAGCCATGGCATAGTTTGTCCCTGTTGTGTTGCTGGAGAGGCCCAAAAATAACCTAGAGAACATGGTGAGTATTCAATGTTACTATATATTGTTTTCATCTAATGGCAACAAATAATTATTCAAAACAACTCATTTTCTGTAGATTTTGGGCGTAATTCCTCCACACATTTTAGGGCATAATTCCTTATCGAATTTTAGGGAATAATTCCTCAACAAACTTTAGGGCATAAGCACTAGTCACAATTTCAATTGCAAATTGATTTATCTTCATGGATGCCATGCTCTCTTATGATTTCCCTATTCTCTTCACCCTGCCTTGTTGAAACCCTTCCATTGAAGCATTAGAGAATGGACCATTGAATACAACTTGTTCACTTGTTGTTTTGATAATACAATGATTTCTATGAAAAATGCTTGCTTGTAAGTAGAGGTAATATTGTAATGCCACAAAATCAAGTCACGGGTTAGGAGATATATGGTTGGAATTTTAAATGGCTTTGGATTTATTTTCCTCAAACATCTTTCCTGTGACCATTATTTTTCTATTCACAGGAATAGACATGTGTAGAGTGTCTGTGGCATTTGTAATGAGCGAAACATTTTCAAGGCTTGTAGTTATGAGAATTGTTGCAAATGGTTATGTTTATTTGGATACCAACAACAACAAGAAATATCGAACGAGATGTAAGAATATGAGGGAAGGATATTCCACAGCCGTAAAAGAAGCTCTAGAGTATAACAACATAGGTCCATCAGTTTATTATATTAATATACTCATGCACACAGAGTATCCACCTTTTACACAAGGTTGTATCATAGATTTTACTATATGGATGGAGTTTAAAATAGGGGTTAGTTTTTAGGTTGTATTTGGGATTTATTTAGGGGTTGAGGTTAGGGTTAGTGTTATGGGTTATGGGCCATATAACTTATGCTTAAAACTCATGGTACATAAGTTTGTTCATGAACCTAAGTGAGAATTATTATGACGGAATTATTATGAGGGAATCTGAGTCTTTTTATAAAAAGTTATGATATCATCCCATTTCTTTGTTTGTTAATGGGTATGCCTTGGACAAATTTTCATCATTCACGCAGGAAAAATAGAAATTGAGAATTGTTCCACATGAATCCATGCAGAGGGATGAGTGTATCTGTTTGTCATGTTAATGAGTTGTTCCAGTTTTAATTGTTGGAGAAAACTCTGTTGGAAACACCAATTATGAACAACTTGGACAATTGAATTGTCAAATTGAAACAAACTTCAAGGTATTAATATATATGATCTGTTATTCTAACTAAAGATTAGTCTAATTGGTTTGATTCTTGTGAGACTACTTTTGAGACATTGAAATAGGATTTTATTGAAGTGTTGATTTTGGTCTCTCCTACATGGAATATGCTACATAAATTCATCAAAAATTTTTATTGGCATAGTCTTAGAAAGGTTGTCTTCCCACTTTGCCTTGTGGGTAAAAGGGTTGTATTCCCACCTTTTCATATATTCTCAAGTATTAAACTTCTTGAAGTAGTCTTACAAGCATCAAACCAATTAGAGTATTTTTCTAGTTAGAGTAATGATCTTGAAGGTATTTACATTATTTTGTAGTTTGTAGGTGTTGTAGGCATCATAAGTTGCATGTATGCCCTGTCTAAACAATGATTTCTTGTTAGTGGAGCCAATATTTTGATGCAACCAACAAATTTGTAGGTTATGAGACTGTGATGGCTTCCTTTTCCACATTCCTTTCAATGACCAAATTCTATGAGATGAAATATATGCAATGAAATTCCTTATGTTGTCTTTACCATCTAGTTCACTTGTTTATTTAGTAATACAATGATTTCTATGAAAAATGCTTGCTTGTAAGTGGAGGTAATATTGTAATTCCACAAAATGAAGTCACGAGTTAGGAGATCTATGGTTGGAATTTTAAATGGCTTTGGATTTATTTTCCTTGGACCTCTTTCCCATGACCATTGTTTTTCTATTCATGGGCATAGACATGTGTAGAGTGTTCATGGATTTTGTAATGAGAGAAACATTTTCTAGGCTTATAGTTCTGAGAATTGTTTCAAATTGTTATGTTTATTTGGAGACCAACAACAAAAAGAAATATGGGACAGGATGCAAGAATATGAGGGAAGGATATCTTACACTTGAAGAAGAAACTCTAGAGTATAACTACATAGGTACATCAATTTATTATATTAATATAGCCATTCACACAGAGTATCCACCTTTTACACAAGGTTGTATCATAGATTTTACTATATGGGTGGAGTTTAAAATAGGGGTTAGTGTTTAGATTGGATTTTGGATTTATTTAGGGGTTGAGGTTAGGGTTAGTGTTATGGGTTATGGGCTATATAATTTATGCTTAAAACTTATGGAACATAAGTGTGTTCATGAACCAAAGTGAGAATTATTATGACGGAATTATTATGGGGGAATCTGAGTTTTTTTACAAAAAGTATCCCATTTCTTTGTTTGTTAATGGGTATGCCTTAGAGAAATTTTCATCATTCATAGAGGAAAAATATAAATTGAGAACTGTTCCACATGAATCCATGCAGAGGGATGAGTGTATATGTTTTCCATGTTAATTATTTGTTCCAGTTTTAATTGTTGGAGAAAAATATGTTGGCAAGACCAATTATGAACAACTTGCACAATTAAACTCCAAATTGAAACAAACTTCTAGGTATTAATATATATGATATGTTATTCTAACTAAAGACTAGTCTAATTGGTTTGATGCTTGTGAGACTACTTTTGAGACAATCAAATAGAATTTTATTGAATTGTTTATTTTGGTCTCTCCTACATGGAATATGCTACACAAATTCATCAGACATTGTCATTGGCATAGTTTTAGACTCAGGTTGTCTTCCCACTTTGCCTTGTGGGTAAAAGGTTGTCTTCCCAACTTTTCATATATTCTCAATTATTTAACTTCTTGAAGTAGTCTCACAAGAATCAAACCAATTAGAGTAGTTTTTTAGTTAGAGTACTGAACATGAAGGTATTTACATTATTTTTCAGTTTGTAGGTGTTGTAGGCATCATAAGTTGCATGTATGCCCTGTCTAAACAATGCTTTCTTGTTAGTGAAGGCAATATTTTGATGCAACCAACAAATTTGTAGGTTAGGAGACTTTGATGGCTTCCTTTTCCACATTCTTTTCAATGACCAAATTCTATGAGATGAACTACATGCAATGAAATTCCTTATATTGTCATCATCATCTAGTTCACTTGTTGTTTTTCCAATACAATGATTTCTATGAAAAATGATTGCTTAAGTGGAGGTAATATTGTAATGCCACAAAATCAAGTCACGGGTTAGGAGATCTATGGTTGGAATTTTAAATGGCTTTGGATTTATTTTCCTCATACCTCTTTCCCATGACCATTGTTTTTCTATTCATGAGAATAGGCATGTGTAGAGTGTCCATGGATTTTGTAATGAGCGAAACATTTTCAAGGCTTGTTGTTCTAAGAAGTCTTGCAAATGGTTATGTTTATTTGGAGACCAACGACAACAAGAAATATGGGACAGGATGTAAGCATGTGAGGGAAGGATATTTTACAATCATAGAAGAAACTCTAGATTATAACAACATATGTCCATCAATTTATTATATTAATATACTCATCCACATAGATATCCACCTTTTACACAAGGTTGTATCATAGATTTTACTATATGGATGGAGTTTAAAATAGGGGTTAGTGTTTAGGTTGGATTTGGTATTTATTTAGAGGTTGAGGTTAGGGTTAGGGTTATGTGTTATGGGCCATATAATTTATGCTTAAAAATCATGGTACATAAGTGTGTTCATGAACCAAACTGAGAATTATTATGTCGGAATTATTATGAGGGAGTCTGATTTTTTTTACAAAAATTTATGATATCATCCCATCTCTTTGTTTGTTAATGGGTATGCCTTAGAGAAATTTTCATCATTCATAGAGGAAAAAAAGAAATTGAGAATTGTTCCAGACGAATCCATGCAGAGGGATGAGTGTATCTGTTTGCCATGTTAATGAGTTGTTCCAGTTTTAACTGCTGGAGAAAAGTCTAATGGAAACACCAATTATGAAAAACTTGCACAATTAAACTCTCAAATTGAAACAAAATTCCAAGTATTAATATATATGATATATTATTCTAACTAAAGACTAGTCTAATTGGTTTGAGGCTTGTGAGACTACTTTTGAGACATTGAAATAGGATTTTATTGAAGTGTTGATTTTGGTCTCTCCTACATGGAATATGCTACACAAATTCATGAAAAATTGTTATTGGCGTAGTCTTAGAAAGGTTGTCTTCCCACTTTTCCTTATGGGTAAAAGGGTTGTCTTCCCACCTTTTCATATATTCTCAATTATTAAACTTCTTGAAGTAGTCTCACGAGCATCAAACCAATTAGAGTAGTTTTTTAGTTAGAGTATTGATCATGAAGGTATTTACATTATTTTTCAGTTTGTAGGTCTTGTAGGCATCATAAGTTGCATGTATGCCCTGTCTAAACAATGCTTTCTTGTTAGCAGAGGCAATATTTTGATGCGACCAAAAAAATTGTAGGTTAGGAGACTTTGATGGCTTCCTTTTCCACATTATTTTCAATGACCAATTTCTATGAGATGAACTATATGCAACGGAAATTCCTTATGTTGTCATTATCATCTAGTTCACTTGTTGTTTTGCTAATACAATGATTTCTGTGAAAAATGCTTTCTTGTAAGTGGAGTTAATATTGTAATGCCACAAAATCAAGTCACGGGTTAGGATATCTATGGTTGGAATTTTAAATAAATTTGGATTTATTTTCCTTGGACCTCTTTCCCATGATCATTATTTTTCTATTCGCGGGCATAGACATGTGTAGAGTTCCCATGGATTTTGTAATGAGCGAACTGTTTTCAAGGCTTGTAGTTATGAGAATTGTTGCAAATGGTTATGTTTATTTGGAGACCAATGACAACAAGAAATATGGGATAGGATGTAACAATATGAGGTAAGGATATTTTACAATCATAAAAGAAACTCTAGATTATAACAACATAGGTCCATCAATTTATTATATTAATATACTCATGCACATAGAGTATCCACCTTTTACACAAGGTTGTATCATAGATTTTACTATATGGAAGGAGGTTAAAATAGGGGTTAGTGTTTAGGTTGGATTTGGGATTTATTTAGGGGTTGAGGTTAGGGTTAGTGTTATGGGTTATGGACCATATAATTTATGCTTAAAACTTGTGGTACATAAGTGTTTTCATAAACCAAAGTGAGAATTATTATGACGAAATTATTATGAGGGAATCTGATTTTTTTTACAAAAATTTATGATATCATCCCATCTCTTTGTTTGTTAATGGGTATGCCTTAGAGAAATTTCCATCATTCACGGAGGAAAAATATAAATTCAGAATTGTTCCCCGTGAATCCATACAGAGGGATGAGTGTATGTTTTCCATGTTAATGAGTTGTTCCAGTTTTAATTGGTGGAGAAAACTCTATTGGAAATACCAATTATGAACAAATTGCACAATTAAACCCTCAATTTGAAACAAACTTCCAGGTATTAATATATATTATATGTTATTCTAACTAAATAATAGACTAATTGGTTTGATGATTGTGAGACTAATTTTGAGACATTGAAATAGGGTTTTATTGAAGTGTTGATTTTGGTCTCTCCTACATGGAATATGCTACACAAATTCATTAACATTTTTATTAGCATAGCCTTAGAAAGGTTGTCCTCCCACTTTTCCTTTTGGGTAAAAGAATTGTCTTCCTACCTTTTCATATATTCTCAACTATTAAAATTATGGAATTAGTCTCATACACATCAAACCAATTAGAGTAGTGTTTTAGTTAGAGTATTGATCGTTAAGGTATTTACATTATTTTGCAATTTGTAGGTGTTCTAGGCATCATAAGTTGCATGTATGCTATGTCTAAACAATGATTTCGTGTTAGTGGAGGTAATATTTTGATGCGACCAACAAATTTGTAGGTTAGGATACTTTGATGGCTTCCTTTTCCACATTCTTTTCAATGAACAAACTATATGAGATGAACTATATGCAATGAAATTCCTTATGTTGTCATTATTATATAGCTCACTTGTTGTTTTGTTGATACAATGATTTCTGTGAAAAATGCTTGCTTCTAAGTGGAGGTAATATTGTAATGACACAAAATCAAGTCACGAGTTAGGAGATATATAGTTGGAATTTTAAATGCCTATGGATTTAGTTTTCTCATACCTCTTGCCCATGACCAATGATTTTCTATTCATGGGAATAGACATGTGTAGAGTTCCCATGGCTTTTGTAACTAGCGAACCATTTTCAAGGTTTGTAGTTATAAGAATTGTTGCAAATGGTTAGGTTTATTTGGAGACCAACGACAACAAGAAATATGGGATAGGATATAAGACTATGAGGGAAGGATATTTTACAATCATAGAAGAAACTATAGAGTATAACAACATAGGTCCATCAATTTATTATATTAATATACTCATGCGCATAGAGTATCCACCTTTTACACAATGTTGTATCATAGATTTTACTAATGGATGGAGTTTAAAATAGGGGTTAGTGTTTAGGTTGGATTTGGGATTTATTTGGGGGTTGAGGTTAGGGTTAGTGTTATGGGTTGTGGGCCATATAATTTATGCTTAAAAATCGTGGTACATAAGTGTGTTCATGAACCAAAGTGAGAATTCTTATGACGGAATTATTATGAGGGAATTTGAGTTTTTTTACAAAAAGTATCCTATCTCTTTGTTTGTTAATGGGTATACCTTAGAGAAATTTTCATCATTCACATAGGAAAAATAGAAATTGAGAATTGTTCCACTTGAATCCATGCAGAGGGATGAGTGTATCTGTTTGCCATGTTAATGAGTTGTTCCAGTTTTAATTGTTGGAGAAAACTCTGTTGGCAACACCAATTATGAACAACTTGCACAATTAAACTTTCAATTTGAAACAAACTTCTAGGAATTAATATATATGATTTGTTATTATAACTAAAGACTAGTCTAGTTGGTTTGATTATTGTGACACTACTTTTGAGACATTGAAATAGGATTTTATTGAAGTGTTGATTTTGGTCTCTCCTACATGGAATATGCTACACAAATTCATCAAAAACTGTTATTGGCATAGCCTCAGAAAGGTTTTCTTCCCACTTTTCCTTGTGGGTAAAAGGGTTTTCTTCCTACCTTTTCATACATTCTCAAGTATTAAACTTCTTGAATTAGTCTCATAAGCATCAAACCAACTAGAGTAGTTTTTTATTTAGAGTAATGATCATGAAGGTATTTACATTATTTTACAGTTTTTAGGTGTTGCAGGAATCATAAGTTGCATGTATTCTCTGTATACACAATGCTTTCTTGTTAGTGGAGGTAATATTTTGATGCGAACAACAAATTTGTAGGTTAGGAGACTTTGATGGCTTCCTTTTCCACATTATTTTCAATGACCAAATTCTATGAGATGAACTATATGAAATGAATTTCCTTATGTTGTCATTATCATCTAGTTCACTTGTTGTTTTGCTAATACAACGGTTTCTATGAAAAATGATTGCTTGTAAGTGGAGGTAATATTGTAATGCCACAAAATCAAGTCATGGGTTAGGAGATCTATGGTTGGAATTTTAAATGGCTTTGGATTTCTTTTCCTCGGATCTCTTTCCCGTGACCATTGTTTTTCTATTCATAGGAATATACATTTGTAGTGTCCATGGCTTTTGTATTGAGAGAAATGTTTTCAAGTCTTGTAGTTCTGAGAATTGTTGCAAATGGTTATGTTTATTTAGATACCAAAGAAAACAAGAAATATGGGACATGATGGAAGAACATGAGGGAATTATATTTTATAGTCATAGAAAAAAACATAGAGTATAACAACATAGGCCCATCAATTTATTATATTAATATACTCATGCACACAGAGTATCCACCTTTCACACAAGGTTGTATCATTTATTTTACAATATGGATGGAGTTTAAAATAGGGGTTAGTGTTTAGGTTGTATTTGGGATTTATTTAGGGTTTGAGGTTAGGGTTAGTGTCATGGTTTATAGGTCATATGGTTTATGCTTAAAAATCATGGGACATAAGTGTGTTCATGAACCAAAGTGAGAATTATTATAAGGGAAATATTATGAGGGAATTAGTATGAGGTAATCTGAGTTTTTTAACAAAAAAAATTGATACCATCCCATCTTTTCATTTGTTAATGGGTATGCATTAGATAAATTTTCATCATTCACATAGGAAAAATAGAAATTGAGAATTATTCCACATGAATCCATGCAGAGGGATGGGTGTATTTGTTTTCCATTTTAATGAGTTGTTTCAATTTTAATTGTTGGAGAAAACTATGTTGGAAACAACAATTTATATGAATAGCTTGCACATTTAAACTCTAAAATTGAAACGAAACATATAGCAATTCAAACCAACAATAAAATGTAACACCTTGAATTAAGTTGGTCCTATGTGTAAAAGGGGTCGGTTATCCACCTTTATGGTACACATTTATCATTTCAAATAACCATGATCAGTATCGGTGGTGGTGAGGCCATCAAAGAGGGGGTGAGTATAAATGCATGTTGGGTTTTATGATATGCTCTTCACAAAATCACAAAACATATCACTTGAAGGGACAAACATGAATACAATTAGACATGGGCGCAATATATCGGGGGATACCTTTAGGTTGGATGTCTCATTCGGGGCCAACTAATTAATCGTTTTACTAATACCCTTAACGCAGAACACATTCATTGTCTAGAAAATGCAATAGACCTAACTCTATGATCCATTTGGAAACAAATATGGAAAATGGAAACTACCATAGGATTACATAGAGAGGAGGGAAAAATTTGGAATCAATTTGTACAAAGACTTCAACAATGTCCTCCTTGCTTCATCCTCTATTTTTAGGGGAGAGTGAGATAGAAGAGTGGAGAATATTTTTAAAACTTGGATATAAAATACCAAATTTAATTTGTACAAAAAATATTTGATAATAAAAAGCCATGTGGGGTGCCCTCCAAATCTGGTTTTATCCCAAGGAAAGAAAGAAATATTCCAAGTATAACACCATTGGGAACTTTCCTTTGAAAGAGTGTGCATCCATTTTTCATTTTTTCAATAAGAAAAAGCTTGTCTTTACAAAGTCTCATCCATATTCTCAATATCCACATAATACATGTTTGTACATTTATATGACAATTAGGAAATAGTTCTTGTACTTCTAAATAATAATAGAACCGACTCTAAATATTTGTAGGTACCACCAAATAGGTACTTGTCGGATATATCTTCCTCGAGTGAGGAAGATAGAATAGATGAGTTTGAAAGTGAGACATTTATTACAAGATCTAACATGTCAAGATCAACTAGAGGTGAAAAGGTAAGGAGAAATTTTTTTAAACGCATCGAACATTTTCTTTTTGAAGGAGGATCATGTGATTATGATAATGAGAGCATAGAGGACAATGAGTTTCCCTTTAGGTATAGAAATCTTGTCAAATGATGGCTACCCAAGGAGCTACCCCAAGTGGACATAGATTTCTTCCTCAATGGGAGGATTTATCGCATTGCTCGATCATCTTTACATGGATTGATCCTATTTTCCATGGATGGCATAATGGTCAAAAATGGCACTGAAACTGAATTGATGGAATATGTCAGACTAGGCTACAAATACAATGACTCGTTGTTGTTGTCCTGATATACGTGAAGTATGTGGAGATATGGAGTTTCAGCAAATTGTATGCAACTACTTGACAACAATCTGAATAAATTAGCTACTATATATATTGATGGAAGTCCAAAAGCTTCTAAAAATATTACAAGGTTTATAAATAGTACACGACCAGGGACAACACATAAGATACCCAATTGCATATTTGAGGGGAGTGAAGGATATCGGGTATTCATTTGTGCAACCAAATTATTAATTGCAGGTGAACAATTTTTGATCGATTACAATTTGAATCGAATAGATGTGAGGCTTGTTATTATGGGGGTAATTGTCTTATACAATATTTAACACGGCCTTTGATCAATGACTTATAATTTTTCTCTTGCAACAATTTTAATTATATCTACTTTTCATTATTAATATTTAGATTCTTGTATTATGGCAGGGTGATTGTGGCCAGATGCCACAAGCAAGTAGATATGATTTGGTAAACATCAATGCAATAGTAACCACAATTCATGATTATATTACAATTGTTAACATTTGACCTTTTTTGTGCTTATAAGCTCAATATTTCAAGATGATGTCATGCTTATTATATTGTGGTAGGGGGATACTCATAACACACTTGCATCTTCTGGTTAGGTAAATGTGAATGTCATATTAACACTAAAGTTTTTCTTCATTAATCACATTTATTAGACATGGTTCAATTTTTACTTTTCAATATGAATATGTCTTGCTTCCTGTGTTGAGGTAGGATGATTGTGGGAAGTCACCAATGGTGTCATTGTAGAAATAATAGCTCCAATTCCATTAGAAAAGATGCTAAGAAGAAGCACAGGAAATAGATCTTGCTACTAAGATCATTTTCACAAGCATACACAAGAAAAATAGAGAGAAGAAAAGAGATTGAATCACATGAATGAAGAGATGAATATTTTAGTGTATCCTTCCATTGAATAATGATGAATAATAGTGTACATAAATAGTACATCCCTCATAGGAAAAATTGAGTTGTATGGTTACAACTCATAAATCTCAGAAAGGTAGACTTACCAAATATGATAAACCCCCATAGGTGGCTAAAGCACTTCCCAAATCAGTCAAGGACCTCATGAATTAGAAAAGGCATGAGTGAGTTGTCAAGAGGATGGGTTGGCAACTAAAGATACTAGTTTCCTAGTTAACTAGCTTTACCTTATCCACAAAAAAGAAGGATAAAAGCATAATAAGGCATAATTTGTAGGAAAGCATGGTTACTAATTCTGGGAGTCAATAAATTGGTCAAGATCGACCCAGAATCCGAAATATAGCATTCTTGGGGTATAGATGGCATGTGTTGACTTTCAGGTGCAAGTGGATGCTAACTAATTAGCTAGTGGGTAGGAATTTAATCAAATAATGATTAAATAGTGTATCCTAAGTTATGAGTGGATTTAATAATATCCCAACAGTCGCATCAGATAAATGTTAGCATAACAGTACCTAATAGAATCAATGTAATAGTAACCACAATTCATGATTATATTACATATGTTAACATTTGACCTTTTTTATGCTCATGAGCTCAATATTTCAAGATGATATCATGCTTATTGTATTGTGGCAGGGGGGTACTCAGAACACACCTACAACTTCTGGTCAAGTAAATGTGGCTGTCATATTAACACTAAATTTTTTCTTCATTAATCATGTTTATTAAACATGGTTCAATTTTTACTTTTCAGTATGATTATCGATTGCTTCTTGTATTGTGGGAGGTTGACCATGGGAATTCACCAATGGTGTCGCATCAGGTAAATGAATATAGTGTAATAGTACCTAAACATGATTAACGTAATTATTTTTCTTATTATATGCATGTTATTTTTTTTACGTGAATTTTTGTATTGATAAAAATAAATTAACTACTTTTATTGATTGATGTTTGTAGAGCACACCACATCAAGATGACGAGGTGGTTGTTGAGGAAGATATATTTTATTCAACTGGCCCAATGGAAATTGTGAAGAATGATTTGAAAGTCCAACCAAGAACTTCTCAGACTGATTGTAATCAGACCCAGGACTGGAGAAATCAAAGCAAGAATTGATGACTTGAGGCAAACAATAGAACAGTAAGGGGTAAGTGTCATCTTTGAAAGATTTTATGAGCTAGGAAATATATTCATTTATGTCATTTTAGTTCTTTTTTTTATATGATCTAATCAATTAAAGTTTTCTTTTCGTAGGAGTTTTTGGAGATAACACACATGCATCAAGTATAGGTTGTAGAGGGAGGTATTGGTAGTAGCGATGGTTTAAGACATCGCCAATCTACCGTACCAACGAGGCTATTTGATACTCCTGACCGGAAATCCCCTTTAAATTCTATGACCTCACTATATGTGGAGATCAGCATGGTCCTTCACCCACTACTACTTCACAGGATTTTAGAGAGGAGAGTAGCATCGAATGTGAAAGTTTCTATCCTAGAGAAGTACGTGTGGTTAGCAAGGGATCATTGCGTGTTGCCTTCTTGTTGTACCATGATTGTGTTCCAATCAAGATACCGAAGATTGCAGGTATTGATTAATTAATTCATATTTTTTCTCATGTAATTCAAATCCACATACCTCGAATTATTTTTAATTAATGATCATATTGTTTTTGCATGAAATAATGTTTTTTGTAAGAACCTGCATGAGAAGGAGTTGGATATTTTTGGGTCCACCATTTGCACACGATGGAATGACCAAAATGGAAAATTTAAAGATGATCTAATGAACCACATGGTCAGCTTGTTTGGTGATACCTTCAATAAAAAAGGTGTCACTACAGCAATTGGCTTAAATTTGAAATATGTCAGGGAAGATTATAGGGACAATTTGCAAATTGACCCTAAGTATGAGTGTCCTCTGATAGTTCCAAAGAATGAGTGGAAAGCACTCATGGATGATGGAGAGTAGAAGGCATTGAGAAAACAAGGAAATACTCGACCACTCGGTCCAAGAAGGTATGACACATCATTTTTTCAATGAAAAATGTTCAATTTTTTTTTACTTTTAAATATATTTAAGTTGTGATATATAACATATTTGAAACCTTTCATAGGCTCCCTGACACCTCTAAAGTGACAAAGGAAAGAGTATAAAAACATGGGCAACACAAACTAGCCCTGGATATTGGAAACTAAAAGCATGAATTGTAAGAATCTAACGATCATTATTTGTATCCAATCACTACAACAAAAACTGGATTTAGCGCCGGATTTTAGTGTAATTTTTTCATAATTGTGGTGAACAATCCGGCGCTATTGTACATTTTCGTAAAACGCTGTCTATTGCATCTTTTTTTTCGTCCGTTTTAACATCCATTTTTGTGTCCATTTTTGCACCCAATTTTTTGCATCTAATGTTATGCCTTTATTTGTGCCCAATTTTTCAACTTTTATTGCATCTTTTTTCGTGTCCTTTGTTACATCCTTGTTTGCACCCAGTTTTACGCTCATTTTTGCATCCAATGTTGCGTTTATTTTGCTCCTAGTTTTTCATCGAGTCTTGCACCCAATTTTGCACCATGTTTTACATAAAATTATGTGTCCAATTCTGCATCTAGGTTTGCATCCAATTTTAGGCCCAATATTGCGTCTAGTTTTGCATCAAAATTTACTTATAATGTTGCATCCACATTTGCATCTAATTTTGTATCTTGTTTTACGTCTTTTTTTGTATCCATGTTTGTGCCAAATGTTTCATCTCATTTTACGTCATATTTTTCATCTAGGTTTGCACCTAGTGTTGCATCCCGATTGATGTCTTTTTTTGCATCTATGTTTGAGCCCAATTTTGCACCCAGTGTTGCGCCTAGTGTTGTGCCTAGTTTTGCACCCATGTTTGTATCTAATATTGCATCTAGTTGTGTGTACAATGTTGCATATCATCTTGCATTCAATATTACGTCTAGTTTTACATCCAATGTTTTGTCCCATCTTGCATCTAAAATTGTGTCTCGTTTTAAGTTTTTGTTTGCGCCAAATGTTGCTTCCAGTTTTGCACCTGGTGTTACGCCTAGTTTTATGTCCATCAATACACCATATTTTGTGGTCAATTTAATGTCCAATTTTACATCTAGTTAGGAATCCACTTTTTCATCTATTGTTGCATCTAGTTTTGGACCTATTATTACATCTAGTTTTGAGTCATTAATTGTGTCTAGTGTTGAGTCTCTTTTTGCATCCAATTTTGCGTTTAGTGTGACATCCATTTTTGTGTCCACATTTGCGTCTGACATAAGGTCATATTTTGTGTCCACTTTTGTGTTTGGTGTGACGTCCACTTTTACATCATGTTTTGCATTTAGTATTGCGTCTAATATTGCATCCATCTTTCACTACCACATTTTTTACCTTTAAAAATACATTACAATATCATTAGGGCATGGAGGAATCGAACCACCAATCTCCTGCTTGTAAAGCAGGTGCTCTTCCATTGAGCTAGCACCCTCTAAGAATCAAGAAGAGGATCAATATTAACACGTAGCTTTCATCATTTGTAATTCCAATAAAAGACAATAAGATCCAAAGACAAACATGCATAAAATCCAATTTATTTTTCCAAACACACTAATAAGCAAAAAAATCTACCATGCTTAGGCAACAAAATATCCTAAACAATTACGCAATCTTATTGTCATGCAACCATTCAATATCCCCCTACACCCATTTCATGGAAGGTCACCCTTTAAGAGGATAAAATGATTTAGTTCACTAGTTTTCAAAAAGTGTTGCAACTCATTGGATATGCAATAATATTCCTCATACAAAAAAAATGAACACATCTTGTTTAACCAGGGCCAACATGTACAAAGTTCTTAATGGGAAAATGGTTCATTAATTTGTGTTAATATCTATATGAAGATTAGTATATAAGAACAAAAATTGGAGTTGGATGTGGTGCCTCTATGTTAATTGTTTGAGTATTATGGTAAAAGTCTTTGTAGCATAAGCAAGGAGCCTCTTATGGACTCTCTTGCAACATTTGTGTTGCACCAAGTACTTGCATCACTCTAAAGAAAGGTCAAGGCATAGAATTCACTGTGATGTACAAGAATGCATGAACAATGCCATAATTAGCCTCTCATAGCCCATCCTCACCCACAAATGTCAAAATGACAAGTTCTTGCCTTGCTCTCTCGAAGAATGATAAGTTGCTCAAGAACAATGGATGGCAACCATTGTCATGAATGCTAAGCTAGCTAATGATGGATAGGAGTCCACTTTGAATGAAAACATAATTGATGTTCATGGATTTGTGTGATTGCCTCTTCTCATGCCTTAATGGCAAAGCTTTAGGGTTGCTATATTTTGGGTGCTAAGTGACATTTATGGAAAATCACTAAATGTGAATTCCTAGTTGCCAATTTTGATAACAATTTTTATGCTCGTTAAGCAATTTGGATTAACATTTTAAATGTTATTAGGTTGTGACATAAGCTACACAACCCATTGTTTATGTATAAATGTGTAAAATGTACATTGATATT
>LPNX010291766.1:74700-86549 GCA_001517045.1 Pseudotsuga menziesii
TTTTCAAGTCCAGTACTGTCTAACTACCACACATGAATAAAGATGTACAATATGAACATTGCTCAAACAATAATAGAAGTATCCTCTCCCTCTCTCTCTCTTATTGTCTATGCAGGTCTTCCACAAACCTACATGATATCAGAGTGATACCAGCCTAGAACCTATGACTGTGTGAACATTGAAAAGCCACAAATGTAGTCCCAACAAATAAGGAGGGAGCAGGCGAGTCTAAATTTATTTTTCAGACAGTTTTTTGAAAGTGTATAATTTTGAATTTCTAAGGTAAAATATTTAGAATACTTAAAGAAGAGTTGAGGAATAATATAAAAAGATTCAAAAATAGCTTTGAAAACTATAAACAGAAGAACAGAGATGACTTGCAATGCCCAAATCAAGTCCATGCCGGCCAGAAAGAGATGCTTGACACCTGAGGTAGAAAGAGATGCCAAACAACATGCCATTGACAAGAGGAGGGCATGAATCCATGATAAGCAGTGATGGGAGAAATATTTGAAAATTATGGATGGAATGAAATAATACACCTTTTCCATAAATGTAACAGCCAACTAAACATCATGGCATCGAAGAAGATCCACAAAGCTTTGTTTCACTGGCACAAACTTACAGATAGCTCCAGATCTGCACCCATGTGTGCTAACTTCAACCACAAGTGGTGCCTACGAAGAAAAAAGACCTATATTTTGCACCCATGTGTGCTAACTATACAATTTTGTGCCTTTTCCTTGTTCGGTGTATCTATGTCAGAGACTCATACTTGTGTCCACTTGAATATCTGCAAAATCATTTTTCCTTTATAGCTCTTTGCATTTTTCAATGGTGTTTGGCCTAAAAGAGCATAATTGTTACTACACCTTACACCCAAGTTGGAAAATGTGATGGCCTAAAATAGCATAATTATATAATGATGTATAAATGAAATTGAAAATTGTTGAAGATGGGTATTGATTGAACACCTTTATGATGGTGCATAAATGTAGGGGCCAGTAGTAAAAGAAAGAGGGGCTTCACAGTAATGGTGAACAAGGCAAAAATACAACAAGTAGAGGGGCTTCACAGTAATAAAATATGAAGTCCTGGATCCGCTTGGGATCCATTTCTGATTTGAAATGCGAAAGGGTCTACTTGGGATCCATTTCTAGTTTGAAATGCCAATGGCTCTTCATGGGATCCATTTTCGATTTCGAATGTGGAAAGGTCCATTGGGGAACCATTTCTGTCCTGAGGTAAATGTTAAGCTGGAACCAGAAAGATCCTTTTAAGAAAAAAGATATTGAAAGAAAAATCACACAACAAAAACATAAATAAACATTAAAATAAGGCAAAGCATCAGACCCAAATACTCTAACATTTTCCTATAAAATAGCACAACCCTCTATAAAACACACAAATCTGAGAAGTCTGTATTTTGAGTTTGTAGGAGCAGATTGGAGCAATTTGTATTTGGACATCTGATTTTTTATGTTTCTGGTTCATGGTTTTAACTTTTGACACATTACACATTTACCTTAGTTTGTGAAGAACGATCCACCCAAGCACTTTCTCGTCCTTTGGTGAAATTCTTGCAATGCAATCAGACTGCATCAATTAGTAGAAAATGTTTCAAATACAACCAAAACATATCTTAAAGCTGAGACTTGAAAACCTAGTTGCTTACCTTGGGATTTTATCTTCTTATTTAACTCTTAGTTGACAGAGACCAAAAATACCATGGCACTGCAGTACATAAATTTTACCATTAAGCATGCCTTCAAAGACAAAATATCAAACAAAATTGTATGCATTGAGTCCCCTAAGACCTTTCTCTAACTTTAAGCTTAAGTTATTGTTGAAAAAAACATCTTAATTTTTGTGTAGTCAATAATGATACTCAAAATCGTATCTAGATTCTAAATTTCTTCATCTATAAAGACACAGAAACCCATATGATACACTCTTATCAGCTTTATATTACTGAGAAATGTATGTTAGGAAACATTTTTGCCAATCTATCAATGCCATGTACCTGTTACAGAAATAAAACATGCCACTCAACTGCTAGCTTCATTTTTTGAGTACACGATATCCTCTACTCAAGAAAGGTCATGCTGAATATAGAGATATCAGTCTTCTTCGTCGAGTTCTGAATTTAAAACTAGACTTAGGCTCATTGGATCCATCCTTTCTATTCACTCCATAATTGGCTGCTGGACTCCATGATAACTACATCCTGCAGGGGACTAAGACAAGTAGTTCTAAGGAAGAAAACCATCAGAGCAGGTTGATTAAAATGTAAACAACAGGACAATCTGAGGAAAATAATATAGGAGTTAGCTAATTTTGGAGCACATCCCATGTGAAGTTGAAGAGAAGTGAAGTTAAACTTCTAGGACAACTTGATTAATAATATAGAATCTAGATCAATTAGTTAATTAAAAATTTGCAATTGATGTGGTCTATTACCACAAACTGCATAATGCAGTATGACAAAATTCTTAGCTTTCTTGTAGGTGGGTATTTTTTGCAGGTTTGTGAGCTGTTTTATCTTCCATTGAAGGGGTTTTGCATACTTTCTGCATATTCTCAACTTTTTTCCTTTCCTGTTCAATGGCATCTTCAAATATGTCCAAAAAACCACCCTAAAACCCCCATGAAAATGTGGTGTAGGAGCAGATTGGAGCAATCTGTATTTGGACATCTGATTTTTCATGTTTTTGGTTCATGGTTTTAAATTTTGACACATTACACATTTACCTTAGTTTGTGAAGAACGATCCACCCAAGCACTTTCCCGTCCTCTGGTGAAATTCTTGCAATGCAATTAGACTACATCAATTAGTAGAAAATGTTTCAAATACAACCAAAACATATCTGAAAGCTGAGACTTGAAAACCTAGTTGCTTATCTTGGGATTTTATCTTCCTATTTAACTCTTAGTTGACAGAGACCAAAAATACCATGGCACTGCAGTACATAAATTTTACCATTAAGCATGCCTTCAAGGAAAAAATATCAAACAAAATTGTATGCATTGAGTCCCCTAAGACCTTTGTCTGACTTTAAGCTTAAGTTATTGTTGAAAAAAACATCTTAATTTTTGTGTAGTCAATAATGATACTCAAAATCGTATCTAGATTCTAAATTTCTTCATCTATAAAGACACAGAATCCCATATGATACACTCTTATCAGCTTTATATTACTGAGCAATGTATGTTAGCAAACATTTTTGCCGATCTATCAATGCCATGTACCTGTTACAGAAATAAAACATGCCACTCAACTGCTAGCCTCATTTTTTGAGTACACGAGATCCTCTACTCAAGAAAGGTTGTGATGAATATAGAGATATCAGTCTTCTTCATTGAGTACTGAATTTAAAACTAGACTTAGGCTCATTGGATCCATCCTTTCTATTCACTCCATAGCTAGTTGCTGGACTCCATGATATCTACATCCTGCAGGGGACTAAGACAAGTAGTTCTAAGGAAGAAAACCATCAAAGCAGGTTGATTAAAATGTAAACAACAAGACAATCTAAGGAAAATAATATAGGAGTTAGCTAATTTTGGAGCACATCCCATGTGAAGTTGAAGAGAAGTGAAGTTAAAATTCTAGGACAACTTGATTAATAATATAGAATCATTACTAGATCAATTAGTTAATTAAAAATTTGCAATTGATGTGGTCTATTACCACAAACTGCATAATGCAGTATGACAAAATTCTTAGCTTTATTGTAGGTGGGTATGTTTTGCAGGTTTGTGAGCTGTTTTATATTCCATTGAAGGGGTTTTGCATACTTTCTACATATTCTCAACTTTTTTCCTTTCCTGTTCAATGGCATCTTCAAATATGTCCAAAAAACCACCTTAAAACCCCCATGAAAATGTGGTGCTGGTGGAAACTACCCATGTTGAAGATTATGTAACTTTGAATGATATTCTTGTTGTATTATTGTTGTACATATGATTTTCTTGACTATGTATCTCCATATCCAGATCCCAACTTTTCAAACCATCCTGCAATCCATATCTCAATATGTATCTGTTCCCATGCAAGAAAGCTTTATATTCATGCATTTTCAATCTGTCCATCACGGTGTTTTATTGATCATTGGCTGAGAATTCATTCATAGGAGGGAAAAACCTTTAAAATGTTGCATTTTGCAAGTTCCTCTTCAATCTGTCCATCACGATCTTTGATTGACAATTGGATGAGACATCTTCCTCCGCATGACGGTTTCATCGATGTATTGGAGAAGGATATATATTCTTCCAAAGTGTGTCTCCAAATCTAACCATTGCGAATTAATGCAAGGCTGACAATGAAATATGTAAAGACCATATCCCCAGGTTGCTGCACTCAACATCACTGAAAATCCTCACAAAAACACCATCAATCCTTGAAATTATAGAAAAGTTTGGCATGCCTCAGAAAAAATTCTAATGTGGCAATCTTGGAAATGAACTTGCCGGAAGTGGCAGTTGCTGAACAAAATAAGATTCTTAATGACATGGATAGGTGTCTTAGCCTCCAAGGATTGTATTGATAAGTGTACACAAGTGGAAAAACAAAAATCCAAGAGAGTACAAAAGAAGGCACAGGAGAATCTCTGAACTGTACACTCTTCATTAGTAATCAATTTATAGAATACAGATGGGTACAATGCACTACCACATGTACAAGGAGAGAGAGATAGTGGCATCGATGTGTTGTCAAAATAAATAAGAAAGTTACAATTGGAAAATTAGACAATTACTCATAATTTCTTGTTATGAATTGATAAGCCAAAAAGTAATTTCCAGCTTCAGTAGGTGGTGGCAAAGGCTATATTCTTTCCGCACCTCTTTAGCATTATTAAACACAAATATTATGTTAGGTACATAGTCCACCTCCATCTGACTAGACAGCTTCTCTAACTCTACATAAATCTTCTGTGATTGTGGGTGTGATTTTCTCTCCTACCAAGAAAGCATGCACCTGTTTATTGATCTCAATCCAACTGCACCCTGGCGTTTTTTCTATTCTCCCATCTTTCATCATTTTCCTCAACTTTTGAACATGGTCCCACTTTCCAACCACTGCATAGATGTTTGACAACATCACATAAGGTGCAGCATTGTTAGGATCCAACTTGAAAAGGCATTCTGCCATATTTTCTGCTAAATCTATATTAATATGGACCTTGCAAGCAGCAAGTAAAGAACCTCATATGGTAGCATTAGGTCCAACTGGAATTTTCTTGATAAAATATTGAGCATCATCTAGGAGCCCAGCACGGCCAAGCAGATCAACCATGCAGCTATAGTGCTCCATTGTAGGTGTGATGCGATAATATTGACTCATAGACTCAAAGTACTGCCAGCCATCATTCACTAAGCCTACATGACAACATGTCAATAGAACACCAAGGAAGGTAATGTGGTCTGGATTACAACCACAACGTTTCATTTCTTCAAAAATTTGGAGGCTTTGTTTGCCAAGACCATGCATGGCATACCCAAATTCTAATGCACCATTCCCAAATTCTAACGCACCATTCCCAGTGTAGTTATTATGATTTTAAAGCATACACACATCCATAAAAGCAAGGACTGAGACAGTCGCATCAATAAGAAATTGTCATGGATTTTAAACTGGCATGCCCAAATGGTAACATGCCATTACCAATACCCTGAAATTGACGTGGATTCTGAACTGGCATGCCCAAACGGTAACATGCCATTCCCAATACCCTGAAATTGACATGGATTCTAAAATGGCATGACCAAACAGTAACATGCCATTCCTAATACCCTGAAATTGACATGAATTCGAAACTGGCATGCTCAAATGGTAACATGCCATGAATTCTAAATCGGCATGCCAAAATGGTAATATGCCATACCCAATGCCCTAAACTCGATTCCGAGCTTACCCAAATAAAAAACCAAAAAGACAGTAACCAAACCAATTTTAAGCACAACCACATAAAAGATTCAATGGTAACAAATCAGATTACTAACATCCACAGCACAACAGATCAAAGATTAACTAGCATACCCAAATGCTAACAGAACATTCCTGATGGATTTGAATTGATTTCAATAGAGATCCAATCACAAACAGCGAACATAAAGAGCCCTACATCTATCTAATACAAACTGCCATAAATTTCACACTATTCCCGAATGGTAGCATGTCAATTCCCAGCGCCTTGAAATGAATTTCAAGCAAAACAAAATGAATAAATCTACATACATACATACACATAGATGAATTAACAGAAACCAAAACATACCTTGTATCGATTTACCAAGTTCTTCCACTTCCATTTACACTGCTCGGAGCTCCTCCTGAAACCCTTCTCCTTCATCCTCGAAGAAATGAGCTCCCACAGAGTCTTGTTCCTCTTTGTCTGAGTGAAATCCTTCTCAAGATCAGCCCTGATTGCAATGAATTCCTTGGTCTCATTGAATCCCCATTGAGGAATCCTATCATCCTTCTTGAGGTTGTTATTGATACCACCACCGCCATTGTTTGTAAGAATTCTACTGTTATTGGATCCTCCAAGGTGGCCTCCCGAGGAAATTGCAATAGTGAGAGTTAACTGCAGAGGCAGGGCAGCCATCACCCCAATCCCATGCCTTCGAATTCTCCACCACCGCCCATCATCATTTTCGCTTGCTTTAAATATTGATCTTGGAACAGAGGATAGAAGTGCCGATGAAATTCCAAATAATGAAATTGGTTCTGGCAGAAGACAGCGTAGGGGAAATCCCGTCGTGAGAGGTTTCTGATAGAGACAGGGCCGTGTGGTAGGGTTTGCTTCATATTCAGTTGCAATATGGGTTATGAAGTAATATGTAATTTTTAAGCTTAGCTTTTCCATGTGAATGTGTAATTGAAAATATAAAATCAAATGCCAAAAATTTAAAATACAATTACACATGTTTACATAGCTAAACATAGCTCTAACCTCCACACTAAGATATCTTTAGTCTATTCAATGGATATGAGAAAAATGAATCTAGGTTTTGAAGACCGAGAATGGTTCTTAGTCTCTAAATAACATAAGAAAGGTACACAAATTCCTTTATGCACTACACAAGTCTTCTCATAATCAAGGGCTATGTAAAATGGCATGGAGTCACACCTCTACAGGGGTTTTTGACACTTGAGTTGGATATGGATGCCATTATAATGTCTAAGCAACATGGATGGGTCATTGATACTTGACAATCATCGGTGAATGAAAAAAAGTGCATTATGATGTTTTTGAAATTTTGAGGATCCCTCCCTTTATAGCTAGTTTTTGGACTTCGGAGTTGATATACGTGCAATGAGTAGGTTCTATGCAATGGAAATGGTTGTTGAGGGATAAACGTGGTAAGTAGGGAAACACTAGATTTCCTCTCTAATTGAACCTTTTTTATATTAGTAATTATGAACGAAACCTATAAACCGTGACACAATCCCTCTTTAGGGTGTCTTTGGCATTTGATTTGAATTCATCTTCCATTATGATATTTTGGGCACTTTGGATGGGTCTTGAGTCCTTGAAAATACTAGGGGAAGAAAAAAAGAGCCTCGATCCCCTACCCTTACTTCCTAGGATTCCGTGGAAAAATCCTCAAACCAGCACATATGAACTGTGCATGGTATTACTAACCTCAAAAATTAGTACATGGGAACCACTACTAGGTTAGTAGTGAACCAAGAATATGTATGAAGGTCTAATGAGGATCTTGGGAGTGTAAAATGGCATTAAATGAATCTTACTTGTCTCAATCACCATGAAATACACTTATACCTATAAACCATATCTTTTGGGGGGGGATCTATACAACATAAGTGTTTCTTAAAGAGACATTATGATTTCTTTTCTATAGTTGATGGTTATTTGGGTGTAAATAGTGCTCAAAGAAGGATATCAAGGGCCTTAGGCATTTAAAAACATTTCTCAAGCTCAAGCATCATGAAATTTGCACTAAAATGCCACATAGGACCTCTATATGTTATCTTTACCCTCTAACTAGGATATGAGCTTCATTAATTTGTTTGAGATAGCAAAGATGGATCTAGGGTATTAAATGATGGACAAAAGGAAAAACAAGGACCTTACATAATAAATGAACCTTATAACCCTAAGAAATACTAAAGAAATACAACAACTATGAAACAAACACTCCTAGTGGGTTCTTTCACTTCCGAGTATGATCCAAAATGGATCAATATATATTTTTTCATTTATTTTAGTTATTTTTGGATTGAAAGATTGGGTGAATTGATTTGATGGGCCCACTTCAGGGACAACTCTCACTTTGTATATTTGGGGTTTGGAACCTTACGAGGCCTATTTGAGGGCTTACATGGTGTTTTTTGGGTTCAAAAGATCATCACTTACACAACTCCCTTAACACAATTCCACACTTAGATTCCTTTCCAACGGTGCAAGATTCATCTCAATCGAATTCCATATGAAGGATTTATTCCTTTGCAAGCTAACCTATCTAGTTGACCACCATGATACCATGTGGATTCCTTGTGATCTCTCATTTCTCACACCTGAAAAGTTGGTTACGTGTGGAAATTCAAGGACATTTTAGAAGGTACAAAACCCTAACCCTAATCAAGAATCAATGAATGAAAAAAACCTAAAAATAACCCTATATGAATATGAGGTTACATTAAATACCGAGGCATTAGGAGAAGAGGGGGCTCCATTCTTATGATATTATTGTATTGTTCCATAGTTGAGTAATAATAAGGGGGTATATATTAGAGTAAAACAAAGGGAGTATGAGATCCTCTAGTAGCAATTTATGGATTGGATTTTCCTCATCATGGGTTATCCCAGGGTAAATCTTATGTCGATCTTGTGTCTATATTTTCTCTAGTTATTTTTCTTTCAGTCCCAATTTATTTAGCATTCAATAGAAATATGCTAATACAAATAATTAAGTTGTAAAATCCATTGTGACAAATTGTTCCAATGGAATATACATGGAAATTTATGAAACATATTGTTATGAGGGAAGTTTTATTTGGGTTTTTGTGGGAAATTGCAAGATTTAGTGGTGGAAAAATTCCTCAAACCCTAAACACGGTGGACACGTATAGCGAAAAACTTGTAGGTGATTATGAGCAAGGATTTGAAAAACTATAAATACAAGTCACTAATATCTCATGCAACATGTCTATCCTCACTGTATCTCTAGAGAGAAAGTTTGCACCTTCTTGTGATTTTGGAGGCTCTCGCTTAGATATTGGATTAGAGTGGAAATCATACTATAGAGGCAAGCTAGAAAAGGAACCCAGGAAAGAGCTCGAAAAGGAGAATCTAAGTTTTAGTACAAACATTTTTTTTTGTAAGTGGCATAAAATTATATTAGAGTACAAAAAATATTACATGCATAGTGTTTGAGACATGTGTATCTTTAATATCAGGGCACATACATAAAATTGTTGCATCAGTCCGTACATTTCCCTTTGTGAGGGAAACCAAGTCTTCCCTGTCAAAACTATCATATTTATTCGGCATACTAACAAAGCTAATAGAAAAGAGAAAAAAAAACATAAGATTTTAGAAATTCTTGGGACCTTACAGCTTTCGCCACGGTTCTTTGACAATGGGACACGGCTTGATGTAGCCGTCATCTTCACCGGAGAGAGCAGTTTCAATATCCTTATGCGTCTCCGTTGTAGGAGGAGGTGTCGACGTCTGTTATGGTGAGCTGTCAATCTGCATGTGCCCTTCTTCAGTCCGCCCCTTGTCACCATGTCGAGTGGAGCCTCTGACATACATCATGTGTACTTGGTGTCCTTGATCTAGTTAATTTCTTTGGCAGGGTCCTGCTGGTTCAGACTCAATGAAGCCAAGGATTTTTGTTGTGTTGAGGAGCTATCAGAATCGCTGGAAGTTGGGGGTGAGGGAGCACAGTTTCTTTCCTGTAGAAACTGGGAAAGAAAAATATTCATCCGCTAGTAGTGGAAAAGCCTATGACGCAAGGGTTGTGTTGTACGGTGATGAGCTACGAACTCGGCTTCCCAGTCATCCACCACTCTACGCACACTTATGTGGATATCGTCTCTATACCCAATAGAAATGGAACGACAGAATGTTGTTTGGCCTTGTGCTCCCCTTGAGCTGCTACCCATGTGAGGCATTGCATGGAGTCTAAGCGACATTATCAGTGAGTGAATTACTTGCTTGTTGTTTCTTTCTCTCTATTTGGCTTAAGAGATGGAATTCCTAAATTCAATGGAGTGGTCGTAGAGGATGCATATTATAATCTAATGCTCGAGCCAAGTCCGTACAAGGCCATCGAGCAGGGTGACCAGGTAGCTGATCCGAGCGCCGCCGACCTTTAAATTCTTGTTATGTGTTGAGAGAGGCATCAAAGACAAAGCCTGTGCCAGGTGACCGATGGTACAGGGTAGAGTGTCTTCCAAGATGGATCCACTAATACATTTGGTCAGAATTTTCCACGAAATATTTCCACGTTTTGAACATTCGTGGATTAATACTTCATTTTTTTTATAATGGCGGAAAAATCGTCGCAATATTGACGTTTTTAATTTTAGAGGAAATTTCGTCTCTATATCAACGATATACGGCTATCTTTGCACACCTGCCAAACCAATGCTAGCTTTCAATGCGCGGGTCAACTCATGCATTTTCGACACATTTGTTGTAGTTACGACAAGGTTCTTGGTGATTGATTGAGCACAAATTGAGCCCAGATTTCTTTATCAACCATATCCAAAACTAGAGAGATCAGCCATACTCTGCTTCTTCAACGGGTGACTCAACCAGAAAAAGAAGATCAACCAACCTTTAGAGGACAANTATTATTATGAACTAGATGACAATGATAGTGATGATGTTTTTAATGAAGACAATGATGGAAATGATGATGATCATCATCATCATCATCTTTGTCATTGTCATCATGATTATCACAATAGTCATCATCATCGGCATAATCATCATCCATGTCATCAACTTCACCATTGTCCTTGACATCATCATCATGGTTATTGACATTTTCATCAGTTATTCATCATTACCTTTGGCATAAGAAATAACATCTACCCAAACTATGTGATTAGTGGAAAAGGGTCATGGAGGACACACATGATTTATGCATGACAAATAACAACTTATTTGTTAAGATGATCAACATCATCATTCTAATTGTACTCATCATAATTGTCATCATCACCATCATCACCATTCATTTCATTGCCATCATAATCATCGGCAATGTCATCATTGTCATTATCCTCATCATCNCAAAACTAAGGATGTCCAAATTCTTGATTTGGTACATCGTGTTACAGGTTTAGAGAAAATAATTGTGAAAACTGAAAAAATAATTGGCCAGAAGGATCAACTTATTAAGGATCAATGTTCTAAATTTATTGTAGTTCTAGTAGAATTGATTTCTGACCTTGACAGACTAAAAGACATGTATCGGGCTCAAAAGAAAAAAAATGAGGAAACTATAGGGAGACTTGAAAATGAGCTGAAAAACAGGCCTGAAGTTTTGAACATGCCACCATTGAAGACTGTATTTGGTAAGGAAGCAGAACTTCAACAAGAATTAAAGCAAAAAGAAACATTTATTGCAGGTTTGAAGGTTGAGTTTCAAAGGGCATTGAGAGAGATGATCATTAAACAACAAAATGAGACTGCAGAATATGAAGCAAGATTGGAAAAATTGAATAAAACAATTAAAAACAAAAATGAGTTGCTACAAAAAAAGAAAATTGAAAGGATTTGAGCAACTCTCGAGGCTAAAAGTGCTGGAAGAGGAAAAAAATAAACAGTCAAGGGTAAACAAGTCTGCACACCAGAAGAATCAAC
>LPNX010291766.1:86803-295437 GCA_001517045.1 Pseudotsuga menziesii
GACCAAAAAATGGATGCAAAAGTGGATGCAAAAATAGCTGAAACAAAATGAGATGCAAAAATAGACTCAAAACAGGATGTAAACTTTGATGCAAAACTTGGCGCATGAAGGGATGCAAAAAAAGAAGCAGAAGTGGATGCAAAAGTGGATGCAAAAGTGGATGTATAAAAGGATGCAAAAGTGGATGAAAACAAGGGCGTAAAAGTTGAGGCAAACATGGGCGTAAAAGGGGGCGCAACAATAGTAGATGTACAAACTAGGCGCAAAATTAGGTGCAAAACTAGGCTCAAAACCTGTCACAAAACCTAGCGCATAACTAGGTGCAAAACCCAGTGCAAATTACGCCGCAATTTACGCCAGATTCAGAAAAAGGACGCAAAAAATGCCTAAAATAGCACCAACCCATGAAATTGCGCTATTTTGTTCAAAAAATGAAGAAAAATACACTGAAAGATAGTCTAGACGCAAAAAAGGATGCAAAAAGATATGCTAAATCCAGTTTTTGTTGTAGTGAATTTTTTTCTAAATGTAGCGAACAAATAATTGACTTATCAGAAGCAATTTTCATGGTGTTATGCATTGCATGAAAATTCTTTTCAAGAGGCATCCATTGAAGAAGACTTGAGCCTTGGCTTCAAGTACGGTTTTCAACATGTGCTAGAACGTAAAAAAATCTTGGGGAAAACCCCAATCTCCCGATTGATGTAGACAGGGGTAAATAAAACCAATAAGGCCATCATTATAATGTACTTGTGTAATCTAATACTGAATTATTACATCAAAAAATATATGTATTTTTCTTGTTTTCAGGGTGAGAGCAACAAAAGAAACGAGGGTAGCTGTACCGAACAGGTACCACGTGAAGGTGGTGAGATTCCTCATGATGGTCGCGAGCATCCTAGCCATTCAGGTATGTATGCTATAAAGCATAAGTATTTAGTATGATTTTAAATATATAATTGATGACATGTACTAATAAATTTTCTTCTGTGAATGGAATAGCATGTACCTTCTCATGCTCAACTAGAAGAGGAACAAATGGAAAAACCAATAAACACTCCATTTGTCTCATCTAGTCAGCCAACAGGTAAATACCATTGTAATGATATTGGAAATTATGAAATATGTATCTCAATAATAACTATGCATTTATTATATATATAAATGACTTGGTTTTTGCAGATGATGCCCCTGTCCAGCTACCTCCAAACCCTGCTAATCGGCGTACCAGAAGTATGGTATGGGAGATCATGCCCACACAATCAACAGAAAGAGAGGGAACAACAACTACAACGGACCACCATAATGAAGATGATGTGCCCATCTTGGAATTTCTTTAAAAAAAAACAAAACAAAACAAATGTAGTTGTATACATTTAAGATCTTATTTGACACAATAAATACATTAAATACTTAGAGTTTTGTTACAAGTATCCTCATTTAGTTGGTGAATGGTCATATTTTAGAATTGAGGTTTATAATGTGAATTCTATTGCTTAGTCAAATTTATGAATATGTGTGACATATTTCGAGGACTACGGTTATCCTCAAGGAGTTGGCCACCCCTTCATGAGTTAACCTGAGGAAGATGAGATGACCATATCATTTATAATTGATTTAGATCTAATATATTCATGTTATTGTTATTTCAGCATTGTTGTATTTCATTAACTACTTAGATCTGATATATATTGCTAATGTTCTTACTTTTTTATTTTCGGTATTTTAATGATTATTGCATCTCTCTGTTTGATAGTACTGTGTTTATTAAAATAATTAATATACCTATATTTTTTCTTTTAAAAATGTATATGCAAAATGTTTGTTCACTTTGTTGCATAGCTTATTTTTTAATATGTGTGACATCTTCCGAGGACTAAGCTTATCCTCAAGGGGTTTTCCACACTCACTTTGTTAACCTGAGGAAGATGAGATGACCACATGAGCTTCCTTATCCAGTGATGATGATTATAAGCTTCCACTCTTTGCATGAGATGCATGACCACATACATTTGAGAAGGTCAGGTAGCATACCCTCACGTTGACTTGATGTTCATCATCCTGGTATGACACTATGTTGCACTGTTATGTTACGTTGAATTGCACGTTTACTTGTATGTGATGTTTATACTCGTGGTGACTCATGATTGACCCTTGCATGGTAGCGTTGAGCTATACAACCCTTAAATGTTGATGTCCAGCTTGTTAATGACTAGTGTGATGCCTTAGGATTTCTATCCACCCTTATGTTGACCTTGGGATCCCTCCTTAGGTGCCATCCACCATAGTGCTACCTTATATGACTTTCTTGGTGTACTTTGTTGTTGTTTTTTATTATGAGTTGGTCGTACTGTTGTGTTGCTACTGTTTTTTTTTGTGAGGGTTGGATGATCTATTTTAGGGTCTTTTCCAATTCTGGGTTCTATCATTTCACAAGTATGTTGGTCTAATTGAGTCTCATGCAAGTAACCTAACGCTAAGAGGTTGAAGTTTGTTTAGAAGAATTTTTTTCTGAATATAAAGAAGGTATGCCCTAATATCTGATGTTGAGTTTATAATTGGTTGAGATCTGATATATATTTCTACTGTTATATATTGCTACTATTATTGTTTCCAGTACTTTAATGGTTATCGTAGGTCATTATTTTCGAGACATGCTATACATGAAGGATATTGAGGTATGGTTTTTCTTTTCCACAGAAATTACATAATTTTATTGTAATGTAGTGATACATTTTCACTTTGGCATTGTACTGTAGTGATACATTGTATTGTTTTACATTGAATTGAAGAAATGTTTTTTTGCTTGATCCTTGACTTTCACTTTGGCATTGTACTGTAGTGATACATTGTAATGTTTTACATTTAATTGAAGAAAGAGTTTTTTTCTTGATCCTTGATTTTGGAAAACATAAATCTTGACCAACACTCTACTATTTGCGAGTGACTCAATCCAGTAGCCTCTTTGTTCTTAAGGAATAGAATCAGAAACATAGAGTGGGCCTCAACCTTGTGTTGTTTTTTTCTTCCAATAATTATTCTGTAGAAGTATATTATTCATTACAATAAGCTCCCATGGGCCATCGAGTTTCATGCAACATGACAACTTGTTAGAAAATAATTGTATATTTTATTTGTAAAAGACTAGTTGATTTTGTTTAAAAAAAATCTAGGCACTTATCCATATTTCCCTAGATTGAGGGGGAATCAATATTCACAAACCTAGATAAGTGAATACAAAGGAAACCAAGGTGGAGTTTAAGCAAGGACATCTTCAAAGGGTAGATCCTTACATTATGTCAAGTCCCTTCATATGCTCAAAGTTGACTTAGTTAAAGGCATTTCCATGGGGTTTGACAATAGATCATGCAATAATGCTAGCCATTTGGATCAACAATGTAGAGAACATCACAGTCATGAACACCATCATTGGCCACCAATAACAACGACAAGTTCCCTTAACTCAAGTTATCCATTTCCATAATGTCGTGAAAGTGGGACAATGAGGGATGCGAACTTGCACCCACCCTAGTTTACGAGCTTGTGATTAGTGAGTGGGGGGCATATCCAAAGGATAAGGATCCTTTTGGCATGGGGATTGGGGGATTATTCCCATTATTGGTCGACACTTATCTTGGTTTTGTCTAACTAAATTTTTTTGTTGTTTTTATGATAAAAATATTCCATGAAGTTTATGAGACATGGGAATGAAAACCATAATTGAAAAACATGTATAAGTACCTTAATTTCTACTCCTGTGTGGCATCCTAAAAACCATATTTTTGGGCTTCCCTTTACAGTGGCATCCCTCCCTTTATCATCTGCATACATCAACCAGAAAATAGTTAGTATCTTGTGTGGTTAACACTTAGTTGTAGTGTTGAACATGTGGGTTTGACTTAACAAAGATATCACCTTGTTATTGTACTCACTATGCACTTGTTTTACCCTTGTTAGGGTTTCTTTTGATGGATGCGCTCCTCTTGAGGAATTTTTATGGTTAATGCAAGATATTTTCTAGTAATTCTTTGGTGAATCTCTGCTTTTGGTGATGCTCAATATGCCATGGTGGATGATTTAACTCTGTCCCAAAGAATGGTGTGTTGGGATACTGTGCCATGCCCAATGATAAAATCAAGGAAAACATTGATTGATTCCAAGTGATTGCAGAATTAGAGGTGGACTTGCTTCAAAGAATACCAAAGGTATTGACCTATTGATATGAATTGTTGTTTGAGTAACACTAGATAACATATGGATATTCACCTCTAAGCAAACTACCTAGTAGTATCAACTACCAATTGAATGGATGTTTTACATTGAATTGAAGAAAGAGTTTTTTGCTTAATCCTTGATTTTGGAAAACTTAACTCTTGACCAACACTCTACTATTTGGGAGTGACTCAATCCAATAGCCTCTTTGTTAATAAGAGAGAGACTCAAAAACATAGAATGGGCATCATCCTTGTGTTGTTAGTTTCTTCCCACAATTATTCCCTAGAAGTCTACTATCCATTGCAATAAGCTCCCATGGGCCATCGAGTTTCATGCAACATGAAGACTTGTTAGAAAATATTTTTTGTATTTTATTTGGAAAAGACTAATTGATTTTGTTTTAAAAAATGCGAAGCACTAATCCATATTTCCCTAGATTGATGGGTAATCGATATTCACAAACCTAGACAAGTGAATACAAAGGAAATAAAGGTGGAGCTTAACCAAGGACATATTCAGAGGATAGATCCTTACACTATGTCAAGTCCCTTCAAGTGCTATAGTCTAGGGTTAGTTATAGGTTTAGTCTTAGTTTTAACTTAGGCTTAGGTTAGTCCTATGGTTTATTTTAGGTTATTTTTAGGGTTAGTACCCTCATTTTCCACCCAAAACATCCCTAGAGGCCAGCGCTGCCCTAGCAGCATCCTCTTCTACTTTTGTTTCCCTTCTCAGCCTCCTTCCTAACCCTCGTTGGATCCTCCTCTACCTTCACTAGGCTTCCACACCCCCTTTTATACCCTCGCTACCTTCAAAAAGGACCTAAACTACCCTTGTTTCTACCTCACAACCCTCGTTGTTACCTTCATTGGCCTAATTTACACCCTCACTCATCCTTCTCTAGGTTGTCAGCAGCCCTACCATAGTCCCAATAGCCTCTTCCATCTTCTTTCTCCTTCGCTACCCTCATAACTCTTCCTTATCACCCTTGTTGCTCCTCTCTTGCACACCCTCAACTCCCTTTTACCCTTCCTCAACCTCGAGTTTCCCTTTTTGGACAGCCCTAGAGCTGATCTTTCATCTGGTATGCTGCCCTTTGTCATACTTTGTGGCATCCCACTCAACCATTGTTAGGTCTACCCTTTTTTCATTCTCCTTTGAACCTACACATCATCAATGAAGGAAAGGTTAATTCATATTATTTCTCATTTGGGTTTGATATTGAAAAGTGGATTATTTACACCTTGTGTCTTCACACACACAATTATCACACAAATTAGCACTTCAAAGTGTGGTCACACTTATATACTAACATTATAATGCTGTTATGAATAATGGTTATGAATGATGACTGGTATATATTGCTGCTAATTGTCAGTGACTAAAACACCACCGTAATATTGTACTCCCATACACATGCAACCTCATATTTGTTAAAATTTGTAATACTACTAATGACTTAATATGTATGGTTGTTATACTGATATTTACCGTTGATACATACAACACCTTTTCAAATTTCAAACCTCTTGTTGGTTGTTACAAAGTGCACGTAGATACATAATTGATATATTGATGTTCATTATTTTTCAAGTGTCCAATGTTGCTATGAGTGGGTGACTAAATGCACGCTACTGTACTCATGATTAAATTATAATAATTGTTGCTTCTATGTTCTTTTCATGATAATGGATGTCATATGTCCCTTATATTGCTGGTCGATGGTGATATATGAATGTAGTGACCTTTATTGGTTTTCTATATTGAAAATGGCATCTTCATGCTTACATGATCATCATCTTCATCCTTACATGTTATGCTATATATTTTTGTTGTGGTTATTTATATAGCTAATATGTCACGGATTCTATGGCACATGACATTGGTTATATCAGCTCATGTTCACTCTTGGTAGAGTTCTTCAAAATTCCAATTTTTAGATTAGATGTTGCTTATGGTGGGGTATTTTTTTTAAATACTCAAAAAGCATCGCTATAGCGATGGAAAGAACTTGGTAATTCAATGAGATTACGTCACTTTAGCGATGAAAAATCGTCGCTTGTATAGCATTCTCGTCGGTATGAGCACGAGGTTCTATAGCTATAGCGACACTTCCTCGTCGATATAGTGACAGTTAAGCTGTCGCTTGTATTTCATCTTCGTCAGTAAGTGCATGAAGATTTCTTGCTCAAGGAAGTATTTTCCATCGTTGTAGCAACGTATCTTTGTTGCTATAGTGACACACAAGTTGTCGTTATAGCAACATTATTTGATTTGCAAGAATTGTCCAGGAACACCAGGTGGCATCTCTTTCATATCGCAATAGAGACGAATGGTTCGAGGTGTGGCTACAATGACAAAAATGTTTCCAAAAAATATGGGGTCAGGTTCATTGCTATAGTGACACAAAAGTGTTGCAGTGGAAATGATTTGTCATGGCAAAAGTGTGCACATGTATTAGTGATGGTCAATTGACAATGAGGATAACCATCAATAGCCACTATATGTGAATACGGGCTAACTCATCATTGTTATTCAAGGAAAACCACTCCAACTAGAATTATATGTTGATTGTCTATAAGGGGGTGGACTTCACTCCTGCTACATGCCTCTAGGTATTGGGTTATTAATCTATTTCCTTACGTTTGTGGAAGAGGATCTCTTAGTGAATTAGAAATATTTTTAATTATTAATATAGGACCAAAAGGAAATTTCAACCTAGATAGTATCCACAAGAAATCCAATGTCCCTTGTGTTCATCGTTGAGGCTACCTCTAGTGGGGTCATGTGCTTTCTAGTAGCATATAGCCTTAGTCCCATACATGAGACAAGTTTCAACACCCAAATACAAGTCACTTATGTGCAAATTTGTTGATCGTGCATTTTCTTTCTTCTATATTAGGGTGATCAACCCTAATCTAGAAGATCAAAAGTATATATCGATTTTAATTACTAGCGTAAAGAAGAAAACCAATATCGCTAAAATAAAAACAAACTTTCACGAGCTCCATAGTGAAAGAGGGAGTTGGACAATTCCTAAAACACCATGGGATGGAAGAATATATCGTCCTTGTAACACAAAGGGTTGAAGATGAAAATCATTTTTTCATATAATGTCTTACATACACCCACATTAGAGTGCAATTTCAAATTATTTGCTACAATATTAACCTTCCTATCCTTTTAATTCATCACAGCTATAGTGATTTAGGAATGCTTCTCTTAAAAAACTTTGAGAATAGAAATAAAATTATAAAGAAAACCAAGTGACTCCTATACTTTTTAAGATCTGATAGAACAAAGTTGGTCTCAATGGACATTAATGACTACCATCAGCATCATCATGATCAAACATGAAGTGTGGTTTTATTTCTATATTATATTTGAAAACATTATTATTAATTTATTCACTAGTTATTGCTAATATTTTGGTTTTGTTTCAATAAGGCCCATGTTCAAATAGTCTACGCACTTCCTGTCATTAATAGTGTGTTGACGTTGAAATCTGATTCGATCATCAACGCAAAAAAAATGATCTGATCGGAGAACTTCGAGAAATACCCACAAGAATTCTCGTATTTCCAAGTCATTTGGTATGACCCCTTCCAACGGATTTAAGCCTATGTTTGCTTCAAAGGTTTGCTCCTGAGAAGACTTATGGTTTTTTTGAAAGTTTGTTTGAAAGTGACGAGGAAAGATTTTCTAAAAGGAATAATGTAGATTTGGGGTTAATAAATCCTAGCAAGAAAACCTACGTGTAGGTTGGTTATAAGTGTAGCACCTAATTATATTATTTATTGCGATATTATTGAAAACTGATTAAAGATAAATCTTATGTTTGATTAACAAAGCATCTTCTATTCATAGTTAAATCAATACATCTTTCCAACCACGTGTAGCATTATGAGATAAACTAAAATGCCACAAGTAATTAAACAAAAAGCTAACCTAGAATTAGTATCTTATCATGTTGCAAAATTCATAAAGGAAAAATACCATAATTGAAGTATTTGAAAAAAATCCTTAGACTAAGCGATATCACTTCATCGCAATAGAGAAATCTAAAATGATTAATAGCCTTTGGAATCACTAACATCTGAAGTTGATTAATGCTAGTACACCCATATAGTTGTGGTTGGATCACGTCGATAGGGATCAAATGGTTAAGAGATAGTTATGGAATGGAAGACAGTTTGGAAAATGTTTGTATTCCTCATATTCTTCTAGTTAAAAGCGTTCAACTGTGAGTTATCCATGTCTGGCTACATGTTATCACTGACATTCTTCATGTTATCCATTTATCAACTATCGCTTATTTTTTATATTCTTTTTAGTTTTATCTCACATTCTTCTAGTTATCTTCCATGAACTGTTGGTTATCCATTCATTAGCTACGAGTTATCCATGCATTGCTACTAGTTATCCATTCATGAGCTAGCTACCAGTTATTCTTTATATTTCTTTTTTATAATTGTTTATTTCAAATTTTGAACACCTGCCATAGAATCAATCTCGATGGTACACTTGTCTCATCCTCGTCCGTAGATGAAAAAGCATAGGCCGTATTCCACCCTAAATCTCAAATAAAAACGTCTTTCCATGTAACAAGATCAATAAAAACACTCAACAACAAAGAAAACATTATTTATAGATTGTCTAATTATCACGTACAAAGATTCTTCCCTCTTACATTACCCAGTGTGCAAAAAATTACATACTTGGTTTTTAAAAAGAGAGAGACTTCACACAAATTATGGCGCAAGAAATTCCACTAACAATTCCACATCGTAACCCAGACACTCTGAGCAACGCCTCATTATCCCATTGATTAAAAAAACATTTGCAAAAAGAAGAGAAGAATACATCCAACATTAATCTCCGATATGCAGAGAGGCCTCCCTCTCATTCAACAGTCAACTTGTTGCTCGTTTAAATAGGCCACCCAAAAAAAATCGAGCTATCAAGATTTTTCATAATCTGCAAAACTAATCTCCAGAAAACTGTGCCCACATCATCTTTATGCTTTGTATTATCTTTGTACATGTTGACATGAAACAATCTCTCATTCGTATTTAAATCTATTGTCATAAATATCTTCTTAAAAAATACACACACATTGAATGTTGAACAAATTGTGGTTATGGAGCCAGGATCTTCATTTGCTGTAGTTAACTTTCTCACGATTTTTCAGTGTTACACTATCAAACATAGTAGCATAATTCGGTCATATTGGACTTAGTGTACGCAAATTTCAAATAAATTTAAATTTGTCAAATATTCAATCTATGTGTAATACGAATACGGCTTAATTTTAAAAATTAATTTAAAAAAAACAAATTTTAATTATTAGAACACTATTAGAACACTATAAAATAAATACCTTTCAATTTCATACGTAATAATTCAATTTTTTTTATGTTGGCAAAGTGGTGGAACCCCTGACTAGCAGCTCGGGGATCGCACCCGTCCTGGACCGCACCAACCCTTAACATGGTTGGAATTTTTGGTATCCAACAGGATTAGAACCGGTGACCTTTCAGCTTAGGGGGCATCTTAACCATACCCCGCCACCAATTGTTCTACATCCGCGGATTACTTAGTAATTCAATTTAATAGGAATAAAAATATGCTAAAGAGAATAAATATGGAATTATTATAGCAACACTAGATTTATTGGTTACCAAAACCATGTGCCCAAAACCACTTATATCCTTACTCATTCCGGAATCAAAGTTAACCCTAACACAATTTAAACATTAATTAATTAATTCCATTGTAAATAGTGGTAAATATTATTTACTTTCTTCTTAAAATAATTAATAACTATTAATAACTAAGAGTTTTCTCTCTTATACTTGGGGCATATTTTTTTGTTTTTTTAAAGAGTAATTTTGGTTATAAAAAATATGTTTAATTTTATTTTTTAAAGGGTAATTTTGGTTATAAAAAATATGTTTAATTTTTTTTTAAGTTTAAAATTTAATGGTTGATATTCAATATTTCATTAAAAATATTGTATATATTTAACTATATATAAATGTTATATATATAGTTGTATATTTAATTAAAAATATTATATATAAGAAGTCTACTTCCGTATTTTATTAGTATTGGATATTTTCGTCACGTATTTTTTCCGTATCAAATCGTTTTCGTATCCGTATTTGTACTCGAATTATGCTACTATGCTATCAAAAGGAAACCTTATCAAATTATTAGAAATTATGAAAATGATAATATATAATATCCATGTGGCAATTTCCTACCTTTGCCAACAACAGAGTGAGCGATAAATAGCTGGAAATAATAATATACAAAATTGTTTCCCATTATGTAAGTGATCAATCTCGAATTATAGTGATAATTTAAAATATATATATACTAGTACATCTACATAGTTTGTAGTTGGATCAGGTGGATAGGGATTAAATGATAGGTGGATAGGGATTAAATGATTGACACATAATTATGGAATGGAAGAAAGTTTGGAAATGTTTTTTTATTCTTTATCTTTTTCTAGTTAAACCAGTTCAAATGTGAGTTATCTATGCCTAGCTACATGTTATTACCCACATTCTTCATGTTCTCCATTGATCAACTATCAGTTATTTTTTAGATTCTTTTTTTATCTCACATTCTTCTAGTTATCTGCCATGAATTGTTGGTTATCCATTCATTAACTATGAGTTATTCATACATTGTTACGATATATACATACATCAGCTAGCTACCAGTTATTTTTTATATTCATTTTTTTATAATTGTTTATTTTAAATTTTGAAGGACTGACATAAAATCAATCTCGACAAGACAGTTAAGCTACACCCATCCATTCAATTCGAATGACCTCTAGTGAATTCGAATTGTCTCCATTCATGCAAGTTCTGCATGACATTGTATTATTGATTTTATTCTATTATTGATTATACAAAGCTGTAACCTCCTATTGCAGTATCGTTATGTCATTTCATGCCTAATTTGTCTTGAATCTCTTGTGAGTCTGTGCTTTTTCTCAACATTGTTGTGATAGAATTAATATGGTATTAATACACTTATCTTGTCCTCATTCGTAAATTCTAGTACACCCCAAATCTCAACTAAAAAACATGGTTAATCAATTCATATATTAATTAAATTTACGTCATTGTTTGTTTCACCATCAAAATGATACTTTTATGTTGGTTCTTTATTTCACCATCAAAATGAGACTATGAAACAATGCATACTGATAAACATTACAAACTTAATCCACGTTACACAATAGTCACAGTAACAATGAATTGTTTTGGAAATAAAATCTTCACTTTCAAAATTATTTTAATAATTAATATTTTAACGAAAGGTATTTGTATATGGCAAGAATATTCAAATACTAATGAAATACCATGGATAAAACATCTCAGTACTTGACACCATGCACTTAATGCAACTGAAAATAATATTTAATTATATTTAAAGAAATAATAAAGATTTTAAAATACAAAAATGTGAAAAAACTATTTAAAAAGTTATCATGAAAAAATTCTAATCTAACCATTTCTTAAAATGCATATGTTTAACCAATCAGTTTGTGTTGCCAATCATATATTCAAATAATAATAAAAATACATATAATAATGACAACTAATTAAGAATATTCTCTTGGTTTAAAAGAATTGAGTGAGCATTGTTGTTAATGAGGAACAAAAATAATTATAATTGAGCAAAAAATAAATTATATTTTTTTATTAAAACTGTTCTTTCTCAAGTTTAAAAGATGATCATCTCACCTATAGTTTTTAATAAACACTCTTTTAAGACTTATATTGAAATAAAGAAAGTTAAAGATTTAATTAAATTATTTTGATTTGTCAAAAACTGGATATTCAACAAATGTAACAAAACCAAAGTTTAGTTAGAAAAAATCAGGCTAATTGAGTTCAAGACATAAAATCAAGTCGAATAAGCTCAAATATAAATTAGGCAATCATTGATTAACACCCATAAATCCAAGAGATCCAATCGAAAGAGATCATCAAAACCACCTACCATCATGTCATGAGAGTGCAATTGTAGAATAAATAAAAAGCAAGGATCAAAGACACACCCTCAAACCAAGCAATGAACTCAAACAAACAAGTCAAAGTCAATCAAAATCACTATTTACAAAATTTTCAAAGTGGGGGCCTAAATTATCATAAGAATTTTAGGGGGGTTGTTGGGGTATCCAACAGAGTGCCATCCTCATTGTTGGTCCATCAAAAAAATTATCATATATGAATATATTACCACTAAGTTTCATCTTAATATCACTAAGTGTTATTTCCACACATAATATTGGACATGATATGCTTGTTTTATTTTAGAAAGTGGTCATGGGTGACTGGGCCTAATCCAAATTCTATTCACTCATTAGAAACTTTTCTATTGTGAGGATGGGGATGAGTAAGAAACCATCTTCCAAAAAATTTAGTAGACACATTGCAATCTGTCTTTGTTTCCTTCTTCTTGTACAAATGTTGTAATGTGTATAGACTATGAGAGGAAACCTATTTTTAAACTTTGAAAGAGAATTTTGTTTCCTACTCTTATACCAATTTACATGGAGGCAATGTGTGGAGACTTGTTGTCTATGGCTAGATGGTCTTAAACATTGGATCATTTGATACATGTTCATATGTCATATATAAAAATGATTCCAAGGTTGCCAAGAGGCTCGAAAAATCCATTTATATAGTGACTTTGTATAGATGAGATAGGGGATGGATGTTTGTCCTCTCATAGGGATTTTCTCTTGTCGACCTCATAAAATAAGTGAAGAAACATGCCCCTAGGTAAAATATGGCTCTCATCATGCAGGACCCATATTGCTTTAGCAAATATTTCTTGTAAAAAACTCACATCCTTCACTACTTTCAATAACACTCATTTGGAAATTGGTGGCTATGATATTCAACCCCTTATCACCTCCAAATAATTCCTAGCATGAGTGGGTCTTTAAGGGAATATGTTTTTCTCATTGCTATCCTCCTCACATCTGATCTAATCCTATCTTTCTTCATTGTCATAATTAGAGAATTTTTATGGTTTTGAACTTGCCCCTCGTAGTTCCAATTAATTTGTACAATATCATCATGGTGTTTATGTTTTGTGCTTAACCTTTTCCAACCATTAGGGTTGACAGATGGAAGCATTCTTTTCTTGTTTATATCTAGACATGATGCAAGAATTGCCTACAACCTTCTTGTACTGAGTCCCTTTTTCAATCATATGCATTGATATGACTTGTGGACAATTCCATATTCATTTAGATCCATTGGTTAACCATCACGATGTTTTGAAACTATCATGCAAAATATATATTCACTACAAGGATATCTTTATTGAAATATTCTATTTCATGATTTGTAGCTTTGTTCGTTATAATAGGGTTTATATGACATGCAGCTTCTCATAAATTACAAAGACATAATTCAACATGTGGTTTATGGCAATGGTTTTGGCACCATTAACATTATCCTAGCAAGAGACAATACATCAAGCGCAATGTTCAAGACCATCATAGGCAAACCATGCCACATGGGAGTGGTAGTGGTGGTGGGGATGGCGTTGGAGGATTCCTATGTGGGAAATGAGTTGTATTCTAAGGCTGGAATCCTCACTCTCAAATACTCGATTGATCATGGCATCATCTCCCATTGGGATTACATGGAAGAGATATGGCACCACACCAATGGCAATTAGCTATGAACCACCCCCTATTGGAGCATTAATTATATTGGTGGATCCACTGATAAACCCTAATTCCAACCAGAAGAAGATGCTTGAGTTCATGTTTCATACCTTTAGTGTCTATTCCTCCTATATCACCATCCAAATGGTTCTTTCACTTTATGCTAATGGATGAACAACATGCATTGTGGTCAATTCAAGAGAGGATTCTTGCATGTTGTACCCATCATATGAGGGCCATATGTTTACTCATTCCATCTACCATCTATATTTGGTGAGTCATGTCCTAATGATGATGTTGGTGAATTCCCTAATGGAGAATGTTTATTCCCTTGAAACCAATGCAGATTAGGAAATTGTGCATGGAATTCTGAAGAAGTTAGGCTACATGGTGGTGGATGTCAATTAGGAGCTCCAACACATTGCCACAACACTGTCAACTTAGCTCCGAGAGGTTCTATTTCTTGTAAGCCCTATTTTATCCATCTAGCAATTATTTGAAAATGAGACCTTTATTTCGACAACTTTATCATTCTTAGGGTGACTCTACCATGAATGATCTAGCATGACCTCTAACATGAATTTGGCCTCTCTTTCGCATATGTAGTTGTAAAAGATACACCCTATTATCAATTATTACTATTGGAAGAAAACTAGTGGATGTTTTCAAAATCATTTCGCATATGGGTTCCAGTGTGTTACATTTTTATGGCATTCATTTTCACTAATATCGGGAAATTTCTAGTGTAAATTTAGTTTTATTATTATATATTAAGTGGGTTCAATGCTAGTGAGAAATTCAGTTATGAATTAAAAAGGCATATTGTGGCATATGATTCTATTCCTGCCATGCAAAATGATGAGAAGATCAAATTGTGCAACAAAATAGCACCACTCAACCGCCATAATGCACCTCATAAAGTGAATGTGGAAAGAGGTATTAATCTTGGTTTAAGTGAGTTTTATGCACTAAATTGCAACATGGTTTTATAAAAGGAGCGGTTCTTGGTTTATATTCTTTCCCATTCTAAAAGTGTAGTTGCAACCCTATAAAAAAACAAAACATCACTAGTTAACTTATCAAGCACATTCAAGTGAATGATTGAGAATGCATTTCGATCACTAATAAGTGGGATTTAGTGCTAGGACTAAAGTGAGTTTGTATTAGAAAGTGCAATGGTGGATTATAAGAGGAAACAAAGGCACTAAATTCTAATCTTACCAGCTCCAAAAAAAATTGTATATATATATCCAAAGGAATACAACAACAAGACTAAGGTACCAAATTAACCCCAAATTTGACCATGATTTTGACAAAAGGCTAAGTTAGTTGAATAAAAACTTCCCTTGTAACTGAATTTGAAAAATCACAAATCAAGCATTCTCATTGGTGCAGGAAAAAATTAATTCTAACCTAATTTTTGGGCTCGCATATTTCTCTTAGTGGTTTATAACATAGAAAAACTCTTAGTGTAAAGGATCAAAATTTCAAATCAGTAAGAGAGGAGGGAATATTGAAATCAAAGAGGCCATCAAAAACTGAATATATCCCTACAATGTCATTCATTCTATAGAAAAAAAAAGTAAGTATTATTCTTCTCCTTCTCATTTCCTCTCCATTCAGATTCTCCCTACATGCCTAAGAGGTAGATTGTAATCATTGTGCGAGCAAGGATATATTGGCTTAGGAAAGAGACTTGGATCCCTCTTTAATACCTAAAGAACTCCATTCTAAATGAGATTTAATGAAGAATGTCATAGCACCAATGGTGAAACAACCCCTTGTAGTGTCCTATCTCTATTTTTAAGGAATGTTGGATCGAGGACATAGGTGAAATAATCCCCCAATGCCATTGCATTTCTTCTTGAGAATAATTTTATGTAATGGCTATGTGGAGAAACATATTCCAAATCTAAGTTGTCCCAACCTCTTGTTAAGGACCTAACATCTGCCTCATTAAGAACATTGGCTTGATTCTTCAAAATGAGTAATCATTAATAGTATATTTGTCATGGTTATATCATATTAGTGGCAGGTTACATCATGATCACTTTATCTCCAATTTATAATAAATGAGATTCATTTTTATAGACATCTCACCTTGTATTGTGCACTATATATATTGTAAAAGGAGGTCGCCCCCTTGAAGAGGCTTATTATTCATTGACTCTTTATCATTTTCAAGGTATGGTGCTACGTTTCTTTCTTTTTTATGTTATATGGGGGACTTGGTTCATGACATTTGGTATCAAAACATGCATTCCTTGGCTTGGCTCTTAAAAATTAAACATTTTCCCATTTTTGTTATAACATGTTCCCTTGGGTTATAATGGATCATATATAATAGTAGTACCCATGAATTCATTGATAATAATTAGTATAGTGCCTCAATTGTTTTGTGTATCAAGTGACAAATTTTCAAGTTTTGGTTCTTAATGGGAGAAGTATCGATTGTAGAGGAAAATTCCATGGCATTAACTTTAGTATGGGAGAATATAACATATCAATCCCAATGTATGTTATTCCCATTGGAGAAATAGATGTTATTGATTCAATGGTTGCGAACAATGGGTACATTTTCTACAACTATAATGAATTATTCATTCGATTTAAATTGGAAGGAGTTTGATATAAACACAAAGGGTTAAAATTTTCACCCTCTTAGGTAACCAATGCACATAGAATGGAAAAACTCCAAAAAAAGGGTAATAATGGAGTTATTGTTAGACATTATTCTATGGAAATAAAATAGGAAGATGGAAATATCCATAGAAATTAAAAGGTGCCTTGGAAAAGAATCATATGGTCTTCCAATAAATTATTAAGGGGATACCTCCATCTATAGATCATGAACATAAAATTGAACTCATACCTGGAAGTACTCCTAATAAAAGGCCTTATATATATCCACGCCAACAAAAAGGGGAGATTGAGAAATTTGTACAAGACATGTTGGATGCATCATTCAACCAATAATATTTTCATTTTTAGCACCAATGGTGATGGTAAGAAGAAAATTTTGTGCTTGGAGGATGTCTTTTGACTACAAAGATCTAAATAAAATCATCAGTGAGGATACATTACCTATTCCAAATATTGATGAGTTATTAGATAAGATTTAATGGTTGAGGGCATTAGCTTAACTCTTCAAAACAAGTCATTCATTATTAGTTTATTAGTTATGGCTAGGTTGGATTACTAGTAGGCTACATCATGATAATTTTATCTCATATTTATAATAAATGGATTCGTTTGTATAGTCACGTAATGCACCGATGGTAATCCACGAACATATGTGATTTTGTTATTTGTTCTTATGGAGGCACTAGGTGCCTAGACTATTGACTATGGAAATTATTATTTTTTATTATTATTATTTATATATCATTAAATAATAGCTCAACCTGGACAACAAATGTGGTTGGGGGGTCTTGGATTCCACATGCGATGGGGTTGGCGGAAAGGAGTTGTTTTCCTTCCTAACAATATTATATCTTTCCTAATTTTGATTTTATTGGACTTTAGAGATCCTAGTAAACCAAATTGATTATTTTCATGCACCCATACACCATGCATCCATGCATCATGCACCCATGCAACCATACATGATGAGAATATTCTCTATCCAAGTTGTCTTTAGTTAATCAGAGTAAGTTTGGGGAGAATTCGAGTTACCTTCAGTCAATTGGAGTGATTTCAGGGAATTTGAGTTGTCTTCAGTTAGTTAGAGGGGGTTTGATTCAAATTCGAGTTATCATCAATTAATTAGGGTAAATTTTGATCAATTCTATTTCTCTTCATTGCTTAGGATTGGTTTTAGGAAATTCAAGTCGGTAGGGGTAATTTTAGTTGTCTCCAATGCATGGGAGGTATTTTGGGGAGGTTTGAGACATCCTTAGTAAATTTGAGTTATCCTCGGTGATTGGGATTTTTTTTCTAGTGGATTCAAGTCAGTATAAGTGGGTTTGAGTTTCTATTTGGAGAAATTGAATAGATCAGTCAGTGGGATAGGGAACCCCTCAGTGATTTAGAGTTTCCCTGTTGTATTCTTGAGTCAGACTCTTAGAGAAAATTTAAATGGGTTTAAAGGTATTTGAATTTATTTTCATTCATCCATTCTTCCATTAGTGAGTGGGTTGGTCAGTAGTGGAGAGTTTATCTCCCTTGAATTTGAATGCTAGAGAGAGGACTTGAATGTTATTCTTGCACCTAGCGGCCAAGTTTTGCTTTACAGGAAAGGAGATCACATTTACCGCCACTTTGTCTTTCAAGAGAGGGGGACAATCCTATGAAGAGACTCTATTTTTTGTACTTTGGCTTGTAGGAGAGGGGGGAAATCATGTGCAAGAGATCATATTTGTTGGTTTTTCCTTGAAGAAGAGGTGTAAAATCCGAAGCAAGAGGAACTATTGTAATGCTTTGTATTTTGGGAGAGGGGGACAATATTGAGCAAGAGAAATTATTGTTGTGCTTTGTCTAGCAGTAAAGGGGAATAATCTTGATCAAGAGAACCTATTGGTTTCACTTTGTCTTACAAAAGAGGGGTACAATCTTTAGAAAGAGAAAATATTGTTTTTCTTTGTCTTGTGGGAGAGAGGGGCACTCCTGAGTAAGAGAACATATTGATTGCGCTTTATCTTACAGGAGAGGGGGACAATATTGTGCAAGAAAATTTTAGTTTTTGCAATTGGTCACACAAGGGAGGGGGGTAATCATGTGAAGAGGGCCATATTTGTTGTATCCTTATCTTTCATGAAAGGGGGACAATCCTGTGGAAGAGACATTAAGGGTCTCAATTAATCTTGCGGGAGAAGGGAAATCATGTGTTAGAGCCTCTCAAGTCGTGGGCCTAAGTATTATCCTTAGAAGATCAAATTAGAGAGAGAGTTATTTAGTGTGTGGATCCAAGACCTCAACTTTAGGGTGACATGCTCAAGTAGTTTGGATTGACAGTTTCTAAGGCTAGGAGGAACATTGTCTTATTGATGCCAGTTGTGTTTTAAATTAAGATAAGTATTCTTGACTAGTATTTACTATGTTATTATTGCACATGTTCCAGTGGAGGCTTAGTTATCTTATTATTAAGTTTCAATTTGATTTCATGTCCATGTAAATGTCTGATTTATGATTGATGGATTAGTATCTCGTGGATCAGTGTTTGTGATGTATTATCGTCGCTATCAGAGGTTAATTTTCTTATGTATTATGATCATTTGAAGATTTGGTTTTTTGGTAGACCATATGGTCATGTATGGTTGTTTCATATCAGATCATCCATGGGGTTAATGGTTTTTATTTAATGTATAAAATTTTGATAAAAAGTAGTGCAATGACTCTCCCTTTTGAGGCAATGTAGAATGTTGATTTACTTGTTATTTTAGGAGTTAATCGCTCATGAATTAGGACATATAGTAGGACTAGTTTTTGGGCAGACCATATGGTTGTGTATGGTTGTTTCATATCAGATATTACATGGGATTAATGGATGATAATTAATGTTATAAATTTGATGTATTGTAGTATCAAATTTCAGCTTAAATAAGTGTCATAATTATGCCTTACTTATATATTAGAAGTTGAATTCTATAGAAATATAAAGATGAAGTTATTATTTGGTTAGATGGATACGTGTGATTTCCCATAGCTGCAATGATGAAATGAATTTACATGTTAAAAATATTACTATATCGGTCATATTCATGTGTCATCACATTGCATCTCATGTACATCAGGATATAGACTTGCATTAGAAGGGCAGTCTTCCTTAATGATTGATTGTTTTTAATTATTTGGTTTGTTGGCATGTTGGCCTAACCCTGGAGAACATTATTTTGTTTTGATCCACTTATAATCAGTCCTTCCTTGTTATAATCCCAAAAGTATTTGATGCCTAATGATGTGTTTGGGTCGAGTACATTACAAAGTTGTATCATAGCTTAGGTTCCAACACTATGGTTGCAAGGCCTTATACAAAGTTGTAAACCTTATGTTTGTGTGCACTTGGAGATTGTAAATGTGTTTTGTGAAAGAAATTTAACCTCCCTTGATTTAAAGGAAAATTCGGAATCGTAACTTCAAAGATCAATTCAGTTGTATCATATTTTTTAATTCCAAAGGTTCAAGAGAATAAAGATCAGTTTATTATATGCTTTAGAATTAATTAATATTTCATATTTACTGCTCAATAGATTGATTGGTGGACACTATGCAACGCATTTGCAATGTTCAGTATATTGATTGGTTGATGCATGTTCACTTTGCATTGCCTCTTTTACTGTCCAATAATCTAATTGGTTGGTGCTTGTTTAATGAGCATTATCTCTTTTACTATTCAGTGACTTGATTGGTTGATGCTTGTCCATTGTGCATTGCCTCTATTACTGTATATTGAATTAATTGGTAAATTCTTAAGAATTGTGCATGGCATAATTATTGATTGGTAATTGCAAGGATTATGCCTACATATTGTGTGTTGGTTATGCATACGCATTATGTATGAATGTGCATGCATAGTGTATTCAGATTAATTCAAGAAAAAAATCGTAGAGCCCTACTCCCTCTACATAGATTGAATTCATATGTTTAGGATGATCTTAAAACGTTTTCTTGAGTACTCATTGAATTCATTAATATTGAAATGATTCCTACGGTGCGATTGATTTACGGGTACTTAGATAATTACTATGCGCTATTATGATTGGAAAAATGTATACTAACTTAATACTATATGCATTGGGAGGGAATGCATTAGAATGAACCGGAAAACGCATTATCAATAGGAATTAGTTATTGCATGGTAAATAATAAGGTGCATTGGTAATTTCATATTTTATATGATATTGCATTTCTAATTTTGGATTGTTGCTTATAAGTTTGTGTGCTTGTTGCTTTAAAGTGCATGAAGTTTTTCCTTGTGATCTTTATGATCTTTGTTAGAAAAACTTCTTTATGATCTTTATTGTAAAAGTATCATGATGATCTTGTTAGAGAAGTATATTTGTGATCTTTGTTGAAAGGAATCCTTGTAGAGTATCATAGTTATATTCCATGCATCTTGTTGTAAAAGTATCTTGATATTATTCCATGTAATTGTTGGCAATGCACAAGATTATTGACTAGAATGCATTTCATGAAGAATGGATACTTGATGCACTTCATGAACTTGGTTGAGATACTTGATGCACTTCATATTGGTTGATATACTTTATGCACTTCATGAACTTGGTTGAGATACTTGATGCACTTCATATTGGTTAGTATACTTGATGCACTTCATGAACTTGGTTGAGATAATTGATGCACTTCGTATTGGTCGGTATAATTGATGCACTTCATGAAATTGGTTGAGATACTTGATTCACTTCATGAACTTGGTTCAGATACTTGATGCACTTGATATTGGTCAGTATACTTGAAGCACTTCATGACATTAGTTCGTATACTTGATTCACTTCATGAGATTGGTTGAAGTACTATTTGGTACATTTCATGTGCATGACTAACTAGAAAACATAAGTTAATGCATCCCGTGTATCTTGGTAGGTATGTATATAATGCAAATCATGAATCTTTCATGCATTTCAAGTAACTTGGAGTATGTGCATAATGCATGATGAATTTGAATTTGAATTGATTAGAATTTGTTTAGGGTAGATGCATTCCAAGTGTTTGATTTCATGTATCTTTCATGTAATTCATGTATCATAGGTGAAGTAGAGTGAAATGGATTAAGAATGAATTTATTTCATATCACGATTTCATGGAATTTATTTCATGTACCTTGGGAGTATTTCATGTGATTAATTAGAGTTTATTTCTTAAATATGGGTTGTATTTACCTTGTTGAACAGTATATATATATATATATATGCTTGTTTCTAACTATGTGTTTGTTGGAATGTAAAGAAATGCAATGGAAATATATTGAATTAAATAGTGAGTGTATTGGATATGTGTTGCATTGAATTAGATAAGCATTGCACTCGATATTGGTTGCATATTGTGTGAATTTGATATGCATTGGAATCGTTGTGCATTGATTGTGCATTAGAATTGAATGGTATTTGAAATTCATAGATGTGTCTTAATGTTGTTGATATGTGTTGAATGGACTAGTTATTCCTTTGGGAATGCTCTCGGTAATAATAGTTGGATTATATTGCTTGGTAGCAGGTTTGATGATAAGCAGGGATAAATAGTATCATTGGTATGATATGATGATTTTGATACTATCCTTGGTATGATATGATGATTATGTGTGACTAAGCCAAGTACCCTTATGTGTAATCTTGTAATGTGGTAAAGGTATTATTGAGATGTAGCTCATGTAATTGATATTAATGTGTACGTTGTTGGTCTTTCCAAGAAATTATGTGCTTGTACAATGGTCAAGGTTGTGTACATTGTTATTTATATCATTGTGATGAGCCTAGAGTTAACAGGTTGTTGTATGCATGCTTTGTACTTAATATTACTATGTAAACTAGTATTCCTAAATGGTCTTTCCAAGCTAGGAAGCCATAAGACGATAAAAAATTGTATCATGAAATTATTATTTTATACTATTGGAGGAGCCTAAGTTGGCTACCTGACTAGGTCCTTCGATCAACTACTTGTAAAGTATATCAATAGATTATGCCGACCTCCACAGGTTGTGTCAGTTAGTTGAGCCGACAATTAGTTATGTAACATCTTGTAAATCATATAAATAGGGTGGAGATCCATATATAGAATTAGTTTGATCTATGTAATCAAACCTGTATGTGTTCTTCTTGAGTAATAGAAATACTTGTTGTTTGATCTACCATTACTCGTCTCTTGCATGTAACATTGCTTATATAATATATAATATGTATCACTTGAAACTATGCAATCTGCTTGACTGCGACATTGCTTCTGTTGTCGACGGTACATGTATAAGATGACAATGAGCATGACTCAATGATATCAAAACAAGAGATTAAGGATTGGTGGAAGCGAAAGATAGCAAATTATCTACAAAATTATGCTAGGATAAACAATTTAACTATCGCTCAAACAAGAGAGAAATTATTCTCAGAGACGCATGAAAATTTTTCGAATCTATACCGATCGCACTGAAAAAAAATCATGGATGAAAAATCCCATAGAAGAAAAAGAGTGACAACTACTCCAAACACTAACCCGGGGAAGCCGCGCGAATCTATAAGAGTGGTTCGAAAAAATTGCTGACGAGTTATGTGAAGAACGTGTTTTTATCGATAGCGTCAAGGGAATGTTCTATAATGACCTCACTAAGCAATTTATATGTTCTCTACCAACACTCTTTTTCAGATTCTTGATTGACAAAAGAGTAGCGCATATTTTTGAACCTCAACCATTGCTGTTAGTGCCACCTAAAAACATGAACTAGCAATAAAAACAAAGGAGGTGGAAAAAATTCATACCAGAGAGAGAGAGTGGGAATACTTCCTCAGCAAATGAAATACTACTCCCTAGCTAACTAAAAAAAATTCAGGCCGACAATGGGGGGGTGGCCAACCACGTTATTATCGCCAATCTCGGGATATAGCAAATGTACCAAAAATTAGCAGTTTTAATATTTAGGGTTTTTCTAGCTCGGGGTCAAACTAGGGTTTGACTTTCTCGTAGTTTCACCCAACCAAAAATCTTGATCCAGGTCTCTAAACTTCGATTTTGATGAGGAGAGAAATCTTATGCTGGGATCACTCAAAAATTCCTCTTCTACAAGAAGCCCTAATTTTTCGCACCAAAACTGAAAATGCTTGAAATCGAATTCCACTTCGACAGAAAGATGTGCCCTTCAATGGAGAGTCATCCTAGCATACTTTTGCTGATGGATTGTGGAGAGATACCCAAAAAGTAAGAAGCCCTAGCTTCTGCAACTACACAATGTCTTCTTCTCGGGTTAGCTCTGACACCATGTTAGATTTTTATCATTCAAGCTAGCATTATGATCTTAGGATCTTAACTGAGAGAATAACATGCACAGCAATAAAACACAAGAGACAAGAGACACAAAGATTTTCCTTGGGGAAACCATAAAGGAGAAAACCCTGCAACTTCCTTAGAGATAGAATTAGCACCAAAAGTAAAACCCCAAAACATAAAGATGATCTCCTGACAGTAGTAGTCTCTCTCTTGTCCCAACAACTTCTCCTCTCACTCATGCGCCCCAATGAGTGAGTGTGTGTGTGTGATAAATAGAGAGGCTCACTCTCTATTTATATTCTTTTGTTCACTTGAAACCCACTCCAACATGCCCACCTCACTTAACAATTAATCACTAGAGCCGACATCTCTAGGAATTTCTAATAACCCTAGTGCCCCACAACTTGTGGGGACTTTGCCTCCTCCGACCAACAAGGAGGTTTATCCTTAACACAATGGTGGGGACTATTTCCTCGACTTACAATTTCTCACCTAGGGTCGACTTCTCTAGGATAGTCTAATAACCCTAGGGCCCCACAACTGCGGAGACTTTAACCCTTGACCAATAGGAGGGTTACCCACAATGACTTGACATGACTTATTTACATTATAGAAACTTCCTGGAATAAACATCGAGGTATGACATGACTCAAGTACATCATAAATACATCCCATAATAAACATTGGGTTATAATACATAAGAAATACGGATGAATACATTCTAAAGTTACCAATACATCAACACTCCCTCTTAACTAGGAAGGTATTCTCTTGACACAATTTATCAGCACAAGTCTTCTTCTCTGTATCATCTGGATCATCATTGAGTTCTTGTCATATTCATCTAGATCTGGATCATCACTCGATCTGAATCATCATCATTGGATCTAGATCATCACTCGATCTGGATCACCATCACTAGATCTGGATCATCACTCGATCTGGATCATCATCACTGGATCTGGATCATCACTCGATCTGGATCATCATCACTGAATCTGGATCATCACTTGATCTGGATTATCACTTGATCTGGATCATCATCACTGGATATAGATCATCACTCGATCTGGATCATCATCACTGGATCTGGATCATCACTGGACATCATCACTAGATCTAGATCATCATTGGATCTAGATCCTCACTCGATCTGGATCAGTACCACGGGTGCTATCTCATGATTCTTCTCGTCATAGGAATTTCTACAGAGATAGCCCTTTTTCATGCTGGGTGTAGGCCTAGCCTCCATGTAGGTCTTCTTTAGCGCTTATATCTGACACCAAGTCAGAATGGCCCATCCAGCACTTACATCTGACCTACTCATCAGAAAGGCACGCCCAGCACTCACATTTGATCATGTAGGAACCAATCCTATAATCACATCAAAAAGGCCCAACACTCACATTTAGCCATGCGGGAACACATCCTGCAACCATGCTAAAAAGGCTCTGCTCTTTCACCCATGCGGGAACACATCCTGCAACCATGATGAAAGAGCTCTGCACTTACATCCACCCATGCGGGAACACATCCTGCAACCATGATGAAAGAGCTCTGCACTTACATCCACCCATGCGGGAACACATCCTGCAACCATGATGGAAGGGCTCTGCATTTACATCCACCCATGTGGGAACACATCCTGCAACCATGATGGAAGGGCTCTGCACTTACATTCACCCATGCGGGAACACATCCTGTAACCATGATGCAAAAGGCTCTGCACTTACATTCACCCATGTGGGAACACATCTTGTAACCATGATGAAAAGGCTCTGCACTTACATCCACCCATGCGGGAACACATCCTACAACTATGATGGAAAGGCTCTGCACTTACATCCACCCATGCAAGAACACATCCTGAAACCATGATGGAAAGGCTCTCAACCCCAAGTTGAGGGTTCCTGGTACCTCACCAGGTAGCTCCATTCCAAGAATGGCAACAGCCCTTATATCTGATCAAGTGGGAACACATCCCTCGATCACATTAGAATGGCCATGCGCTCACATATGATCATGTAGGAACACATCCTATAGTCATATCAGAATGGCCCTCGGTCCTAGACCAAGTATTCCTGGTACCTCACCAGGAAGATCCATTCCAAGAATGGCAATAGCCCTTATATCTGATCATGTAGGAACCAATCCTACAGTCATATCAGAATGGATCAGCACTCATATCTGACATGGAAGGAACCAATCCTCTCACCATGATAGAATGGCTCGGCCCTTACATCTGACCTACTCGTCAAAATGGCTTATGGCTTCAGCACTCATATCTGACATGGAAGAAACCAATCCTCTCACCATGACAGAATGTCTTAGCCCTTACATCTGACCTACTCATAAGAATGGCTTACGGATTCAGAACTCATATCTAACATGGAAGGAACCAATCCTCTCACCATGATAGAATGGCTCAACCCTTACATTTGACCATGGAAGGAACCAATCCTCTCACCATGCCAGAATGGCTATGGGTCTCATCATTTTCCCTTGGAGGAAACCTTGATCTGGAGAACACCAAGCTTCTCCCTGAAGTACTCAAACTTCACCCTAGCTAATGGCTTCATCAACACATCAGCTATCTGTTCCTCTGTCACAACATGCTGGAGCTTTATTGCTCCCCTCTGCACCATATCCCTGATATAGTGATACTTGATCTCAATATGCTTTGACTTGTCATGGAAAACTGGATTCGTTGACAACTTCACGCAACTCTGGTTGTCACAATGTATACAAGTAGCATCCAACTAGAGATCAAATAAATCAGGCAGTAGCTTCCTCAGCCATTCTGCCTCACAACTAGTTGAACAAGCTCCAACATACTCTGCTTCAGTTGAACTTAGTGTCACACAGGATTGCTTCCTGCTAAAACCAAGAGATCACACCTAATCCCATACTGAAGCAACACCCTGAAGTGCTCTTCCTATCGATGGCACTGCCTGCCCAATCTGAATCAACATAACCCTCCAGGTTAATCTTCTGATTCGACTCATACTTTAGCCCATAATATATTGTACCCTTCAGGTACCTCACTGCATGCTTTGCACCCATCAGGTGAACATGTCTCAATGTGTTCACAGCAAAGCAAATATTTGGTCTTGTATTCGTCAAGTACATCAAGGAACTAATCATCTGACAATACATCATAGCATCAATCGTCTCTGATGAAGCAACACTCAATGGCTTCAAGTTCGATGCCATAGGTGTGGTCATGCAGTCCATCATCCTAAACCTCTTCAGGATCTCTACTACATACTTCCCCTGTCCACACCTCCATGCCTAGAAAATAGTGCATCGACACATAACAGGAGCATCATTGGTCTTCTGCCTTCAACCTTGAAGCAAAGGTTGGAATCCACTTTACTCTCAGTAAAGTCTAGAGTCATCAGTAATCTATCCATCTTGTCATACCATGTCGGACCTCAAGATATTCTGTAGTCACTCCCTCTGAAACGGATCATCGAACTCCCTCTGTCGTTCATACTCTATGCACTGAAACATTCTGTACCTGAGTGACAAGTAGCTTCATATGCTACTAATATTCTATGTATCCATCTAGTGTCACTAGATACCAAGATCCTCTATCTTGAACTTTTTCAAAAGTTCATCTCGCACCCATCTGTGAGCTTGTCATCCTATATAGACTTTCATCTTCAACCTTGTAGCAAAGGTTAATATCTTCATCAAGCTCATCATGTATGTGTTTCAACTTCCACTGGATGCAAATGTCTCTTCGTAGTCTATGCCTTATTTTCATGAGAAGCCTCGTGCTACGAATCTTGTCTTGTATCCCACAATGTTTCCATCTACTGCATGATGGAGCTACGAACTTCCCTTCACGTATCGATACTGCATCCTAGACATCATTCTTCTTGAACTGGTATTCCATTTATTCTTGGTTACTTCTTCATGACTGGAAGGTTATGCATCAATGATGTCACTGTATTCTTCATATTATTCTTCATTTTGAAATGCCGTCACTTGTTCTTCGGAACAAATCTCATCCTTCTTTTCTTGTAGGCGATTATGTATGCGATCTTTCCTACAAGTCAAATACAATTGTATGGTTAGAAACATTTCATAAGAAATATTCATACTGGCAAATTCTTATGCATAAATATATGATCATGCAACTACTTTATCCAATACAACATTCATCCATATCTCACGGAAAATTTTGTAGATGCCTTCCATCTTCACTAGGACAACATTGAGATTGTGCACTAATCCAATATGTCAACAAAGAGGTTTCATTCTAGATAAGTAGCAATGGAGAGTTGTATAGCACCATGAGCTACTTACCCATCACATGCATATTAGTAGTATACTGTCATTAATGCAAGCATTCTATCATGCATAATATATTAACTGAATATAAACAAAGGCATAACAAAACAATATCATGAAATGACAATTGAATACTTATGAGTCAAGCTTCTTCTTCTTCCCAAAGTCTACTGAAAGTAATCACTTCCTTCTGGCACACATTCCTCAAATGAATGAATCCCATGATCCTGGGAGGCCATTCAAGGTGGCTATCACCACTTCTACATTCTTCACTTCTTCAACTATTTTCTCAAAGTCATATTCTGATGTATGTTATTCCCTTCAAATAGCTTGGTCAAGGAATCAAAAATATTCGGTGTATTTAGGGAAGAAACTTGTGGTACAATGTGATCCGTGATTGAATCAACAATGATCTTCTTGGCCTTGACCAAGTTCTTCTGGTGTAAGGCTTTTAGCCTCATCTCCCTCTGGAACTGGAACCTCTCTACTCATGTAGGTCTCCAATTCATTTTCTTCAGAGAGATCAAATACTTCCATGCTTGGAAGTTGTCACCTTCACCAAGCTTATCATCAAGCTGATGCGATAGATCACTTTGAAGTGAGAACCTCAAATGCAAATAGCAAAGGATTAGATCTTACCGATTTGAGGTGTCTGTTCTAGTTTTGGAGCTGGCTGAACTAGGGTTTGTCAGAGAGACCCTAATTTTCAAAACTTGGAATCTTTCATATATGATTGGATAGAAAGATATATCTCTTCAATATGAGCTTTCCAATGTACTCCTTTTCTAAAAACAGTCGAGGGAAGCTCCTGGAACAGGAAGCCCTAGTTTTCCAAATTCCTCTGCATAAATTCCTGTTACTGTTTCTGCAATATCTCTGAAATTAATACTCCTCTGTGTCTAAAAATTAGTAATGAGGTAACCTAACATGTTCCTGTTCCAACACCATAGGTTTCATCAGAATTGGTTTCACCAATTGGTACTTATTATCATTTTCCCAAGGTGACCTATTACAGGACTGTTCAGAACAGCGAAGTTGTATAGACTTCCATGTGTCACTGGTTCATCCTATGAGTCTAAATTTAGCACCAAAGAAATTAAATTATGTGCCCTTTATGAAACATATTCAAAAATTTCATTTGGACCTTTGTATCCCAATATATATCGATTCTCCCCAAGTGTCCTATTTAGGGATGAATTCTGGAAGAGGCTGGAACCCTAACTTGGAGGAATCATATCTCCTAGAATATAGTGATTCTGAGGCTGAAGTTTGGACACATTGTAAATAAGGATTTTATCTTAAGCCTCTGTAATTTTCAGCGCCTGATCCTTCTCTAATCTCGGGATATAGCGAATGTACCAAAAATTAGCAGTTTTAATATTTATGGTTTTTCTAGCTTGGGGTCAAACTAGGGTTTGACTTTCTTAGATTTTCACCCAACCAAAAATCTTGATCTAGATCTCTAAACTTTGATTTTTATGAGGAGATAAATCCTTTCCGGGATCACTAAAAATTTCCTCTTCTGCAAGAAGCCCTAATTTTCCGCACCAAAACTAAAAATGCTCGGAATTGAATTCCACTTCGACAGAAAGATGTGCCCTTCAATGGAGAGTCATCCTAGCATACTTTTGATGATGGATTGTGGAGAAAGACCCAAAAATTAAGAAGCCCTAGCTTCTACAGCTGCACAATGTCTTCTTCTTAGGTTAGCTCTGATACCATGTTAGATTTTTATCATTCAAGCTAGCATTATGATCTTCGGATCTTAACTGAGAGAATAACATGCACAGCAATAAAACACAAGAGACAAGAGACACAAAGATTTTCCTCAGGGAAACCATAAAGGAGAAAACCCCGCAAATTCCTCAGATATAGAATCAGCACCAAAATTAAAACTCAAAAACATAAAGATGGTCTCCTGATAGTAGCATACTCTCTCTTGTCCCAGCAACTTCTCCTCTCACTCATGCACCCCAATGAGTGAGTGAGTGTGTGATAAATAGAGAGGCTCACTCTCTATTTATATTCTTTCGTTCAATTGAAACCCACTCCAACATGTCGGCCTCACTTAACAATTAATTACTAGAGCCGACATCTCTAGGAGTGTCTAATAACCCTAGTGCCCCACAACTTATGGGGACTTTGCCTCCTCCGACCAACAAGGAGGTTTATCCTTAACACAATGGTGGGGACTATTTCCCTGAATTACAATGACTCACCTAGGGTCGACTTCTCTAGGATAGTCTAATAACCCTAGGGCCCCACAACTGCAAGGACTTTAACCCTTGACCAATAGGAGGGTTACCCACAATGACTTGACATGATTTGTTTACATTATAGAAAATTCCTGGAATAAACATCAGGGTATGACATGAATCAAGTACATTACAAATACATCCCTGAATAAACATCGGGTTACAATACATAAGAAATACGGATGAATACATTCTGAAGTTACCAATACATCAACATTACATATGTCGAGAGCATGATTCACATACGAAAAAAATACTTCCCATAGAACATGAAGAATGAGCAAGCTCAATGGTGTGCTATATGTGAAGCTAAAACTCATTCCACAACATAATTTAAGCTAAACTTAAAGAATGGATTGAACTACCATGCAGTATATAAGACCAATGTTGTTAATGTCCTTACAAAGATGGAACAGATCTAAAATTAAATACAAATTGTGGAGTAGGTGATCACTACTTGGAAGATTGCCCTACTATGCTTGAAAAAATTAATAATGAGAAGAATGTTAATGTCTTATCCAGTGTTCTTAAGTCTGATATTATCAAAACTAAGAATATTCATATCATAACTTGATAAGGAACAAAAATTGTTATCGATAATCCACAAATTAGTATATTAAAAAATAAAGAGGACTATCTTAATCGTATTGAGAAAAAACGACTGTATAATAATGCATCAAAAATGTTTCAAGAACTGGCATCAAAAGAAGACCATGATGAATCTCGAAAAGAAGTTATTAATGAAGTGATCAATTTAATAACTAAAGAATAATCTGTCACAAAATTAATAGACTTAATGTACAATATCAAATACAAGTTCGACGAATAAAAACAATCTAGAAATATATGCCAACTAAATTAGAAAGATAAAAATGATGCATATCTGCTCGTCAATCTAGAAATCGAAGGTTACCACGTCAAGCAATTCGTTCTCGACTCTGTATTGCAAGTAAATATTATGACTCGTGACACTTGGGAACAACTCAGTAGACCGCAACTACATGAGTAGGGAATTTACCTAAAACTAGCCGACCAAGGATTAATTAAACCAATTGGTGTATGGAAAAATATCAACATGTCCATCAAAGGCATCATGACCCAATTCGACTTTGAAATCATCAATCCCAAGGAAGGATCTATTTCCTTCCCTGCACTAGTTGGTCGACCATGGGGAAGAAAAATGAAATCATCAATATCACTTGAGAAAGAAAGAATCAAATTCAAAGGAAATGGACAGAAATTTACTGTACCAATACATATGTGACAAGGAGAACCTTGGACATAACCAATTGACGATGATATAAACACTCGACAATTATATCAAATAAAGAACAATGAATATTACACTGAACCAAACGCATATGGAGAACTCCATCTTGGAAATCTTGAATCGGTCAGATACAATTCGGATGCTAAAATTTATGACTTGCAGATAGAAAACTACGAATTACAAGCACGAGATAGCTATACAATCGAAGCCATCCCTAAAAAGAAAAGAAAAACAATGCTTTTCCATCACTAGCATCCCAAAGGTATTTGAAATAAAAATAAGAGAGTACCCAACCTTGGTGCACGTGAAAAATGAATCATCAACCGGTCCACCGCTGAGACATAAAGAACGTGAATCCCCATCTTCTCATGTCGAAGAAGTCTCGAAAAACATAGGTGAACAAGCTCGAATTCAAATTTTAGTAGAGACATTCACAGGACAAGATGCAAGATGGTGGGATACACATGAGACGATACTACAAACTTGGACCAGAGCATCAACATACTTTGTAGGAATATTCAGAGGAAAGAAACTCACGGCACAAGCAAATATTCAAATCTTTAGGAAAGCGAAAGATCCTGAGAAACACATGAACATTTGTGAAAGAGAATGGAGAAGATTGGGCTACAAAGATGAAAGAACATGGCTACACTTGTTTCCAAATACACTCAGCAACTTATCGAATAAATGGTACAAAATGAAGGAAGCAAGAGGAGAAACATTCACTTGGAAAGAAATCAAAGAAAAATTTGGCATACCTTAAATTTGTCCCTCAAGATGAGTCACTAATTGAAGCAAGTAATTGGGTCAAAAGTTTCCTACAACTGACAAGAAACAAAGTACCAGTGGAGGAGCATCGATTTGTTCGACAGAGTGCTACATGTAATAACGTCAAATCGAATGTAATCCAAAATTCGACAAGAATTCAATTGGAAACAAAAGAAGAAGAAAAAAGGAAAAGCTTTAAATGGAAATCAAAACATCCAAGCACTTCCAAACTGGTTAGAACAATATTCAAAGTTGAAACTTCAGAAAAAAGAGGATCTTGAAATATTTTCAACATCGAACTTCCCACCAACATTCTCACAATTTAAAGAAGGTAACTGATAAATCAACAAAAGTAAAGCACCAGAATGGATTAACGCAAAATTCAAGATGAAAGAAGTAGATATATCCAATGACAATAGACCTAAAATGGCAAAAATTGATTATTGCAACAAAGAACAAACGGCAGAAATCGTCAATCTATTGAAATAATTTTAGGATGTTTTTGCTCTGGATTACAAATATTTAAAAGGACTTGTTCAAGAAATGGGAGAAATGAAGATAGACATCAAACACGATGCAAAACCAAGAAAGAAAAGACCATACAAACTCACACACAAATATAGGGAAATAGTAAAGAAAGAAATCGAATGTATGCTTGCAGCTGGAACTATTTACCCTAATGATCAATCAGAAAAGGAGAGCCCAATGGTGGTCCAACCTAAAAATCATGACCCGACACGTTTACGAATCTGTGGTTACTTCTGAGAAATTAATAAATTAATGCTCACAAAACCATTTCTGACTCATTTTTCGACGAAATTCTTAATTAAGTCACAGGACACGAATGCTATTCATTTACAAACGGATTTTATGGATATAATCAAGTACACATTGCTAAGGAATACCAAAAGAACACTACATTTGTATGTGATTTTGGATCATTCGCATATAGAGTTATGCCATTTGGATTAAAAAATGCACCAATTATGTTTTCAAGAATTGTGGTCAAAGCATTTCAGGAATACATCTACAAAACCATGGTTGTATATTTTGACGACTGGACAATTTAGTCCATGTTGAAAGATCATTGTAAGTGGATAAGACTTATGTTAGAGATATGTCGACAAATTCAATTATCCCTAAATATCAAGAAGTGCATATTTGCAACTTCAATAGGAATCTTGTTGGGACATGTAGTGTTCAAACAAGTCATTAAAAGTAGACTATGCAAAGATCAAAATCATTCTTGACTTGAAGTTTCCTGTCAATCCTAAAAAAGTAAGACTCTTGCTAGGACATACAGGATACTATAGAAAATTTATTTGGCACTACTCTGACATGACTTATCCCTTGCAATAATTATTAAAAGAAAATAAAGAGTATCAATGGACCGACTAATGTGCTGCATCATTTGGCATCTTAAAGTGAAAATTATTCAAAGCACCCATACTAAGGTTTCCAAACTGGTCGATCGAATTCCACGTACACATCGGTGCTTTAGGAATAGTATTCAGTGTAGTCCTAACTCAACCTCGTGATGATGGAATGTAATATCCAAATGCCTACAACAACATAAAACTAAATAAATTCGAAAGGAACTATTCAATAACTGAAAGAGAAGCACTCAGAATGGTATTTACACTCCAGAAATACCGACACTATTGCTAACCCATTCGTGTCCTACACAGAACACCAATCACTAAAATACTTGGTCAATAAACCTTTACGTCACGGGATAATTTGTCGATGGTTGTTATTATTTTAGGAATTTGAATTCGAAGTCATAGTACGACCAGGAAAAACAAATGTTGGACCCGACCACTTGTCGAGAATAGACATAGGTGAAGAACTGACAGGAATTGAAGATGAATTACCACATGCTCACTTATTTAGAATAGAAGTTGTACCATCCGAACTAGCCAAGATTTCTCAATTCCTAGAAGAAGGGAAATATTTGCAGGGAATGAATGAAAAGAAAAAGAATATCCTAGCAATGAAGGTTGCACCCTACATAATAATGAATGAATTTCTCTACAAGCTTGGACCATATGACATATTACAATGATGTGTTATCGATCACGGAAGACAAGATATAATCAATGAAGCACATAATGTACCGGCAGGAGGTCACTTTCAAGCTGACACAACAGCAAGAAAAATCCAACAGTCAATATTATGGTGGTTGACCATACCCAGGGATTGTTGAGAATTTGTGAACAAGTGTGACCGACGTTAACGACTTGGTCGACCTTTACCAGGCATGGAAATTCCCCTAATATCATTAAATCCAAGATTAACATTTGAAATCTAGGATATTGATTTCATAGGGCCATTTTCGACACCTGGTAGATGGACAGGAGCAAGATATATCATCACCGCAGTCAAATATGTTACCAAATGGGCAGAGGTAGAATCTGTTGAAACTTTCTCAGGTGAGATAGCCGCTAAATTTATATATGAGAAAATTGTCACAATATTTGGTTGTTCACCGACCTTGATCAATGATCAGGGGTCACATTTTGTAAACAAAGCAATCGCCACTTTGACAAAAGAATTCTTTATTGAGCATCGAAAGAGCACATCATATCACCCTCAATCTAATGGTGCAATTGAAGCCTTCAACAAAGCATTAACCAAAGGCCTGACAAAAATATGCAATACCGACAAGGATGATTGGGACGACAAGATACATGTTGTACTATGGGCATATAGAACAGCATACAAAAGATCAACAGGTCAGACACCATTCAGACTTGTCTATAGATAGGAAGTGGTCGTCCCCTTACATTTTCGTCGACAAACACCTATAATTTCCTTAAATACTGCATAATGATGTCGAACGGGAAAGGAAAGAAATACTAGCACAGTTTTCCAAACTTGAAGAACACCAACTAATAGCAATGCAATACCAAGAAATCCAAAAACAACAACAAAAATATTGGCATTATAGAAATAAAAAGAACAAAAATATCTTAGTCAGAGATCTCGCATTGCTTTACAATAGTTGAGTAAAAGGGAAACCTAAAAAACTACACACTGAATGGATGGGTCCATATGTTATTGAAGAAATCAATATTAATGGATCGGTTCAACAAAAAACGCTACAAGGAAACGTGTTTCAGAAACTTGTCATTGGTGCCTGACTAAAGCGCTACAAAGCATAAAAATAAAAATATAAAAATATAAAATTCAAAAAAAACACAAGAAAATCTGCTAGAAAGATCATCGTGACAAGAGACTAGATAAATCATACCGACAAAAGCGATGCAGGAAGATGTAAAAAATAATTATGGAAATATGACCAAAGATATGAAAATAGCAGATATGAAGTGGTAATTAAAGAGTCACGACTACATCAACATGAAACCAACCAACACAACATAAGAAAAGATAAATAAATACATCGACACCATACTTATGAAGAGAAAATGGTTCAATCAAGTCATCATGAAAATCGACACATAGAGCAGAAAAGAAGGAATACCTCTAAAGAAACGTCGATGAACTGTCTTTCAAATTTAATTCCATCACCAATACCGCAATTAATTCGACCACCCACTATGCATTCTCTCGCCCAAGACATATACGCTATAAATACTGCATTAGAAGAGACTTGGATGTTATTTTGTGAAGAACTTGAGCATCAGAGCGTCGAGACAGCCGATCCCATAGAGAAAAAATTTGAACCAAAGAAACTTACCTCAAAAATGGCAACAAAGAAGTCGACAACAATTTCCAGATCCACAACCAAAAAGATCAGACAACTTGAAAAATCCAACACACCACTGGAAAGTATATTTCACAATATACTCAATGCTAAAGTAGTTGAACACCAGTGGAAATTAATCTAGAATGAAATATGAGATTGGGGAACATAAAAAAATTGTAGGTGGAGAGATGAAGCACTAAAGTTAAGATCCAACACCATATTAAATTACATGAACATGCCATTAATGAATTATTTTGCAGGAACGAAGGAATTCATCACCCAATTTATCGTAAGTTGATTCCACAATTGGAAGTTCTATTTTGACACACTTGTAGAGATTAAAGGTGACCTGATCAGCCAAATCACCGTCCTTTTGAATAAAGGAGACGTCGTACCCATTCGACTAAATCCATATTTGGTCAAAGAACTAACAGGAAACCCTGCAGGGAAGAATTCAAGAGGGTTATTAGTTAACTAAATGTTATACAACACATGGATTATAACAATAAACAATATGTTGATTGCACTAACAAACACTGGTCAGGGATCCAACCTTAAGCTTAACATGCTTGAAGCGGTCTAGAATGTGGCGACAATAGGAAAAGTATATCATTGGTTTGAACACTTGGAAAAAATCATCATAAATATTTGTATAAAATGCCAAGAGGATGGAGCACAAATTAAATATCCTTCACTACTAATATGGATAGCCATGAGCCGCCTCCGACCAGTAGGAGACAAAGAATTCACTAGACAAAAAGGGCTAGTGATGTGGAACTTCGAATCCTTTTCCCCAAATGGATGTTGACTAGGAGATGCAACAACCAAATTTTGGCTGTATAACTGGTTCCAAGCTCTAAAGGTGAAAATAGCTAGATGGATGGTACCACAAAATGTTCGACGAAGTATACCATCGACTGCGCATATCCAAATTTCCTTGGATCACATGTTGGTTTGGTACTTGGAAGGAGCCGTAGGAGCATCAAAAGAACTCGACTTTTGTCCCATGGTCGAGGAAATTATTGAAGATCTTAGTCGACAGTCCAACACAAAAATGGAAATACCCCCACTAGAAAAATGGGTCGATCAACCAATGGTCAAACCCTTGACAGATGCGGAGAAGGAAGAATATTATGAAGTCTGAGTCCACGTGAATACATTTACACTCTATCTTGACCAGACTAACGATATCAATCCTCTCGGGATTGCTAAAACAACAAATCAACGCCCAAAAAATAGAGCAGAACAAACAGAGGAAAGCACTCAGTCGAATACTCCACTTTCGAAGTATGCACTGACAAACAAAACTACTTTTCGAGTAGCCGACGAACTATTCAGAGCACGACAAAACAAAAAGAGAAATACACAAGGAAAATGGAAGTGAAATATTATCCTTCATAAGTTGACTAAATAGGACAACGTTGAATTGTTCAAAAGTTCAATACAAATATTAGAAGACATTTCCAAGAATAAGATCCATGTAGAAGAGCAGATAGGAAAGTTCATCACAGAAGAGGAGCAACAACAAGGCCGAACAAGAGAAACTCCAAAGAAGGTTAATTTTTCTAGTACATTCCCTGTGGATCTCACCCACATCCCACCACCACCATCCCCTAACCTAGTAGTCGAATAAGAATTCATACCGAATTCGATAGCTACCACACATATGAACTTAATCCCTTGGTATCTACAAAAGCTACCTTCTCCCGTAAGAGAAAGAATCCAAAAATATAATGACCTACAATATTTTATCAGCCAACTACCCTCCATCCTCCCTGACTAGAAAACAATGATAATAAAAATACCATTCCTAGTCGAAGTGAGGTAGAAGTATACCTCAGCCATGCCTGATTTTAACCTTATCGGCCTTCCACCGCCCTCCACCTCTAGAACAAAAATTTTTGGATATACTGAAATTGTATTACATAAGAATACCAATATCACAAGTAATATTGTGGCACAAAAATCTTCATAATTCATTCCTTGACATGTAAACCACACAACCCCAGTACAACACCAACCTCCATTAGACAAATCGCATTCACCTAACCCCATCGTCGACCCTTCAGATAACTTATTGAAACTTCCAGACCTAACTTATGAACCTGCTTCGACAAGCAATGTTGAAGAATCCTTGTCGCATGAGACGGTGAGCCTAGCCGAAAACCCTGCTTCACCTCCTCCACTTCCATCACCCCCGGCACCTCCAACCAAAGACGATTCAGCTGATATCCCAACCCATCCTGATATTACCAGCATACTCCTACTTAACCTTGTCAATACAAATCCAGATGCCAAACAAAGTAAAAAAGCATCAGCAGAGATACAGAGCGCAATAGAAAAAGTAGACATAAATTGAGAAACAAAATAAAGAGCGAGAAAAAAGGAAAAGAAAGGAAAGAAAGGGAAAAAAACAATAAAAAGAAAAACATAAGCAGCAGAAGCACATACTGCACATACAGCAACAACTACACCTTCTGGTACATATAGATCAATTTGATCTGGTGGCCACATTCAACCTGTGAAAAGAAAAAGAAAAAGAATTACACCTTCTTAAATATGCAATTGATCGTGAACAGAAACATAGAAGAGTGGAAGCTAAAGAGAACATTGAACAATTAAAAGCGGAGCAATCCGCATTTTCAGCTAAGTGTGAAAACTTAGAACAACAGATTATCACAATCACGTCGAGGACCAACTCTAACAAACCTCTTGAAAAAGATTACATTTGAAAGTGTTGTGTTGACCCTCCAAGAACAGTTGAACAAGAAGCGACGGGATCAAGCTGAGGAAACCTATGTTCTATTAAGAAATCAATATATGGCATTCATTACAGCACACAACATGATAGTCTAGTACGCTTCAGTATCTGGTGTAACTATAGACTTTTTGTGGAATCGGTATACCCATTATGGCAATGTATTTGAAGAAATGCATAATACATTTGAGCTCATCGGTTCACTTCAACAGCGACGACCGACTACCAGTGAAGCACTTTCTTAGAACATCAATGATCATCTTGTCTTGGAAATCAATAATCTAGAAAAACTGTAAAAACAAGAACACCAGTGGATCATCCAAGCTCAACTTAGTCTGTCCAATATCGACAAGATTGGGTTGCAACTCCAACGATTGATTTTTGTTGCCGATGAAAAAACAAAATTGCTAGGACCAGACATGATCAACATCCTGGATGTAGATATGCATGAAAATATAGAGAACTTGTCTAGCCTCACCACTCTCACCATTGACATCCAGAATGCACAACATGCATGGGAATAATTTCAGCACCAATTATCAGTATCTGCAGAAGCCATTATCGAAGTATGTGTCCATCAACATCAATCTACCATTACCAACAACCCATAGTAATAGCAACATGTTTTTTTTTCATTACTCAGACAACACAATTTTCATCTCCTCATTTCTTTTGGACGAAGAAATATTTTGAATTGGGGAGATGTTGGAGGATCCTAAGTCGTCTAGATGACTAGGTCCTCCGACTAACTACTTGTAAAGTATATCAATAGATTATGTCGACCTCCATAGTTTGTGTCGGTTGGTTGAACCGATAGGTAGTTATGTAACATCTTGTAAATAATACAAATAGGTTCGAGAGTCGGATATAGAATCGGTTCGATCTATGTAATCAACCATGTATGTGTTCTTCTTGAGTAATAGAAATACTTGTTGTTCTATAAGCCATTACTTGTCTCTTTCTTATATCATTGCTTATATAATCTATAATGTGTATCACGAGTAACTATGAAATCTGCTTCACAACATATACTAGCATGGATGATCTGGTTGTATGACGATGCTCCTTGTACTAACATGTTGTTGGATGTAGGATATGTGTATGCACAAGGTTAAAGGGTCATGTGTTTAAGATGTTACATGCATACACTCATCACCTATCTTATTATCATGATGATATCTAACTCTAGCTTATAAATCTTGCATCATTCTAAGTGCAATAAGTCATAATGTGACTTTAAAGTAAATGTGCATCGTGTGTGTGTGTGTAATGGTGTTAATTAGTAAATTGATGATGATCCAATGGTTAGAGTGCATATCGATTTCGTATATCTTGTTGGAATGTATCCTTGTAGGAAAAGTGTCTTGGTGATATTCAATGGATAAAGTAAAAACGTGAAACAAAGTATTGATGATAAAAGCATCTTCATGAAAAGTATTTACTAATCCTATAAATGATTAGAATGTGATTCATGTATCTTTGGTTGAAGATGTAATTCATGTTGAAAAGTATATGACAAATAATAATCATATGATTGATTTGGAATGTGATGCATGTGTCTATGTTGAAGAAGTGTTTCACGTATATATTTTTGGAAAATATACATACTTGATGACTAATCATGTGAAATGTATTGTGTTTTCTCAATTTGTCGTTGAATATGATTTAACTTCAAAAGATATATTATTCTTGTATTCTTATTATGTTATTGTACTCCCTTTGGGAAATAATCATATTGTAATTGATCATGTAAAAGCACTATAAGAATAAATGTAAGCCCTACTTTTAAAGTCAGCCTAGAAACAACTAGAAGAAATATTAAATAAGTGTATATAATATTTCCTAAAGTGAAGTCTGCCCCATAAGGAAAATTCTCCCACATGACAAGTATAAATAGAGGGGTGCATTTCTTATCTGGTATCACTCACTCAATAAATTTCGCTACAGAGAGAGAGAGAGAGAGAGAGAGAGAGAGAGAGCCTGAGAGAGAGAAGAACAAGTTCACTTTGGAGAAGAGTAGATACATTGAAGACATCTTATTTTGTTTCTTATCTTATCTATTCTCGGGATATTTGTGAGAAATTGATTTAGCTCTTCATTGTACTAGATTGACATTATACTTGCTGACAAATCTATATTGAAGAATTTGTTGGGTTTTCTTCCCTTTAAGCATTTCCTAGAGAAGAAAATTGTGTGTCTCTTTTGTATGTTGTGCTTGTCTATCTTTCAATGATCCGTGTACATGCAATTACTATGATGTGATATGATAAATGATTTAAAGTATAACATAATTGATTTTAAGTCAAAATTCCAACTTGGTGTTAGATTCATGCTGAAAGAATTCATTGCAACATTTACAACTACCAAAGATTATGACTCCGTTCTTCTAACCTTTCCATCCACAAATCAAGCTCGACCTTTGCATCATTGAACTCGCCCTAGGAGGGTGCATCTTTCTCTGGAGGAAAATTCCATTTCTGTGGAGTTGCATGTTTGACCTAAAAACTACCGGGGTCAAGAACTAGGGATCAATGTTTTAAGACCGTATGTCCACTGATTGGGTTTGACCTTAGCATTCTCTAACTTTCCCTAGGAGGGTGCATCTTTATAAGGAGGCATAATTCATATCTGAGGAGTTCATTTTTTGCCTCATCATTCCTCGAGAAAACTAGGGCATATTGTTTTGTAGTTCTTCCCACATATCATAAAGAAAAACATATTTGCTCAACTTACCTTCGAGAGGCTTTAATAGGTTGTGGGAAGAGTACACCCAAAAAGAAGCTAGATTGGAAGCACTAAGAAGAAAACATGGGTGAAGATAATAATCAAGATTTAGCATCACATATGAAGAAAGAGAAGTTCAAGAAGGAAGAACATTCTCACAAGAAACCAAATAAGTATCATAAGTCTCTCAGGTCCGACAAATATTACTCAAAAGTTAGATATTACTCTTGTTGGAAAATGGGATGCATTGCAAGGAATTGTCCCCATACAAAAGATCAATCCAAGAAAGGAAAGAATAAGAGGTACCATGCTCATACCATAGAAGACGATGAACCTGTCTAGAAGAAATCAAGAAAAGATGGTACAAGTGAAGAACAATATGTGTTGATATCTGCTCTTATAGAGAATGTCACTCATAGAAGTGACACATAGATTATTGATAGTAGTGCTTCTAAGCGCATGACAGAGACTCTCTCTCTCTAACTTGACAAGAGAAGGATTCACCTCATAACGTTTGAAGGAAAATATCCTTTCTATATCAACATTACAAGAGAAATGATTCAGAGTTGCTTTGTTGATGGACAATTTATTATGTGTCCAAGAGGAAAGACTATTGATGATGCAGTCATGATTGGTGTTGAAGGTAAGGGACACTCAAATTAAGAACCGGTACATAGTATCAAGTAAACTAAGGCATAGAATACTTGCTCATTTGAATTACAAAGCATTGTCAGTCATGAGAAACATGGACATGAGCCTTCGGAATTAGACAATGGAGTAGAGTATACTTATATGGACTCCAGTGATTACTGCAAGAAGGCGAACATCAAGAGGGACTCAACCAAACAATAAAAGATAAGTATTTGAACTTTCATTTAAATGATATTGCTCATAATATTTGTATGCATATTTATGTTCCTAGAATTAGGAAGTGTATTATGCATGTTATAGTGAATGCATTGATGAGAAATATATTATTAATGTGCATGTAATTGGTAAGTAGCCTATGTTCTTGCACAACATTCCATGAGCCATTGCTAAGTTATCTAGAATGAAACCTCGTTGCTAACCTGTTGAGAGAAGTGCATGCTCTTAATATTATGTTCTGGTAGAGCTGAAAGGAATCTAGAAAGATATTGTGTGTATACGGGATATGGATGAGTGTTGTGATAAAGCATTGGCTAAAATGGTTGCATAATTGTGATGATTTATGCATTGTCATTGAAATGTCAATATGTTTTTATGATTATGAAACGTTACTCATCAAATGATTGAATTTGACTTGTAGGAAATATCGTGTGCTATGACCTACAAGAGAAGTATGATTTGACTTGTTCCGAAGAATAAGTGGTGACTATTCAAAAGTAACCTTCAAGAAGATTTGTGAAAGTACAAATCAAGGTTCGTGATTTCTCTTAGAAAGAGGGAGACGATTATAACGCGATATTTTTCTCCAGTGTCCAAACACACTTCTAACAAATATTCAGTGATGGATATTACACTAGATATATGGTGTAATCAAAGTAGAAGTGTATATCAAGCAACATAAGGATTTGTACAGACTCAGAATGCACCTAGGGTATAGTATGCCAAGGAATATAGTTACATGATGAGATGGAGGATTACTTAGAGTGATGAATAGCTCAACCTTTGCCACAAGGTTGAATATGGTTGCTTGCAGAGGAGGAGTAGCTCATAAAAGGGTGCAAGAGGAAACTTGCAGCAGAGTTCGAGATGGAGGACCTTGGTATCAAATAATCTTGAGAGCAAGAAGTTCATATCTATAGACCCATTTGATGAGAGATGACATAGATGGATACATAGAAGATCAACAGCGGAGAATACTAACAGTCACTCTAGTACAAGATGTCCATATGCAGAGGGAGCAAGAAAGCTCCACTTCAAAGGGAGTGACTACAACACAGATCGCGGAAACAGATTGAGAGAAATTATCACTTAGCCTCTATCCATGGAAAGGGTTTATTGTCTCAATATATAAAGGATATGCTCAGAGTGATACCGAATGTATTCCCTCACTAAGAGAGAGTAGATCTATTAGTTCAAGAATATTGGCATGATTCTTGGGATTAGATGTGTGGAAAATATTAGATGAGATTTTCCTCAGGAAAGGAAAATACAGAGTTGAGATCCTAAAGATACTCAGGATGATGGCAATGAATACACCAATGATGGCGAACATGAAGTTATTAAGTGATACTTCATAAAATATAGTGTATACCACTATGTGCATATAGATGATTGTTTTGTTGATGTACTTGATGAACACTACACTAGATATATGCTTTGTGGTGAACACCTTGAATCAGGACATGGTTGATATGAGATGTGTTCACTTGATTATGGTAAAGCATGTGATGAGGTACCTAAAGGGTACGCTTGAGTATGGACACAGGTATGATTCATATCATACGATTAGCCTACAAGGCTATGTTGATTTCGATTGGACCAGTAGTGTCACAAATAGCAAGATCTCTTCAAGATGTTGCTTTAGTTTGGAATCAGCCATGATTTCTTGGTTCAGCGGGAAGAAAACTAGTGTGGAACTCAATACAGTCAAGGCATAATATATTGCATCATGTTTAGCTAGCAATGAATCCATGTGGCTTCAGAAGTTACTTACAGGACTATTTGATCTCGATTTAGAGGCGACTTGTATTTTCTATGACAACCAGAGTTATGTGAAGTTGTCCAATAACCCGTTGTTTCATGACAAGTCCAAGCATATCAATATTAGGTACCATTATATCAAATATATGGTGCAAAAGAGGCTCATGTATATTGCGTCGGGACGAGCAGGAATCCGATTTATTGACCAAGCGTCTATCGAGAGTGGAGTTTGGGTACTTCAGGGACAACATTTGTGTGATGTAGAGAGATGTCACTCATGAGAGGGAGGGATGAATCTGATATACGATTTAGGGGACGTATTTGATTGTGGCATAGCGGCAGGTAGTATTTTATGGGCATGTATTACCAGTATCTATGATAATTGGAGAGAGTTACCGGCTCATGATGATTGGAGAGAGTGACCATACTCTTGATGACTAGAGAGAGTGACCATACCATTGTATGTGTATCCAGTTAGAGCTAGTATGTGTGTGTGCACTGGAGAGAGTGACCAGCTCATGATGACTAGAGAGAGTAACCATACTCATGATGACTAGAGAGAGTGACCATATTGTTGTATGTGTATCTAGTCGAGTATGTGTATCCAGTCGAGTATGTGTATCTAGTCAATATGTGTATCTAGTGAAATGGAGAGTGTGACCAGCTTGTGATAATTGGAGAGAGTGACCATACTTGCAATGGTTAGAGAGAGTGACCATACTTGTGATGATTGGAGAGTGTGAACATACGTGTGATGGTTGGAGAGCGTGACCATACTGTGATTGTTGGAGAGAGCGGCCATACTTGCGATGACTGGAGAGTGTGCCATACTTTGTATGTGCATCTAGTTGAGTATGTGTATCCAACCTAGTATGTGTATCCAACCCTAAGTATGTGTATCCATTCAAGTATGCATATCTAACCAAGTATGTGTATCCAATCAGGTTGCGTATCCAGTTGGATATGTGTGATGAGATGAAGTCTCATAATGATGTAATATGTGCTACTAGCTTGTTGATGTGTTTCTATTGTGATGTCCTCGGATGTATGATCGTGTATTATGCATGATTGAGATGATGGATTTCTCACGGTGAACTTCTAGTGATATATAGATTCGAGAAATGACTGAAGTCGATGGTCATAGTCCAGAGTTGCAGTCACATGATTTGCATGTGCAGATATATTCTTCTTATATTATTGTTATGTTATTGTAATCCCTTCAAGAAATATTCATATTGTATTTGTTCATGTAAAATCACTATAAGAATAAAAGTAAACCCTATTTGTAAATTTGACCTAGAAATATCTAGAAGAAATATTAAATAAGTGTATTTAATAGTCGACCTAGTTAAGTAGAGAAGTCACACCCATAAGGAAAAGTCACCCACATGAAAAGTATAAATAGAAGGTTGCACTTTTGATTTGGTACACATCACTCACTCAAAAGTGTTTGCTGTAGAGAGAGAGAGAGAAGAACAAGTTTTCTTGAGAGAAGAGTAGTTTCATTGAAGACATCTTATTATTGGGGTTTCTTATCTTATATATTCTCGGGATATTTGTGAGGAAGATATTTAGCTCTTCATTGTACTATATTGGCATTGTACTTGTTGACGAATCTATACTAAAGAATTTGTTGAGTTTTCTTCCCTTTAAGGGTTTCCCAAAGGAGAAAATTTTGTGTCTCTTTTGTATGTTGTGCTTGTCTATCTTTCAGTGATCCTTATGCATGAAATTATATTATTATGCTGTGATATACTAAATGAATGAAAGTATAACATAATTTCTCTTAATTCAAAATTCCAATAGATGTGTGGCCTAAGTATTTTTTGATGGAAATGTATTGTGCTTTCTCAGGTTCTGTGGCCTGAGTTTCTTGTGATGGAAATATATTGTGCTTTCTCAGGATGTATGCCATGAGTTTCTTGTGATGGAAATGTATTTTGCTTTATCAGGATGTATGTCCTGAGTTTCCTATGATGGAAATGTATTGTGTTTTCTTAGGATGCATGGCCTAAGTTTCCTGCAAGGGAAAGTAGATGGTTAAGGAATACTTCAGAGTTGACTTCTTTCATATGGAAACCTTGTGAAATAAAAGAAATATGCAAGCATACAAGTATATTTGTGATATAAATATATTGGTGATATTTGTTAGAAAAGTATCTTTGTGATCCTTGATAGAAAAGTATATTTGCGATCTGAATATCTTTGTGTTCTTTGTTGAAGAAGCATATATGGTTTATGTACTTCGGTATACACTCATGTATTTCTTATGATTAATTGGAATTCATTTCATGTATCATGAAGATGTATTTTATGTACCTTGTTTCTCATATCATGTAGCATACATCTTTATACCTGATGGCTAATCATGTGGTTGATTGATTGAAATATGATTCAGGTGGATGTATTTTGTTGAACTATTAAATGCCTTGTAATAATTTTTGAAGACCCTGTAATGGGGATTGAAGATTAACCCTTTCTTCTACATTAGGGACCACTCTCCTATTCCAAGTTCTTGCACAAGAAACCTAGGAATGGGATAGTGATATTCTGAAGAACTAGCAAGGTGAAGGGATGACGATATCCAGAGGGACTAGTGGGGTGAAGGAAGTCCCATCCTATAGGTTGTGGATATAGATAGAAAGGAATATGGTAGTGGGAAGTATTGTGGTTTCTCGGAAGATGGTTTCACGAGTTCCAATGATAAATGCATGTATGAGTAAGTATGCATCAAGGATGATGCCTTGTTTTAAGGGGGAGGGGATGTAATTCCTTGATTGTAAGCCCTGTACATATATGATTTTGTTATTTGTTATTAGGGTGGCACTAGGTGCCTAGACTATGGACTATGGAAATTATTATTATATTATTTGTTTATAATTAAATAATAGTTCGACATGGACAACAAACGTGGTTGGGAGGGTATTGGATTCCATTGGCGGGGGGTTTGGAGGGGATAGGAATTATTTCCCTTCCTAACAGTACTCTATCTTTCCTAATTTTGATTTTATTGGACTTTAGAGATCCTAGTACACCAAATTGATGCTTTGCATGCACCTATGCACCCATGCACCCATGTATCGTGCACCCATACACCCATGCAACCATGCAACAATGTGCCCATGCATGATGAGAATATTCCCTATATGATTTGTCTTCAATTACTAAGAGTAAATTTGGGGTCAATTCGAGTTACCTTGATTCAATTGGAGTGATATGGGGAAATTTGATTTGTCTTCAGTTAGTTAGAGGGAGTTTGAGTTAAATTAGAGTACTTATACTCAGTTAATCAAAGTAAATTTGGATCAATTTGAATTGTCTTCGGTACATGGGATTAGTTTTAGGGAAATTCAAGTCAATAAGCAAAATTCAAGTTGTCTCCAATGCATGGGAGGTATTTTGGGGAGGTTTGAGTCAGTCTTAGTAAATTAGGGTTATCCCTAGTGACTAGGAATGGTTTTTCCATTGCATCTGAGTCAATCTAAGTGGGTTCAAGTTTCTCTTTGGAGAAATTGAAAAGGCCATTCGTTGGGCTAGGGAATCTCTTAGTGATTTGGAGTTGATCCTATGTAGTCTTGAGTCAATCTCTTAGAGGGAATTCAAATGGGTCTAAAGGGATTCAAATTGCTTTCCATTCATTAATTATTCCATTAGTGAGTGGGTTAGTCAATGGTGTAGAGATACACTCCCTTGAATTTGAATTCCTGAGAGAGGAATTGAATGGTATTCTTGAACTTAGTGGCCACGCTTTGTTTTGCGGCAAAGGAGATCACATTTGCCACAACTTCATTTTTCAGAAGAGGGGGGAATTCATGTGAAGAGGCTCTATTTGTTGGGATTTGTCTTGCAGGAGAGGGGGGGATTATTGTACAAGAGATCTTATTTGTTGGTTTTGTCTTGCAGGAGAGGCGGACAATCTTGAGCAAGAGAAACTATTGTTATGCTTTGTATCTCGAGACGGGGGAAACCCTAAGGAATAGAACCTATTGGTTGCACTTTTTCTTGCAGTAGAGGGGGGAAATATTGAGCAAGAGAAACTATTGTTGCACTGTCTTACGGGAGAGGGTGACAATACTGAGCAAGGAGCTTTATCGGTTTCAATATAATTCTAGTTATTTCAATCTAGGTGTTAAAAGAGAGGGGGGTAATCCTGTGATGGAGGACATATTTGTCATGGCTTTATCTTTCAAGAGAGGAGGACAATCATGTGGAAGAGACCTTAAGGGTTGCGATGAGTCTTGCAGGAGAAGGGAAATCCCGTGTTGTGTCTCTCAAGTCATGGGCCTAAGTATTATCCTTAGAAGTTCAAATCAAATAGAGAGTTCCTTAGCTCATAGATTTAAGACCTCATATCAGGGGTGACCTAATCAAGTAATTTGGATTGATAATATCTAAGTCTGGGAGGAACGTGGTCATGTTGATGTCAGTTGCACCATAAATAAAGATAAGTATTCTTGACTATTATTTACTAAGTTATTGTTGTACATGTGGTCATGGAGGTTTAGCTATATTATTATTAAGTTGCAATTCGATTTCATGTCCATGTCCATGTATCATTTATGATTGATAGATTAGTATCTCGTGGAGCCATGTTTGTGATGTAGTATTGTTGTTATTGGAGGTTAATTTGCTTATGTATTATGATCATTCGAAGATCTAGTTTTTGGGAAGATCATATGGACGTGTATGGTTGTTTCAAATTAGATATTCCATGGGGTTAATGGTTGTTATTTAATGCACAAAAATATAATAGAAAGTAGTGAAATAACTATTCCTTTTGAGGTAGTGTAGAATGTTGATTTACTAGTTGTTTTAGGAGTTAATCACTCATGAATTAAGACAGCTAGTATGAATGGTTTCTGGGCAGACCATATAGTTGTGTATGGTTGTTCCATATCATATCTTACATGGGTTTAATGGCTGATAATTAATGTTATAAATTTGGTGTATTGTATATTGAAGTTTGGCTTAAATAAGTGTCGTATTTCTCCCTTATATATTAGAAGTTTAATTATATTAGCAATATAGAGATGTCTCTTTATTATTTGGTTAAATGGTGAAGAGTGGTTTCCCATATATGCGATGATGAAATAAATTTGCATGTTAAAAGGATTACTAGCTGATTGATTGTATTCATGTGTCATCACATTGCATCACATGTACATTGGTATATATACTTGCATTGGAAGGGTTGTATTCCTTAATGATTGATTTTTTTCAATTATTTGGTTTGTTGGCATGTTGGCCTAACCCTAGAAAACATTACTATGTTTTGCTAACTTATAATTAGTCCTTCCTTGTTAGAATCCTGAAAGTATTCAGACCCTAATGATGTGTTTGGGGTTGGGTACATTACAAGTAATCTCATCTTGTCTTATACATTGAATATATTGTAATAGGAGGTTTCCTTTTTATATTTCACATTCATCAATGGAAGTTTAATTATGTAAATCAATTATTATCTCTATGTCAACAATGAAATGAAGTTTTAGTGATTTCTCTCACATTTATTATGTTATTTTTCTCCATGGATATTCATTTAAACTTATTGGATTTGTTTGATGTCCTAATAAGTCTGGTGTCTAGAAATTGCAATGATGATAAAGAGTTTGTAAACATCTATCCCTTTACTACAAATCCAATTTTTCTATATTTATTTGTTATCTAGAATTATATTATGGTCCCTATGGTTAAGATGATTATTTTTATGGCCAAAATATACTAAATCCCCTTCTTGTTTGTCTTATTGGTCACTCCTAAAACTATAACTCTGATTTTCTTAGTTTTTTTAAACTACAATGTTATATTCTTAAAACTCAACCCATGCATTCCAAGAGGATATTTAATTCATCGAGGGTACCCTCCCTCTAACATAAGAGCTTACTCGAAGGTCTAAAGCTAGGTAGGAATTTTTCTACACATTATGCCTCAATATTGACCCCATGAAAGTGTAGAAAACATAAGGGACATTAGGGTATTCTAGTAGGTGAAACAACCTTGTGAACAATATTTCCTTGATATAGGTGATGGTGGATACTCCTTGTTCATGTGATTTAATGATGACTACTGATCAATTTCCACAAAGTGATGTGGTTCATAATGATGTGAATGTTTTTATGAGAAATATAGAGGGGGTTTCTATATCAAATGAAAAACCCCTCTCATTTTTTTATAATCCACTTGGATCATACATCGGCCTGAGTGTGTTTCTTTCACATGATGATAGTTTAGATTTTGGGCAAGTGCCAAAAGGGTCGAAGAAGATATGGATTGGCCCCAATATTACAAATACCTCTAGATATCATTTAAGGTCCTCCAAAACCTCTATCAACCAAGCTTCTTTAGGAGACATAGCATGGGGTTTAGGCCTATATGACGAAAATTTTGGTATAACTACAATTGATAGAAAATCAATGCTGAAGTTAGCATAGAGGAACATTGCACGTGGCATTAGGAGTGCCAAACAACTTTCAATTATCAAGTCCCTTGTAACGAACATAAATGAGAGAATAATTAAATAATTAATAGTTAGGTTAATTAAGTTAATATGAAAGGATGTGTCTCCTCAACATCAAGTGTCCAGGCCATATTTAAGTCCAAGACATCATTGTAACCTATCATCTTTTATCTATCCAATTATCAATATATATTTGTCCTATTAATGGATTATCTAATATTCTAGGTGTTCTGATAATATTGATTGTGTGAGCGAATATTTATTCGCTTCATTTGGTATCAGAGCTAGTTTTTTATCTAGGCCTTTGGCCATATCATGATTTTTAATCATAATCCTAGGGAGTCCCTAAAATTATGGTCTTTGACTAAGTAAAAGAAGAAAAGAAAGCCAAAATAAAAAATAAAAAGGAAGAAGTTAAAAAAAAAAAGAGAAGGAGGAAGATGATGCAATAAAAAAAGGAAGGTAAAAATAAACAAAAAATAAAAGAGTAAAACCACAAGTGGTTTCTCCACCCATGGTTTTGTTTTGATAAGCGGGTTTTTAATTCTAGGGTTTAAACCCTAATTCCCACGCCATTCATAAAAATATATATATCGATAATACTATTAGTAATAATAAAATTTATTATTGTTATATATGTTTTCAAAAAAAAACTTTCTACCCAATTCACAAAGAAATATATATACTATATTATTATTTTTAAATAATAATTGGTAATACATTATATTTGTTATTATTATTAAATTTTTAATAATAATAGTAATTATTAATAATTATTATTATTATTTAATAATTGTGTTATTTACAATTGTTACTTCATTAAAAAAAGAGGAGCAAAAAAAATAAAAGGAAAAAAGAGTCAAAGTAAAAAATAAAAATAAAAATAAATATTATTATTATTATTTTATTAAAATAATTATTATTTTGGAAAAAAAAGAAAAGAAAAAAAAAGGTTATTTAACCTAATACAAAAAGAACAAAATCGAATACCATCTATAGTCCAGACGACCATATAGTGTCGAATAAATCATAGATCATGGAATTTGGTTTGCGACTACAAATAGAGAAATTAGAAGCCAAGTTAAAGCGCTATCAAAGAGACAACGAAGATTTACGCGATAGGAATAAAAATTTGGAAGTAATAATTGAAATACATAAGATAGAAGAAAAGTACAAGGAAAAAAACATTTCCAACCAGAAAAATCATATAGAAAAATTATCTGCACAAATTGAAGAATTAAAATACGAAATGATTTCAATCGGAGATTGAAAAATCAAGATATAAAGAAAGAAATAAATGATTACGAAGCAGAAATAATACGCTTGAACAAAATCATTCGCGACAAGGATGAAGAACTAACGCAGATACGACATAAATTAGAAAGTCAAGAATCAAAGATCATCCAATGTCGACAACAGATAAAAATTCTTCAACAACAAAATAACGACTCTAAAAAGGAACACGAGATGGAGATCGCAAAGAGTAATAAAACATTATCCAACAATTCCAAAGAAATTTTCAGATTAAGAAATCATAACAAGAAACTAGTCACAAAAATTAAGAAGTTGAAAAATAGTCGAAAGACAGAACAATCTACAGAAGACATTGAAGGAAAACTTCTAGACAAGCAGGAAGAAAATAGATACATCAGAATTCATAACAAATATCTTAAGGAACAACTTAAGAAGTCTGAAGATGACAGGAAATTGAAAGTAGAATTGATTAAGAAGTTTCAAAATGATAACATGCAATTAGAAAATAAGTTGGAAAATATACAGAACAAAACCTTAAAACATCAATGGATGAAAATACAACTTCCAGCTCAGATCAATGCTCAAAAGACGACAATCGTAAAAGAAAATAACATTGTGAAAATTCCCTATCGACACCCCAACCATAGAAACTGATATCCTAAAAAGTGGGAACTGTCGAAAGCTAATGGTACCAATGTGATCAAAGCTCCTAACGATAGATCAGTATGGAATTCCAACAGTCCACAACAAATCAATTTGGGATGGATTGATTTATCCACATATCAGAAGTTATGCTCAACTCTTAGCAGTTCGTATCGACATGTTTTGTCAGCTGCAACACTGCAAAAAATGATGCAGAAACATTATAAGGCTTTGAGGACAAAGCCTTTCTAAGAGACTGGCAATGTAACGAACAAAAATAAGATAATAATTAAATAATTAATAGTTAGGTTAATTAAGTTATTATGAAAGGAGGTGTCTCCTCAACATCAAGTGTACAAGCCATATTTAAGGCCAAGACATCATTGTAACCTATCATCTTTTATCTATCCAATTATCAATATATATTTGTCCTATTAATGGCTTATCTAATATTCCATGTGTTCTGGTAACATTGATTGTGTGAGCGATTAACCTAACTATTAATTATTTAATTATTATCTTATTTATGTTCGTTACATCCCTCGACGATGGATTTATCCTCAAGAAGTATAATAATGCTATTCATTTCCATTAAAATTAGGGGGTTTATCTCCTCCCAATATATGGAATCATGAAAGGTCATCTTCTTAGTTAACATTCTTTTACTATACGATGAAATGAAGAAATATTTGGATGCATTTTTTGCATAGGGTTTTCTAAAAAAACAATAGTAATGTTGAAGTCTACGAGGAGATTGCTCAGGTTGACTGTTGAACATATTATTTCCTCCATGACATTGAAATATCAAGGCTATGTGATATAAAACCCATAAGGCTAGTGCCAACATGAAGGAATTAAGATAATTTTGAAAAGGATTGGTAGATTCTTAATTTCTGAGTAGTTGAAATCAAACTCACATGGAATTAGGGCTTGGGTTGGCCCTATATATCCCTTTTATCATTCCCCAAGAATTCTCCAAGTAGAAAAGGATGAGAATAAACTAGTGGGTCCCTTTAAATTTAATCCTACCTGACACAAAGATAAAGAATTTGTGAAAAATGTCAAAGATTGTTGAACAATTTCTCCTCAATAGTACCAAAGTTTACAATGTTTCAACTTGTAGAGAATTTAAGAAGTATCAAGAAAGCAACCTTAAATTGACCCAAGGAAAAGCATTAATATTTAGAGGAATAATTAGAAGTGCAAACCAAGATATCTCATTTGTGTGAGCAAAATTCTAATAGTGTATTATTGGAAGAAGAAGAAAATGCAACTCACCATCTAGAGGAAAATAATAGGAATCATTGGATTGGGAAGACTCCAAGTGGAAAATGAAAAGTATCTCCTTGTGGTTTTCCCAAGGGGATCAAAATGTTAAGTTTTTTTTTAAATTATAAAAGAAAAGGAAAACTAAAAACACCTTTTAGAAAATTAAAAAAGATGATAATCGTATAGTAAGAAGATTCAAGGATATTGTTGACCTAGTGATCTATCGTTTCAAAAATATATACGAGGAATCAAGCAAACCCATTATATCGTGGATTGTTAAGCTTTCCTTGTACTTCCCATGGTTTGAAGGAGATATGAATGAATACCCAATGGCTAAGGTTTTAAAGGATTTTAAAATTGTTGTGAAATATTTTCAAAAGAACAAGAGCCCCAGTTTAATGGTTGGTCTATGTTTTTTATACAGGGTTCTAGGATTATATTGAAGAGGATTTGCTAAAAGTGTTGAAGCAAACAAAAATTTCAAGCAATATTTTGGGCTCCATTAATTCTACTTTCATACCCTCAACTTCCTAAAAATCATTATCCATATTCCTTTGAGGAGTTCATATTGATTTCCCTTCATAATGTTTTTTATAAACTCCTACAATTATTCCTAGAATATTGAAGCAACATTATCAAGTGTTATTTCAGAAAAACCATTTATTTTTTTCAATTATATNAATACCTATGTTGGTAAAGCTTCGAGTTTTTTAAAAACCCAATTTACCCTAGGTACCATCCTTAGAGTGAGGGGAAGTGCCTAATAAGTTTCCCTAAGATGTGTATTTCACAATAATTTAAAAATAAATAAATAATAAAAACAAAATAAATAAATAAACTAACTTAAAGTAAATTGGGTCTATCCCGAAGTTGTGGGAGGAGTGTCATCCTCCCTACCTAGGCTCTATTCTCATAAATTAAATGTTGAGTTCATAATGAGTCTAAGATTTACCCTCGATACCATCCTCATAATTAGAAGTACTCAAGGATTCACCCCATGCATTGTAACCTGCAAAATAAGAATAAGAATAATAATAATACTAAAGAATAATATTAAAAATATATAAATATAAATTTATCTGTGATGCTATTAGAGTTGTCGAAGAGGCCCTTATCTCCCTTAAGTTGAAAATTTTGCAAGTTATGGTGATCAAGATTGATCTTTCTAGACCTTATGAACAGGTCAGCTAGTTGTATATTTGTATTATTCTTATTCACATTGGATGTTGTGTTCCCGTAAATTGGATCACGGGTGCTCTTACCTCTATATGCTTCTTTGTATCATCGATGTTTTCTTCTCCATCTAGAAGCCTTTGAGAAGGGGGGATTTGTTATTTCTTATTGTAGTTGAAGGTTTAAGTAGAATAGTCTATGAGTACCAAAGGAGTGCAATAATCAAAGGTATTAATATCAAGAGTCTTATTTCTAACTCACATGCTAATTATAGATGATGTTATTTTGTATCATAAAGACTGCACTAAGGGAAGCCCTAAAATACAAAGAAACTCTCTCTTTGTATTGTTCTACCACGGGGATTGAAATCAATGAATAAAAATAATTAATTTACTTAACAATGTAATTCCTCAAGTGAAAGCAAAAATAATCTCTTGAACATTTGCAAAGGATATATCTAGGTTTCATGTTCAAACCTAAAGATTATGGATATTGAGATCTGATATGGTTGTATCAAAATATTGAAAAAGAAACCACTACATGATGCAATAGATGGTTGTACATAGGTGATAAGTTAACTCTTGTTAAAGTTGTGCTCTAAGTAATTCCTATGTATTGCCATTCCTGTCCTATATACTTGTCAAAATGCTGGAAAATATTAGGAAAATGTGTTTTCACTTTTTGTGAACAAGTTAGGGAAAAAGATGGAATTTCTCTTGTTATGTAGAATTGCATATTTAAGCTCAAGACCACTAAAGGGTGCGACTCCAAAAATGTTCATCTATTGCAAAAGCACTGGATACTAAAAGCCTTTAGAGATTCATCAACCATGGTGAGCTTTGACATAATTATATTTTGCAAAGATACATAGGCACTTTCAATTTTGAAGAGGGGATCTTGAATCCTCTCAAATCATTTTCAAATGCTTAAATACTCTGGGAAGCCCTAATCCATTCTTGTTTCCTTACAGGGAATTGGCATGCCTGGAGAGTGGGGGATGGAAAAAAAGGTGAGATTGAATATTTACCATTGGTTGGGGTGTGCAAGGAAATTCAATCTCTACCTCAATGTGTGTTAGTTAAATATGTTGAATGGACAAGAAAATATTATATTAGAAACCGTATTAGATCTTAACGTTACCAATGTATCACAACAAGGTTGGATGAATAATAAGACTTGCATTTGAACTCCTAGAGACCAACCCATGGTAGGATTATATTAGCACATTAGTACAAAGTCCTATTAGATTGATAATGGAAGATGATACATGGGTATGGTCCAAAATCCCCTCTACAAGTAATTTCACATCAAGCCTAGGTTATAATGTTATGTTTGATGATGAGGTGATGAATGTGCATTGGTAGTAGGGAAATATTTGGAAAGTTAAAGCTCCAATGAAGTTGAAAATATTTATGTCACTAACCACAGTTGACAATGCATTAACATGAAAGGTCCTTCAAAGGATGTCAATGCAAGGGCCTAGAATGTTGCAATATACCTATGGTATATTACCACTATGTAATAAATAAATATTATGAACTATTATGTAATAATAGTCATTAAGCAATTATCATTAATGTAGTAATAATGATAAGTCATGCATTTTTCAAAGGACGTGACTTATTACTCTATCTACATGTATTAATATATACGTCCATTATGTACTTATGTACACGTCCATTGTAGTCAAGTAATCATTATGGAATATATGAATAATAAATAATACATCATTGAGAAGATATATAGATGTGTCCTATTATGATGGATGTTGAAATGAAGTAACCTATTAGGTTGGCTTAAGTTGGTATCAAGTTTTTTTGGTGGATAGACATGTCCTATTATGATGGATGTTGAAATGAAGAAACTTATTAGGTTGGCTTAAGTTAGTATCAAGTTTTTTAGTGGAAATAAAATATTTTTTGGTTTTAGGGCTGGAATTAAACACTTTCAACTCAAAGATAGTTTTTCTAGTGTACAAATATTCCATGTAAAAGAAGGAAGAAAAAGAGTTTAAAAAAAATACTTTCTAAGTGAATTTTCACATTGGTAAGAAAATTAAAATATAGGTGTATGTGTGGAAAGCTCAAATAAAAAATAGATTCTCTATTGGCATAAAAATGAATTCAAAATCCAAGCTACGTAAGAGTAAAAAGTAAAAATATTAATATCAACAACTTGAATAAAAGGGAAAATTTGTTATTGAAAAGAGGAAGTAAACTAAAAAGCAATCCACATAAATATGATATGCTTTCCAATTAGAAAAAGGAAAAATAAAGTGTTGCAATACATATATACATTGCATAAGTTATTAAGAACCTCCCAATACTGAGTAAATAAAGCGATGAAAAATATGGAGGCCAATAATGACACCAAAATTGCAACCGTGTTACAAGAATTCAACAACAAAATTAAACACTCTTATTGTTGAAAAATGATTTGGAAGCCTTAAGAAATGGAGGTAGAGGAATAATAGCTCAAGTTCATTTTTCGGTCACACCATTCATCCAATAATACAACCTCGTTCAATGGCAATATACACAAAATCAAAATGGAAGTATTGAAATTTGACGATGAGGACGAACGAGAAGGCACAAGATGGATTAATATTATTTTCATATAGACTAGATTCATGATGATGATGAGAAAATTAATGTGGAAATAATGTACCTTGAAAGATCGGATTATGACTTGTTCTTATGGTGGAACTCTAAATCTCAAGGAATGGCAAGAGACTAGGGCACTTTCAAAAAGAAATTTTCCAAAATATTTTAGGATATAGAAGGAGATGAAGTCTATTCCAAGCTCACTCGATTGCTATAGTCTAGGACAGTGGAAGAATATTTTAGTGATCTACATGTACTAGCCACTTGCATCAAAAATATATGTAACACCCCGGTTTTGACCTCGTTGCATTAGATGTATATGATGTATATATTGTAAATGATCATGGTGCGGATCTAAAGGCCAAGGCCCCACCATTGATTGGTTATGCTATGTTTTGGGTTGAAATTGTCACCGATGGTATATCAGGGCATGCGGCATACATATCAAGTTTGTCATCATGTAAATATGCATCTTTAATTAAAATAAACCCCGACCAGCTACGTTCGCGGCAACTAAATTGAGAAGGGGGCGTGATTTTCACAAGGATAAGGGTGGAGGAAATGTCAAACCTTGGGCAATGAGGGAAAAATCCATGTGTCATCTTTCCTTGTTTTACTCCAACCACCACCATTAAGAACTGCTGCTGTTAGTTGGGGCAGTTATGGTTGGGGGTGGAGTGTGGCAGGACTGTCAATCCTTGCCCACATGCACACTCCACCAGCGGATTGAACCTCACGTTGGGCAGAGGAATGACTACTACACATTCTCGCCGTTGTTTGTTCATCCACGCGCATAGGCAGAGCTCTTCATCCTCACGTAGGGACCATTGTCTGTTCATTATTCTCACGCACAGGATTTTTCCTGGTTTTTACCCACGCAGTTTTCCTCTACGGATTTTGCGGATGGTGTAGGCGGATACGTTCCTCACAGACTGATTGTGGGTTTGTGGTGGTTTCCCTTACGTTGTGTTTGCTGTGGTCTTCTTTACATTTTGGGGACGGGAGTCTGTTCATTTTCACGCACAGAAATCTACTCTGTTTGACCTCACGCAGCCAGGAGGGGAGCCGATTATCGGTTGTCATTCACGTCCTTCCACAGAGTGGAATCGGGTGTGTTTTCCCTCTGTATTTTGGGGATCTAGTGCAAGTTTTCTCTCATGCACAGGATGGGAGACTGTAATTTCTTCCCCATTGTGGTCTGTATAAGTTTTTCCCGGTGACTTCGTTGTCCAGAGCGGGCTGTTGTTCCCCACGTTTGTTGGTAGTGTATGCTGATACGTTTTTGGAACTGTTGCTTCCCCATGTCGTGAGTTGTGTTTGTTGTTACGCTTTGGGGCTGCTGTAGATTGTTTGGAGTCGTTTTGGCCACGATAGGGCCAAGAACGACTTAGGAGTCGTTTTCCCCTATTAAGCTGTAATTGCTGATTAATTGCCTGCGTGCAATGGTTGGTCTTCGGACTGTGTCAAGAGCAGGGATAGGGGCTTGGTTTGCTTGATAAACCTGGTGTGTTTGGAAACCACACAGACAGAGCCAGAGGGTTGGCTTTCTTCTCCACAACCCCTGAATAGCACTGGAAGGGAATGCAGGGCCTGAGGGATTGTGTAGCAGAGAAGGGACTGATTCCTTGTGTTGGGTGTGTGTGGGTGTCTTAGAATCCAGGCTAGTTCTGGTGTAGGTGTTCTTGGCTCTGTAATGAGCTCACCAGCTTAGCATTTACCCTTTCCCAGCTCCTTAATGGCCTGATAAACCTGACCATGTTGGCTTGGCTATCTTGTTGATGGCCTGATAAACCCAACTGTGTTGGCTTGGCTGTGTTTTGTGTATCCTTGGCTATGTGTAAGCCTGCTTGTTCCCTTACTCCTTGGAGAATCATGCCCAGCTCGGGGGTGGCAGTGTTGCTGAGAGATTAAGGAGCACGCTGGCCTATGGTTGGGTGGAACGTTGCAGCGACATAGCTGGTTGCAGAACGAGTTCTTTATAAGATAAGTAATCTTGTTTATTTTACTTCTGCAATCCTATTTACTGTTAATGACTATGATGAACATGTTGAATGAATGTTGCTTCCGTTGTGTATGATAAACAATTGCATCTGTGTATGTTCTACTTCAATGCATTCTGTTTTCAGCATTACTATGAATTCACATGTTCACGGGGCTGGTAGCCCGGATGGTTAATGCCATGGTAGCATTCTCCTCGCCGATCAGAGGGTCGAGGACGCCACAATATATATGATAAACAACTACTCAAATTTCCATAATAGGAAGCCAAACATAATGAACGAATCGAGTACTAGGTGTCAAAGATGTTGAGAAAGTGTGTCAAAAAGCTAAACTTTGAAGAAAAACATGTCCTATCGACATCCTTCTTATGTTCCCTCACCAAAGATCCTCTCCATCAAGTACAAGGGAGGATAAGAGTCAATGTTTTATTTGTGATTCTCCCAATTGGAGTCAAGGACATAGATGCAAAGATAGAAAATTCTACCTATGTGGAAAAAAAAGAATAGCAACAATGACAAAGATGAGGAATTCTACTCTTTGAAAATCATGCATAAAATTGTCAACACGAAGTTTAGACATGAAGGTAGTTGAATATCACACATTGCATCTATATTTATGAGGATTGTTGGTTTGATCTAAAAAAATTCGAGCGTAATTGTCTCATGAAGATGATCCTAGAGTATGGATCGAAACATTGAGAAACAACAAACGAAACGCAGTTCCTAGTGCTCAAAGATGAGAAAGATAGGAATATGTATTCTTCCAGCACAAAAACAAACAAACAGGAATCGAGAAACCATAAGACCAGTCCAACACTCTTTGTTGCCACAATTACCAACTTCAAAAGGTTAAAAGGCAACAAGCCATAGAATCTAGAACCTAAAGACAAAGGTGTTAAGACAAAACATGAGGTCTTAACAATGGAAATTAGAGATCTTGGAAATGCTAAAGAAGACATTAAATATGAAATTCATATCCTATAGTGCAAACCACAAGAGCAGATTAAAAAGTCCAAAGAGCTCAAAAAACTACAAGCATTAGAGAAAAAGAATAGTGAATTACAAGTAAAAGATCAATCATTGATTCGACAAGATGTTGCAATTCAATGTGATCTAGAATCACAAGAAAAGGAAAATGGAAAGAAAAATATTAACAAGGTTTTATCAAATAAATACAAGGAAATTAATTGTTTAAAGAGTCGGCCAAATTCTACTTACATAGGTAAAATAAATCAAACATAAAGATATATCAATCCTAAAAGTAGACAAGGCGACATCCATGGATGTGAGTGAATCAGGAAAGATTTTATAAGTTGAGAATGCAAATAAAATTGATTGTAACTACAAATTAGAGTGTCATTACTAAGAAATCCTTATCAATGAAAGCAAATTTATAAAATGAGTGCAAGAAACAATTGACTAACATATTCTATTGATCATTAATGAATCCATTAAGGCACCAATGAATACAAAAATATCAAATATCAACATGACAACTCAAGTATATCATGAAATATCTAATCCAAATATTAAGAAGGATAAACATATCATGGTATCATATCGGCACTTTAATTACACAAAATGTACCACTCAAGAAACAACATACAAATGTCAACATTGTTCTTATCGAAGCAACCAAACATCAATACATCTTAAGAGTGAACAACAAAGAATATCAAACCTGGGCTCTTATCAAAGAGATTCAAAAAGAATTCATTTAGGTTGTATCGATCCCCTTTTAATGCAACAATATGTTTCAAAGCTTCCAAATACCTATCGCCTCATGTCCTCAACCTTATTTAATGGGAAAAAGTCACATGAAGATGGAACATTGTGTCAAAAGAAGTGTTTCTTATCTATGCTTTGAGGACAAAGCATTTTTAAAGGGGAGAGACTTGTAATATCTATAGGGTATCTTTAGGCAATTATCATTAATGTAGTAATAATGATGAGTCAAGCATTTTCCAAAGGACATGACTTGTTACTCTACCTACTTGCATACATATACACACACACACACACACACACACACACACACACACACACACACACACACACACACACACACACACGTCTTGTACTCAAGTAATCATTGTGGAATATATAAATAATAAGTAATATATCATTGAGAAGATATGTGAATTTTTTCTATTATGATGGATGTTGAAGTGAAGCAACCTATTGGGTTGGCTTAAGTTGTGTTCATTGTGCAAGTGTGAGGGGAAAACAATTAATCATTTGTTGGTTCATTGTGCATTTTCTAATGAGATTTTGGAGTGTTATCCTCCACTTTGCTAAAGTTCATTGAGCAATATTCATCTCCATTAAAATGTATGAAGAAATAGTTTCATGATAACTACCTTAAAATTTCATAGACCACTGCCTCTCATTGCCTCAAGGGTCATCTAGTTAGTAAGGAAGTCCAATGTTTTGTGAAGGATATACCTCCTTTCCTCGTTCATCATTAAGTGTGTCCCAAAGGCCAAAGTGCTAAGGCAAGTTGGGAACCTAAACATTGATCAAACTCATTCATAGGCACGGAGATGGCTAAGACACCCCTCCACTATGTGGGGCTAGTGGTGCAATTTATCTCACTAAATCTCACAATATTTATTTTAATGTTTAAATAGGAGCAAGCAAAAATAATGTGGTAAAATGGAATACATTGGAAGTCTTATTAAAGTTGGAAATAGAACAAGGCATATCTCACATTCAAGTTCTAGGGGACTCCAAACCAAATATACACTAGGTAAAATGTTCATTAGGTATGCAAAGCCTAGTTTTAAGGCCATTGTTTGAAGAAGCATGGAACCTATATTCAATTTCATTGCTTATGCACGTATCCACAAGGAGCTCAACATGGAAGAGGGTAATTTGTTTGGAAATCCTTGTGTAACAAAAGGATATTGAAAGATACTAGAAGACTAGTATCCTTAAGCTAGCAACAAGAATATCCTTGCATAATATAGATCAATATTTTATAATTTTATGTTATTCACTTGTCACTTGACTCTATTATGAGTTTTTTTAGATGATGTATGTCCATCATGATGACACTGTTTAAAGTTGTTTTACCTTATGGAAATGTAATATTTGGACTTTAAGCACTGCATTGTTTTTTGTTTTATGATATTCAACATCAATAAGATTAAAATTCTCTATGGTTGTCATATGGAAATGAAATTTAAAGTGCACAATGCACATATGAAATATAATATTTTTCTTGCACAATGCACATATGAAATATAACATTTTTCTTCTGTGAAATGGAAGTTTTGAATTTTTACTAGAAAAAAAAGATATCCATATCAAAATAATATCTTCTTCGTAGATTAATTCATATCCACAAAAATATAGCAATGAAAAACTATAATGCATCATACACGTAAATAAGTAATAACCATATCACAATAACATCTTGTGACAATTAATTTATACCCATAAATGCATAGCAATGAAAAGCACAAGAGATTGCATGTGCCTCAACTTCTTTACAAACTCCATGGCTCAAAATTAGACTATAAAGTCATGTCTTATCTTGTAAGGGTTTGTGGTTATTCATTCATTAATATGTTTTGAAAGCCATCATTATTGGGGGCATGATAATTTGCACATTGTTTTATCCCCAATCATATGACTTCGGATGTAAATCTTGACTACGTCATCATAATTGAGGGATTCTATTTCACAAAAATCACATAGGAATCACTCTTTTGTCATCCACATAACACTACTTATAAAGGCAAAATCAAAATAAAAGACAAGCATGTCATTATTGGCAAATCAAATTGATTGAGAAAGAATAACACCACGCTTTTGCCAAAAAGGTAGACCACGTTGACACAATTTTCAATTTATAAAATGCATTTCCCTTTGCTTTGTCAATTGCAAACTTGTATTAAGGGGCTTCATTGATAAAAATTGCACATGTAGATTTGTGAACACAAACCTTGACTAAGGAATCATGAATAAAGGAGTTTATTCCCCAAATCACTTAGGAAAAGATCTCGGCCCCATTGACATGACACTACTCTATCACAAAATCCACTTAAGAAATGCCCCTAGTCCCATCCATATGACATTACTCCTAATCGAGACAATTGGCCCACAAAAGACAAGCATGTCACAATTGGAAATCTCCCTAATTGAGAAAGATAACGCCCCACTTTTACCCCCAAAGAGGCTTGTGGTGACACAATTTTCAATTTATACAATACAATTCATTTGCTTTATCAATTGTAAGAAAATTCATTGACAAAGGAATCATGATTGAGGGATTTTATTCCCCAAGTCACTTGGGAAAATGCCCTAGCACCATTAACATGACACTGGTCTATCACAAAAGTCTCCTAGGAAATTCTGGTAGACCCCATTCACATGGCACTACTAACAAAGACAATTGGCCCACAAAAGACAGTGATGTTGCAATTGGAAATGCCCTTGATTAAGAAAGATAACACCCTACTTGTACCTCCAAAGAGAGTTCGTGTTAGCACAATTTTCAATTTATACAGTACTTTTCATTTGCTTTATCAATATAAGGGGCTTCATTGATAGCATGTAATACTAGCCCTAGGGATTAGCTAAGTCAATTCTTAAAATGTTGTTGAGCATTTATCTAGTTATGTGTTCATTAGTGCTGGTTTTAAATCCCCTAAATGATGTGCACTATTTTACACCAACATAGATCCATCTTGAAAAGGGATCTAACAAGCGTTGAGAGGGATCAAACCTCTAAAGGCACAAACTTCTTTTTAGATTAAACGATTGAGGAAGAGTATCAATTTATCTAATTTGTGTAGTTTTATATATATGTCGTGTAAATGTTTTAAATCTAATTTGAGCCGACATATTATTTTTTATAAAAAAAATTTAAAAGGATACATGTCAGCTCTAGGATGAGCACGAAAGGAGTTACACATCTCCCCCTACTAGGCTGTAGAATGCACCTCTTCGACGCAATCAACAAATTTACTAAAAATACTATTCATGAATATGAAGAAACATTCCTCAAATTTTCTTTTGAAAAAATATATAAACAATAAATTATTATTATTATTAATTATATGATAAAAATAAGTAATAAAATGTTACTACCATCGTAAACCTAACCTACCTTGTTAAGGATTTTTTTTATCATTTTTTATGAGTTGCAAACTTCCTAAACAGCCTCGACGCGTTAGTTAAGAATAATTAATAAAATGGTTCTAAACCTGGACTTTTAATCATTTTGGATGGTTTCGAACTTCGGAAAGACATTGGCTTGGCTTATACTTTGTTAAACCTTGTGAAAGACTTTAAATCATCTGGATGGGTTGCAACTTCCTTGTCATCACATGAATTAATACACCACGTAATCAAGTCTTTGGCTTGCTCTATATGCCATAAAGTAGTGAATTCTAAACCATCTAATAGTAGCATATTGACCCTTACTGTTTATATGCTTATTTTAGTAACGTGATAAAGTCTTTGGTTTGGCTAATTTAAGAAATATTTAATTGGTAAAACGTTTAATAAAATTTGTGCTTGATATCTAAACTTATATTAATATGGTTTTGTGTACATAGTAGTTAATATAATTTATTGGTTGGATATTTAATATGACATTACAGTTTTATTGGAGCCATCCCAGACCTTTCAATTGGTATCTAAGCCTTAGCATTTTTTTAACTCCATGAGTGCCTTAAGTTTGCACGTTACCTCTGTGTTTTCATTTTTGCAAACACTAATTCATATTCTCTGACCTATGTATGTGTTCCTCTCATTCTACGACCTTTGTGTGCAATGAATAGTGCAAGCTCTACATGCAAAGCTCCAATGAACAGTGTAACCATCTCTGTGTTGTTACCTTGTCCGTGAGGTGCTATTATTTCTATACTATTACTCTCTATGTTGGTATCACCTACATATTACCTCTGCATTAAATCATGCATGTGCATGTTCCCTCTTCCACTAGATGCTATCATATCTCCTTAACCTGGTGCAATCATATTCTCTACTCTGCGTGCCTAGTCAAGCCTAAAACCTACAAAACCCTTGAGATGGCAACAAAATCACACTCCAAAGCATAATGAGCTAGGCGCAAGACTTAGATTTTGGACAAATTTCTTAGCAACATGTGGTGTTTTGGAGCACAGCCTCTTTTCTCCTACTTGTGGCTCCCTACGTGCCCATAAGACCTCTGTCCTTGCCCTCTACCAATGTCTCTTTTCCTCTCCAACTTCATGTGCAGCGATCAACCTTTCAACTGTGTACAACAAATTGACAAGATACGATGATGGTTGTGCTTATGGTGCTTTTGGTTAACATTGATATGACTACCATTATTGGAATTCCTTCCTTTGTACAAGAGCCATCACCATCTATTCCTAGTCCTTAATTTTGCTTTCTATTTACAAAAAGGCATGTTATGATTTTTATAATGACTTGAAATATCGTTCTAGATAAAGGCATAGTCACTTGGACACATTTTGACATTTAGTTGCATGGAATTATAGTTCAAATTGAATTGTTAACTCAAGGAGAAACTTTGCATTACTTAAATTTAGAGCATTTTCTTGGACAAGCTTTGCATTAATGATATTTTTGTATGCCATCTAAAAGTTTCATTTATATCATCTAAAACACAATGAACAGATATTGTATTATTACGTAAGATTGTAATGCAAAGATTACTATTGTATTGCTTGTATCACAAAAATTATTTTGCATTGTAGTGCAACTGAAAATGCTTGTGTTGCCAACCTTGTTGAAAACACATTCTCTAGTTTCAATTGTTGGAGTGGTGCTTAATGGCAAGAACTATCTAGAATGGTCAAGGAAGATCAAGCATACTCATCTTCAACAATCTGTGATATGGCATTTCTGAAAGAAAAGGGTAACACTGCATCTGAAAATACTACAACAAACAAAGAACATGCAATATGAAAGAACGGAGAAACAAGGCATATGCATTAATCATTGCTACAGTAAGCGACAAGGTGAGTTAGCACATCTTATATGCTAATAATTCCTATGATACTTTCAAAAAGTTGAAAGATGTGTATGACTCACATTCAAAATTGGAGCTAATTTAGTTTTTGTTGAAGGATAATGATCCCATGGCTATTACATCTAATATTAAAACCAACATGCATGAAGGTAGACCTTTCATCCCACTACCTTAATCGAGGTAGACCTTTCATCCCGCTACGATCTTAAGTCACTTCAAACTAGTGGCCAGCTGAAAGACTTTAAATTTGACATTGGCAGAGAAAATTGCAAAATGAGAAAACATATTTGGAAAGAAGACAGTTCAATGCACTCAAGACTATGGGTGCATTGTTCAGAAAGAGAAGAATCAATCACATGATTTTTCTAAAGGAGATAGCAACAGAAAGGGATGTGTGAGAAAAAACTTCAGGGGCAAGGGAGGTAGACATTACCATGGTGAGAAATCTGATCTTCAATGCATTTGTTGTGGCAAGGAAATACATGAAGCAAGACATGAAGAACCCCATGGGAGAAGATCATAGAGAATAAAAAGCAAAAAAATAGAAAGAAGCAAAGCTCATGAAATTGGCAAAGCTCTTGAATCTGCACATTTCATTGTTGCACATGGTAATGCTAGCATAAAGCAAGTTTTCTTCAATACTTCATTTGCATTTAGCGAGCTACTTGACTGCTTGATATTGGTGCTAATTGCCACATGACATTTAGAAGATATATTTTTTAACATTTGAATGACGATGTAAATGGTATAAGTATAGTGTACTTTGAAGATAATACCTCAAACCTATAGAAATTGCCACTGTCGTGCTTAAATTCCCTAGACTTTCTGATTTTATGTTGCAGAATACTCTCTATCATCTAGAGTTTTTGCTAAAAAACCCGTTCTCTCTTCTAGACACTTAATAGCAAGGCCATTCCATCCACATATTTGATGGGAATGTCGAGATAAAGAAATCCTATGACAACTAAGTCATCATAACTAGATAAGAAAATGAGATTATTGATGTAGAGAACATCCGCAAAAACTCAAAATTTTGCATTCTATCTCAACTTGAAGAAGATAATTTGCCATCTAGTCTCTTGTGGCATGCTCGATGTAAACATGAATTGAGACTTGGAATGTTAAAGATGAATGGTGTGGTTTTCCCACCAATCCAAAAAGTTGAAGCAATGTGATGCTTGCATCCTTGGCAAACATAGGAATCCACCATTACCATAATTCAAATTCCAAACACCAATCCAAAAAGTTGAAGCAATGTGATGCTGGTATCCTTGGCAAACATAGGAATCCACCATTTCCATAATTCAAATTCCAAAGCATTTACAATTGATACACTAACCTGTACGGCCCCATGCGTGTTATTACACATGATAATAAAGTTAGAGTTGATACACTCTTAACGTTTATTAATGATTACCACCAAGATATATTGGATTTATTTATTGAAGCAAAAACCAGAGGCACTTTAAACATTTAGAAATTTTCATATATGGAAAAAATTTCGTAGTAATAATGGAAAAGAATAAACCTCAAATTAATTTGAAAACTATCTTCTCAATATGGGATTATACATCTTTCACATAATCATCAACAGAATAATGGAGCAAAAAAAATGAACGTGACACTCTTAAATATGGTACAATCCATACTATTTTTCAAGAATGTGAAATTGATGTTTTGGGGTATTGCAGTTCTGTGTGCAGTCTATTTGAGAAAGAGAAATCCACCTCAATGTTCTTGCCAACAAGCCCATGTGAAATGTGGTATGGCCACATTCCTTCAGTGAGTCACATCAGAGTTTTTGGTTCACCATTATGCCTTTATTCCAAAATAGCAAAGAAACAAACTTGATGCAAAGAATCGAAAATGCATATGCATCTTCTCGAGGTACTCAAACTCCAAGGATTTTCTTTCTAAAGATATGATTTTTCTTGAAACCAATAAAAATAACGAGATTATGAAGGGGCAACTTGATCCTCTAGACAAATTTACCCGTGTAAAGACATTTCATGAATCTGACAATCATATTTCATGTCTTGAAGGGGGATATCCTATATTGAATCAATCTTTGAAATCTCATTTTTCAGCACCATCTTCCCCTCGCAAAGAAGCTCGTGCCACTGCACCAAAACAAGAGGTTCAACTAGATGATATGATTGAGATGATTGGAAGATCAAATCTTCAAGGGGAATGGAGCTCCCAATTGAGCTGCTTGGACCCTCAAAGAAACTTCCAAAGTGAACTATAAGACACTTGAAAGAGTTCATCCTAAAAGGTTGGAAAAACAAAAACCAGAAGTTTAAGAAGACGAGGATGGAAAAGATGGAGGTGAAGCATATGATTCAAATTCAGGTGATGTACATGATATGGATGTTAAATAGATAATGAGGTTGGATAAAGCTACATAAGCAGCACTTGAAGAAGACTCGAGAGAAAAGAGAGATAAAAGCCGAAAATAATTCTGATAATAAGAAGTGAGAGAGACCTCAGACAGAGACCTTTAACTTTTAGCACCTACAGAAACACCAGCACCAGAAGCACCAGTAGCTCACTAAGAAAGACCAGCCACTGGGTTGGATGTTTCATATAATTGTGAATTGAATTTATCTGCCATCAACCAACTTCCTTTGAAAAAGTTACTTCTTATGATATGTGGAAAGAAGCTATCCCTTGCTAAATTTGTGACTAACAGAAAATTATAAGGGCATGCCCATTTATTACATGTGTTTTCAAAACAGAAGTGTTCCTTTAAAAGTCATTCAAGACTTGCTACAGTTTGAATTAATAAACGGGTTATTAAACAATGCACGGCTTAGTTTCTTGAGATCCAATGTACCTATATGTTTAATTAACTATTTTAGTAATAAAGTAAGAAAAACAGACTGCTATAGTTATTACTAATTTCCATCCTGCCATCTCCAAAAAGCATATTGCCGTTGTTGCTAGAAATTTACCCTTCCTCATAGTACCCGTAACAAGTAGCCCTAAGCAGAATAAACAAGTTCAGTGAATTGTATGTCATAGAGAAAAGCAGTAAAAAACTATTTCAAGCAAATTCTACCCAGCAGCTGAGAATAAAAATGAATTTCTAAGCATGTCTGTAAGTGCAGAAATCCTCCACAAGTATCCATTAACTATTTGGTTTGTTATTTAGAGCAAAGCCTGCATGGATATTTACAAGTAAATATAGTGAAACCCCCCAAAAAGGACACACATCACCTGATTACAAAAATATGGCTCTAAAACAGGTAAAATTGTATACAATGAACAATTAAACAACACTTGTTGGCACACTCAAGTATAATCATTAACTAAATTTACAGCATATAGGATACGTCGTGTCTGGCAAAGTCGGTCGGTTAATAAACACTTTAGTGTTTGCTATAATGTAAAGAACTAGTTTGTTTAGTATCCCTGTTATGAATATTCTAGCTGGAAAAATGATGAGCAGTTGCAGTCACAAATCTGACTATGACAGAAAGTAGTACAATAACCTAGTTGAGCTAAAATCATTCGAATCAATCCAAGTGATTATGACATGAGATATTGCACCACTGCTGTGACTTCTCTAAAACACGGTGAACAAGATGACTTGAAATCAATCCCCCTTGTTGCTATGCTTGTAACTATGATATGCCTGGCATGCACAAATTCAATACCTAACTTGCTGACCAGAAACATGAAAAATTTCCTGGGCCCATCTTGCTGTAGCATAGAGCCATTTGGTCCTCACTAGTATTCAAAACCTGTTTAAACTTACCATACTAGACAAAGGTAGATTGCCACATCCAGGTATGTACAGTTGAAATCCAGGAGTGCACCAAAAGACTGTCATCTAGCACTATTATTGGATCAGACTGACCTTACCCTCAGTAGAAATCCACCGTAACTATTATCACCTTGAGAACTACATACCAGAATATCAAGAAGGCATTGACTTTCTAACTGGGTTTCCTCAACCAACATGAACTTCACAACCGTGGAATTCTTGTCATCCCAAACTCTAAGGCAATAGTGTTCATCGGAAAATACACTGAGATACTAAAAATAATATAATAAAGGATGATGGAATCGCTGCAAAACATGGCCATACAGTATAAGAAGCCTGCTGTCTTGGACTAGACCATAACTTAGATCCAAATTAATGCATATTCTATCCATTCCTCTATTTCTGCCTGCAATTCCCTGTTAGAACTGAGAGAATTTGTGCTGCATAGATAACTGGAGATTTAAAAAAATATGCAACAAGCCAACCTTCTTTATGCATAGCTGACAGGAGCAGGCAGGGCCAGGACCTCAGCGGCGCCGGGCTTGGACAAAACTTGATTCAGGTTGCGGCTGAAGATAAGGCTGGAAAAAAATATATAAAAATAAGTTAAGAAAAGGAAAGACACATACATCTGTATAACCTGAATAAGATATTAAAAAAATTAAATAAATAAAACGAAATATCAATATAACTCATGCTAGTTACACCCATACACGAGCAAGGGGCTGCTGAAACTGTTCACGAAGATGGATATAGGACATTGCAGGACCCGGGCAAGCAAATTGTGAAGATTGTAAATACATGGCAGGTGAAGAATGTGTTCCCATATGACCAGGATGGAATGGCCTCATCATAGCATCTGGAGGACCATAACCCATTGTATTTGGTGGAGCCAGTCCCCACGTTCCATGGACATGAGGTGGGACGGGAGGAGGTGGTGGTTCCATATGAATATGTGCCCTGTGTGGTGTCCCCAATTGGGGAAATTCAGTGTTATAATTAACATGTGGAGTATACAATGCCTGCATACTGAATGGTCCCAAATTTAAACCAAAACCAGGATCAAATCTTTGGTTGTACCTGACCAAAAAATAGAGCACCAAATAACCAAATCAACAAGGCAGACAGACATTTTCAAAGAAGAAATCATAAGATATAACTGGTAGAAATGATAGTAACAAAACTGAAAAATATCCCAGAAGTCAATAATTCCCTATTCACCTGTCATAACTTCGGTCATAATCAGGATCCTTACGATCCTTCTCACGATCTCGAAAAATGGCAACTCTGCTATTGTTAGAATTTACCCTACTAGAAGAATCCATCTGCCCATTCAAATTGTTTGTTCCACCAATTACAGAGGAACACTCCATAAATACTTTTGCATCATTATTGTGGAGTGCGTCTGTTGTAAGTTTCCCCTCAGGACTCGAAATTTGAATGGAATAGCACTGCTCATTATCAAATGAAGCTAATTCATCTTCGACAGATGTTCCTATGAAGTCTGCAGAGCTACTGGAGTTGAAGATCCGTGCACGTGCTTTTATATACTCTTCTTTCCTTTCCTCTACACTTTTAGCAAAATTGGACTCAGAAGAATTGTTAAGACCCCCCCTACCACCTACTTGAGAACCTTTCTGTGCCCTCTGCATAATTTCAAACTTAACAACATTAGTCTTCTCATCCCGAGGTAGATTTACAGGAATGTCAGCCAACCGAATCACTGGATACCCACTTTGAGATGTTTTCCGAGCAATGATCCTAGTACCAGATCCATCTACTGAGTGACAATCAACCACCACCATTGATTGCAGACCATAATGCTGAGCAACACGATGTGCAACAAGTCTGAGATAGGAAGTTGGCAACTGTTCAAAATCAAGCTGTTGCTGGCTAGGATCTTGAATAAATTTTTCAACCTGTTGCTCCATTCGTAAAACTGGAACAAAAAGCATTTGTAGTAAGTTCAACTGTCAAGACTACACAAGAAAATTGATGAGACTACATGTTCAGAAATGATCCAACTGACAACATTAATAGATGAATAATGACTAATGAAAGTAAGCATTAATGTTTTAGCTAGCTGAGACAGAAATCATGTAATGAAGGAATATATACAAAAAGTTATCTAGCCCCGAGGGGTAGCTCAGTTGGTTGGATCTACCAGGACCAAGACGGATAAGGTCGATGTCAGGGATTCAATTCTCTCTGGGTCCTTCGGGGTCAGGCACCCAGGTTGGTGCCAGGGATAGGCTCCAAAAATAGCCTAACAGGGTGCAGCCCCTTTGGGTGGGCCCCCTTAGATTATTTACATGGATGTAGCGGCCCGATCATTGAGCATGAACCACATTAAAAAAAATATACAAAAAGCTATCTACAGACAACTTACCCTAGCCATAAGACTATAGCAAGGTGCATTCCACAACATCAAGTTAGCTTATTCCAAGATTTTGTTGAATAAGAGGATTCTGCAAGAATGGTAGCATGCATAATATTTTTTGCCAAAAGAAACTCCAACCAGTATTATCCCAATAAAACCCTGCCCAACTAAAACACTCCTATAGGCTATCACCTAAATATCTCAATCCTACTACAGAAAAATCATATGAAAATTTTATTTGGATGCCTTTAAAGTTTTAACTACTCTCTGGTTTCCTACCTTTACCCTACCAAGCAACCTTCTTGAGTACATAGCATAGGTTCTAACTAATAAGTGAACCTGTTATTACAAATACTAGAAACCCTAGATAGCGTTACATCACAGAACACATGAAATAGATTTGCTATACACATAGACTACAAAAACATAACAAAGTCATAAAATGACTTATTACCATACTAGCAATAATTGACTATGAATTCAAATACAATGCAGAAAAATTACGTAAAAAAAAAATCAGGTACGGCTAAAATGCAAGTAGAGATCATATAAATACAAAAGACATACATTTTTAATTTCATTGAGAACAATTTGAAATATATCTCGAATTTGAAACATGGCATATCATATCATATAACAATGTTTAGAATGGCATCATCCACATTTAGAACTTCAAAGAAAAGATATAAATAACAAAAACAACAAATAATGCATACTAAAATATGCTCTAGTCTTCACTTTTACATTGTTGTGACATTGTTATTTTTTTTTAAATCTATATTTTTTTAAATAATCATATAAATCCTTTTTATGAAAATCTGTATATATAACTTGGACGTGAACCCTCAACTTTCAAAGAAAATTAAGTAACCTTGACTCTTAAACTTTTAAGTTGATTAGCTTGTTGAATGGTAAAACCAAAAAATTAATACATAAAATTGCAAACAACATAAAAAACGTAAAACTTTAAATAACAGTAATTAATTACATAAATTAATTAAAAAATGTAGACTCATATTCACTATTCTAAATAAATAAATAAATTGGCCGTGGTAGAATTTAGTCAAGGGTTTGTTGAATGTATCGAATCCGAACTCTGCCAAATATTCGCCGTATTTTGAACATGGTTCAAATTTCCGTGCAGGAAGTGTCAATACAGCCAAATTTTGCTACTATGCTTATTAAAACATGTAAGCCTTATCTCCTAAAACACCCATTTAAGGCTTACAATACTGAAACCCAAACTCACTGGAAGCAATCACACTGACTGAAAACAAAAATCAAAACCAAACATTCTTTAAAAGATTCTGAAAACAGTAACTAGTCTAGGTAAAGCTCCATCAAGCCGCCTCGTAACAATCTTAAAGGTATAGCTCCCCAAGTTCCTGGATTCCACCCCCTCAAACTCCTGAATTAATGTACAACCATCCATGTTGAGCTGCTACATCCACAGTGATCCATCAAGTTGTCTCATGACCCTCATAAAGGTATAATTCCCAAGATTCACAAACTCCCAAACTATCAGAGCAGACATCCACATTAAGCTTTATCTAAATTAGACCCTTTCCTATCTTAAAGGTGTGGGCTTCTTAAAATGCAGAAATTTACTCTGCAGTAAGGTCACCATCACTTTCAGTATCCAGTGGATCTTCAACAATGGCTACATCTCCTTCGATAAACCAGAAAGCAGAGGCTGTGTAACCCATATTTTTGCAATTTGTTAACATCGTAATACAAAATGAGCTAGATAACTGAATGACAAAACCCTACATCATCCTGCTGAAACAAATGCTGTTGAATGTAAATTGAACTATTGGAAAATCACTGAGAAACCTTCAACTGCAGGAATAGAGATTAGAAACAAACTACTATTTTACTTATCCTGAAAACTCAAATCAGTAACAGAATTTCTGCTTAACTGTAAATGTTTTAACATGAATTAACTTCTATAAACCCCAATCTTTATATCTGACCCCTCTGAAAGTGAAAAAAATCTATGCTTGATTTGCTGTATGTATCCATGGTGTAAGAAAAAATACTAAGAAATTCTAAGACAATTAATAGTGATGATGGATCAAAGAGCTACACCTTCCTTGGAATTCAACAGCTGCTGTCTTAACAGTGTGATTCCTTCCCTTCAATTCCAATACTGCATGGAGACTCCTTGAAGGCATTTTGTGAGAATCTAGTATTTCTATCAATCCTTTCTAATTCTTCGATCATCATGATGCAAGGGAAGAGCATATTTAACTTTTCAAGAAAAAAGATCTTTAATATGCATGACTAGTCCTAAACTCGCTTCTAAGCTAGAAACCATAGATAGGGTTATATCACAAAAATGGTATTACAAAAGCTAAAAACCCTAGAAACCCTCTGATACGGTATTACAAAAGGTAGAAACCGTAGATAGAGTTACATCACAGAAAACATGGGAGATGCACACTAACAAAATATGATATTATGTGTAATTGGTGCAATTACTACATAGGAGTTCACCTCCTTATATATGGTTACTCATGAAGTAAATCATTTGAAGTTATTTCCACTTATGAAGTGCGATAGATTTGCTTTACACAAAGAATACAAGAACATAACTAAGTCATAGAGTATCCATGGTGTAAGAAAAAATAGTAAGAAATTCTAGGATAATTAATAGTGATGATGAATCAAAGAGCTACACCCTCTTTGGAATTCAACAGCTGTTGTCTTAACAGTGTGATTCCTTCCCTTCAACTCCAATACTGCATCGAGACTCCTTGAAGGCATTTTATGAGAATCTAGTATTTCTATCAATCCTTTCTAATTCTCCGGATCATCATGATGCAAGGGAAGAGCATACTTAACTTTTCAAGAAAAAAGATCTTTAATATGCATGACTAGACCTAAACTCGCTTCTTAGCTAGAAACCATAGACAGGGTTACATCACAAAAACGGTATTACAAAAGCTAAAAACCCTCTGATACAGTATCACAAAAGGTGGAAACCCTAGATAGAGTTACATCACAAAAGACATGGGAGATGCACACACTAACAAAATATGATATATGTGTAATTGGTGCAAGTACTACATAGAAGTTCACCTCCTTATATATGGTTACTCATGGAGCAAATCATTTCCACTTATGAATGTGGGATAGATTTGCTTTACACAAAGAATACAAGAACATAACCAAGTCATAGAGTACAAAGAATACAAAAACATAACCAAGTTAGAGTGACTTTTATTACAACATGTAAGCCTTACATCCTAACATCTTGTGCTTGAATACAGTCTCACTGGATCTTCTTTGCATCATGAGGAAAGAATGGATCATCTCACTCCCAACTTCTCCATCACACCCTCATCTACTCAATCACAGTATTTTACTGCTTGAACCCCTATTACTCCCAACTACTCCATCACACCCTCATCTACTCGATCACAATATTTTCCTACTTAAGCCCCTATTTTTATGACATCTTGAGTGAGCTATCCAAAGCTTCTTGTGCGCAGGAGGGTCCAAGTCTTTGTGGTTACTCTTTAGCTTGGTCACACAAGCAGGTAACATTTGAAAAGAGACACCAAGGGATTTATTAAACATTTTGGCTCCAAAGTAGCATGACTCCGTGTAGAGGTTAAAGCAGCATATCTTTCTGAGAGAAATAAAAGCAGCACTGATCTTTCACCTTGAGCTGGAGTGGACCAGAAACTGAGAAAAGAGCTATGTTCAGATGACAATGAATACTTGATCAGCAGTTATAACCTGTCGAGATCAATCTTAAGGGATGGGAATTACCTTGCACACGAAAAGGATCTCTGAGCCTCTGCATTCAACAAAGGAAAGAGTCTACCTTCTGAATTCCCCTAGATTGTGAGAGTTTGAGGGATCAGTTTAAGCATGCAAAGGACATGACATCAAAGACTTAGCATGACCTCTCCAGTCATCGTCAAAAGATAATAGCTAAAGCCAGCACTGCACAGTTTCATTTGGCTCCACAAATACTGGTTAAATGCACTGCACTAGGCATTTATGTCAATGTCTCTACTTTTAAAGACATGCCTCAGCCCCAGAATACCATCTTCATATAAGCATCCTTTGTTATACGTTGCAACATCTGTCTCTACCTGGGCAGTAGCCTGCAGTTTGTAATCTGATAAGTAATTTCTATTTGCTTGTATCAATATTTCTTATTGAGCTTCATGTAGTCCACTTGAATCCCACCGGCTAAAGAAGCATCTTCTAACTAGTTGAAACTTCAAAGCTGTATTAGAAGCTAAAGACTATAATATCTAGCACTGGCAATAATTTTAGAGCCTTGTAAGCTGTCTTGAAAGTTATAGCTGCAATCTTTAGCACTGGTCACGATTTTAGAGCCTTATACATATTTTCATCCATAATTTAAAGTCTTATTTTCCTATTTTTGTTACTGACGTATACCCTGTCACTAAATGAAAAAAATGACCATAGATAAAAGACTTGAATGCAACCTAAATTTACCATCACGCAATAGTTTGGGAACTTCAAAGTTTGTAAGCTTCACATGCAAAACACCAGTGTTGAATGTGCAAATCTTCCTTGGCAGTACAGAGCTACTTCTAGCCTGCTATCATGAATCTAGATAGAAACTACTATTGAGAGTTTGAGACAGCATATACAATGCAATCAATTATATCACAAGATCAAAATGATAAAGTGCAAATCAAAGTCGCCTGGGTACAGCTACTGGGAAATATGTACAAGTACAGCATTTTTTTAAACAGTGGACAGAGGTACATCAGGCATACATATATCAAATTATATATATACAATAATATATGGAAAGAAAGAGAGGAACTGAAATTGTGATGTAAATCAACATGGTTTCGATTCAAATCACGAGATCAAAATGATAACGAACGCACACCTAAGTTGCCAGGGTACTGGTACTGGGGAACAGGTACAGCTACAGCATTTTTCAAAACAGTGGAAGGGGTTACATCAGGCATACATATATCAAATTATATATATATATATAAGGAAAGCAAGAGCAGAACTGGAATTGATGTAAATCAGCAATGTTTGGATTCAAAACATTCCAGTGTGTCCATTCATCAATTGACAATCATAATTCAACATTGAACATTGACATTCCTTCGCTTCCCAGACATGCTGTGCAAATCAGTGCCAGTGTACCCAAAATCGAGGTACGTCTCTGAATAGGCATGGGGTACTGTAAGGCATGTGAAGGTGTTGCAAGGTATGACAAGGTACAGGTACAGATATGTTTCCAGTACATGGGTATGGCATGAGTATGGGTACATTTCTGGCACATGGGTCTGGGCACAGGTACGTCAAAGTCAACAATCAATTCCTCCAGCACAATGTGACTTTGAAGTGTGCAAACTTCAAAGTCATCAATCAATTCCTCCAGCACAAAGTGCAAAACTTCTTTCTACACAAGACTCCAATTCAATATGATTATATAACTCAACATATATGTTCATAATAAGCTTAAAACAAGTACTCTCTTGCATCAAAATCCCTACCTAGGACAACTCTTATCCAACTTGAATGAACCAATTTGACCATTACCCAGCTTTTTGAAGAAGCTCTCACATTACGAATTGGGTATTAAGTTTTAACTAATCCACAGCACATACTTATCTTAATCACAGTTACCCCACAAAGAAAGGTCAAGCTTGACAAACCAAAAGCTGGGATCAAGGATTAGTTTTTGAATGCATTACACACCAAGCATATCACTGAAACAACCTATGGTAACTGATTAAGTGTGAACTGCATTCTGTACATATAGGATCACTTTGGGGTCCGATACAGTCGAATGGACCATCTTGCTGGTGGAAATTAATATATATCTGTTTTTATATATATTTATAATATTAGTAAATAGGCTCAACCATTAGATGTTCATCTGATTGATAATACGATATATTTGATACCCTGATTTTGCCAAATATGTAGTGTTACAGGATGAACTAACAATGCTAGTCACCGATAAGCATATGCAAGAGAAAGTGACCACAGTCACCTTAGTCACTTCCCCAAACTTCTTTGGAAGTCAGAACCTCCAAAGGAAGAGCCCTTGTTGCAAATCTATGAGAACATTTAGACACCAAAAATATGTCTTCAATTGCAAGGACTTAGTGACCAGTGCCTTTAAGGAGTCAATTAGAGAATGAAGAAAACATACTATGTAAAATATAATGTTGTAGATACAATGTGGCAAAGATCATTTGTTCAAGTAATCAAGCCAAGATTTATCCAACTTCTAGTAAAGGCCATTCAATTATGATAGCAATAGATATTCAACAAATGTAATCTTCCATCATCACATAAGAAAAGGACAAGAGTGTGATACTGTACTAGCAGCAGTAGATTATCTTTATGACAATGTGTACAACAATGCTCATTAAACCCCAAAAGATGTGTATGAGAGATGATCCGCTGAACTATAATATTCACAGCACAACTTCAACCTCTAAAGACTTTTCTCGACAATATATTCCAAGTCTGATGTTAGTAGATTAGGTGAGCAAACAGTAGCAATATTAGCCCTCAAACACCACACAATTGAAGTGAAATTTCAGACCACTGTTTTACCTCTTTCCATCACTGTTAAAGACTATGCCTGTCTAACTTTAATGTTGTTTTTGTATGATTTTGTGGCAGGTATTAGGTGGCTGTCATAAGGGACAGTCTGCCACTTTTTGCAGACTAGGGAAGGTAGGAGAAAAGGGCTGTAACAGCCCACAAAAGGGAATGTCTTGTGGCTGTTACACCGTTGGACAGTCCAAGAAAACAGGGGACCGAGCCCTAGGTGAGAGGCCAAGGGGAAGGGGAGGCCTATGGGAGGAAGGGCAAAGGCCTGAAGAGGGAAATAGGGATGTTTTAAGGTAATTTTAGGTCTGATTTTTGGTAATTTTCAGATATTTTTAGAATTTCATATTTTTTTNGGAAGGAAGGGCAAAGGCCTGAAGAGGGAAATAGGGATGTTTTAAGGTAATTTTAGGTCTGATTTTTGGTAATTTTCAGATATTTTTAGAATTTCATATTTTTTTGGGTTTTAACTTTTAGGGCTTCCTAAAATTTCGCCCTAGGGTTTCTAGGGACAATCAGGGCAAACCGAATTTGTAAAAGGGAGGTCCAAAATTCTAGGAATGCAAAAAATTCACAAAAAATATTTTTTGATTTTTTTAGGGTTTTCTGATTTTTTACTATTTTTAGGTTTTTAGGGCTTCCTAAAATTTCGCCCTAGGGTTTTTACAGACATGGAAGGCAGGCCGAATTTGTAGGGGAAGAAAGCCAAAATTTTAGGGAGGTCCGAAAATGCAATAAAAATGAAATTTTTGGACTTTTAGGGTTTTTAACATAAAATTGCAGACCTACTTCTAACTCTAATTCTACCATGAAAATGCAAATTTACACATGTAAATGCAAGGGATCTTAAGGAAAAGAGGTTTGGGGACAAGGATTTTAGGTTTTACCACTGTTTTACCTCTTTCCATCACTATTAAAGACTATGCCTGTCTAACTTTAATGTTGTTTTTGTGTGATTTCGTGGCAGGCATTAGGTGGCTGTCATAACGGACAGTCTGCCACTCTTCGCAGACCAGGGCAGGTAGAAGAAAAGGGCTGTAACAGCCCACAGAAAGGACTTTCTTGTGGTCGTTACACCCTTGGACAGTCCAAGAAAAAAGGGAACTAGGTGAGAGGCCAAGGTGAAGGGGAGGCCTATGGGAGGAAGGACGAAGTTCTGAAGAGGGAAATAAGGGTGTTTTAGGGTAATTTATAGGTCTGATTTTTGGTAATTTTCAGGGATTTTTAGGATTTTGTATTTTTTTGGGTTTTAAGGCTTCCTAAAATTTCGCCCTAGGGTTTCTAGGGACAATAAGAGCAAGCCGAATTTGTAGGAGGGAGGTCCGAAATTCAGGAATGCCAAAAATTCACGAAAAATATTTTTTGATTTTTTTAGGGTTTTCTGATTTTTTACTGTTTTTAGGTTTCTAAGGCTTCCTAAAATTTCGCCCTAAGGTTTTTCGGGAAACAGAAGGCAGGCTGAATTTGTAGGGAAGGCGGCCAAAATTTTGACGAGGCCCAAAAATGCAAAAAAAACTATGTTACCAAATCCACCACCCCAGTGTGTAGGATCCACGGATCCGATACGTATCCGGATTGGATCCACCATAGAAATGTATCCTGGTCCCATGAAGCAGATCCTATGAAAAATAAAAAAAAATCCTGAAATTTTCAAATGGATCCTGCAACTTCCAGTGCTTCTATAACCCATTGATCCCCCAAAAAAATTATTTTTTTATGAAAAAATTAAAAAACNATAAAAAAAAAATCCTGAAATTTTCAAATGGATCCTGCAACTTCCAGTGCTTCTATAACCCATTGATCCCCCAAAAAAATTATTTTTTTATGAAAAAATTAAAAAACCCTAAACACCTAATGGCTAAAAGCGTAAGCCCCATTCCTGCTCAAGGTCTGATCTATCCTTATGTCGAGATATGCTCTTGAACTCTGATATATCAATATCAAGGTTTGCTCTCAACATTTTTATTTGATGTATCTTTATGGTCAAAGTCTGCTGTCAAGGGTTGATCTATCTTTATGTACTATGTTGTTCCTCACTTCACCTACATTGTACTGTAGTCTTGCCATAGAGTTCAACAAAACCACTTTATTCCCTGTTGATAGGAACATGTCGATGTGGCTCACAAAAACACTATTATAACCTGCTTCAAGTTCATGCTGAAATGGTTTTTAAAATTATCAATATCACAACTTATCAAATTATCAGTTATGGTACATGAACTCTCTTTTTTGGCAAATAGTTCTACTGTTTCCTAAATAGTTTTGTTTCTTCATTATAATTTTCTATTTATTATAAAAATATTTTTAGATTTGTTTGTACTTGTCGTTTCCCCGTTGTATCCGAATCCTAAGTTTTAAAAAATCTAGCGAATCTGTATCCTAGTAACTTGGATTTTTAGGGCTTTTAACATAAAATTGTAAACCTACTTCTAACCCTAATTCTACCATGAAAATGCAAATTTACACATGCAAATGCAAGATATTTCAAGGAAAAGAGGTTTGGAGACACGGGTTTTTACGTTTTACCCAAAATCGAGGTACGTCTCTGAATAGGCATGGGGTACTGTAAGGCATGTGAAGGTGTTGCAAGGTATGACAAGGTACAGGTACAGATATGTTTCCAGTACATNTAGGTTTTACCCTAACCCTCGGGCATCTAAGGATGTGACCAACCTTCCTTTGAGAAGCTTATCCTAGGCTTGACAGGAAAACTAAAGCCCTAAGGTTCTAACCCTAGAAGTACTCCTACGAGGGACATACTTCTACAAACCAAGCTAACTAAAGGTTGAAAAATGACCTAGCCAAGAAAAAATGCAACTTTTATGGCTACCATTCAATCCATGGACATACATCATTCATCAACATTTAACAAAAGAGAGATCAAGAAAAACCTAGATACCTCCTTGTGCAAGTGTTTAGCCAACAAATCATAGCATCACCTTTAGCAAGAGCATAGAACCAAAGAACTTCAAGAAATTGTCATCCAAACCCAAAAAAACATCTTCCTCAAGAGGGGCCATCACTTCCAAAGATCCCTAGTAGGGTAAAATAAGTGCATAATGTTTTATCCCACTTGTCTTATATTCTAATGAAGTGAGGAGAGTTTTATTTATAGCCCCTCACACTCGCTTTACAAAAATATCCAAGCCTACATGCCTTAAAATGTCGGTCAACTTAAAATCATAAAATTAAATAATATAAAAAATGGTCTAAAGTAGGCTTATAGTAGGCTACCTGGGGTATTTTCCCCCTAGGTGCCAAAACTGCTAAAATAAGCGAATCACTCTGAACAAAAGTTGGAGTGAGCTTGAGGGAGGGTGTCATGCCCCATCTAAGCCCAAAAATGATGTAAAATCCCTCAACGCCCTCTGCAAAGCAGCAAGACAGCCTGACATAGAAGATAATGTCCTTTGAGGATGGAGGCCAAGGAGAGAGAGCGCCAGCCTACTGAAGGGCCAAGAGGGTGTCTGATGTGGCTGTGAAGCAAGACCAAGGTCTCATATGTTAAATTTCTATCATTAGCATAAACTTTTAAAATTTGCAAATAAACATAAATAGATCAATAATGCAGAATAAACACATTCATCACATCAACACACATGGACACAACATTTTTTACTGGGGAAACCTTCAAAGGACAAAAACCCCAAAAGCATTAATAGCTCATTTCGCAAATGAGATGGCTTAAGAAATTCTTCAAAAAGTTCCTTAAATTCCAAATCTGGAATTTACCACAGTTTCAACAATTATCAGCAAAAAATCAAACTGATAAAATACAACCACATTTCCAAAATTTCACAAATTTCTCAAATTAGGGCTTTCTAATAATTTTCTCTCTCCTGCCCCAATAGCTTACAGATTGCCTAGATAACCAGACTGCCTGTCTAGATTCACTGTTTGTTGCCCGATCTATCTGCCCGGCTGCTTGATCCACCTGTCTGGCTAGCCAATCCACTTGCCTAGCTACCCGATCGGTCTACTTGGTTGCCCGATTTGCTGCTGAGGGTTTGGCACTTGACCGTAGGCTAGGCCGAGCCCTATCCTCGGTCTTGGGGTATAGCACAGCACGTGGACTGTACAGTCAGCCCGGGCCTGCTGTACAGCAACCCGTGGTCTGCACTGTCTGCCCGAGACTACTGTAGGGTAGCCCGTGGCGACGGCAGCCCCACAAGGGTATGCCCTAGGCTGCCCAAGGGTTGGTCATGGGCCAGACCCTTACGGGTATGCCTGCAGCAAGCTGCCCGTGGGTGCCAATAAGGCAGTGCCCTAAAGTGGCCAGCCCAAAAACGAAAACAGCCCCGAAAAAATTAGCAGAGGCTGCCCCAAAAAAATCTCAGCTGCCCAAAAATGAAGAAGGCTGCCCAAAAATCAAATTGTTGAAGATGACTGTGACAAATACTGAAGATGGACTTTGCTGATAAAACCCTAGCTAAGGGTTTGAACATAAGATAATCTTCTTCACCTGTGAGAGCAAAAGTGTATATTCAAATGAGAAGATTTGATCTTCTTTTATAGCTTTTGTTCACCTATAAGTGGACAAGATTAGGAAAAATAAAAATTAATAATATTTTTATTATTTTCCTAATTTCACTTTCACAATTACCAAAAAGGGTACTTTTATTTTTCCTTTGACGTTTATAAGAAGTCCTCATTTATTTTGATTTTTTACTTTGGTCATTTTCCTGTGGTCACAAAATCTTTATTTATTTTGACTTTTGACTTTGGGCTTTTTCCAAGTGCCCCTGTGGTCCTTTTTTATTTCAAAAGTACATCATCATAAACCAAGAGAGTTATTAATGCTTTTATCTCACACACTGTGTGACACCTAGATCTGGTACTAGGGTTACTTAACCAAGGGTAGCTAATCCTTGGAGAAGCACACCAAGCCCATAGATCAAGGGTCAAAGTGCCACACACATGCCCAAACCCAGTCTAGGGCTTACAATGTCTTCATTATCCCAGAGAATGGCTACTCAGAACTAAGTTGAGTCTACTAGTCCCAGACTGGTCTACATCGTGGTCCCGGACCAGATGTCTACTCAACACAAGGTTGAGTCTACCCAGGGCAGATCTGGGTCTATATCATGGTCCCAGACTAGATATCTACCATTCAACAGAATGGTCACTCAACACTGGGTTGAGTCCTCACCGTGGTCCTAGACCAGGTGGTCCCATTCTCCAAAGAGAAGGGCTCTCGATGCTGCTTAGAAAAATCAACATCATACTGAAGCATAGGCCACTAGAGCAAGCAAACAAGGTCTGGGGTCATTTGACAAAGTGATCAACCCCTAAGAGCCTCGAACACCAACCCCAAGGTTTAAAACCCTAACAAAGGGCAGTCAACAGTGCCATTAAGCCATAGTGCGCTAAGTAAAGGTGCAACGTAACAATGTAGCAACATGAAATTTTGGCAAGGTTGGGAAGGAGTTGTACCCTACCTGTTATCATTACTCTCCTTTTGAGGAGGGTAATAGCCTCCAAAGCAAAAAGAGTCATCATGTATCTGCAATTGTATGGTGGTGTGTGGAGTCATGATAACTGCCTACTTGTCTGATGGGGTAGTGATTAAGACACAGTTTAGATCTATGGAGTAGGGTCTCCAAGGAGGCTTGCAAGTTGAACATTTAACTTTCTCTAATGGCAAAGGATCATACACCATGCACTCAGCATTGGCTTAATAGTCATACTTTTGTTAATTAGTATGTATGCATTACATGTTGACTCCATAAATATTTCCTTTTGTTTATGTTTTGCACCTAGTGTGAAGAATTGAGCCTCTAACAATATTATCAAAGCTAGATTTGTGGCTCTTCCACAAACAAATACAGAGAAAATTTTGGCCATATGCAAGGAATGATGCCACTCCTACTATATGGAATCCCTCTCCTCAAATGTGGTACAGACTTTTTTAAGTTGAAGTCCATGATGATAAGGATTGTCTAATTATTGGAGATAGCTTGGGAAAAGATTAAGGCTGCACATTGGAAGTCTTGGCATGGTCATCCACTACTTTGAGGATTCAATCCCACCTTCGTGAACCTATCTTGCTTGAGATATTTGTATACATGGCATGGCTACTACTCATCCATGTATATTTTATCTATTGCTTGACTTTTCCATTCAAGTTAGTTAATAGATAATAGTTTTTTATGCATTTCTAGTAGTTTTAGCCTACATATTATTATTTAATTGTTGAGGGTGTTGAGCCTAGAACTCTACATATTAGAGGCTCCTCCCATTTGTAATGTTGTTGAAACTGCTCATAATTTTTGGAGACATATCTAAAAACTCTTTCAAAGGCTTAAATGGAAATCAATGGTACTTTCTTGCTATTGTGAGGCAAATTCCTTTGGAGTCTGTCGCTGAATTTAAGATGCTAATTTTGTGAATGTCAAAAGCTTGTTCATGAGCCCAAGGGGAAGGGCTTATCAACCACAATGGAAGTAAACTAGGTGCGAGAATTCCTCTCTAGTGTCTTTGCTATTTTGTTGATAGCAGAAATATGATTTCGATCCAGATACGGAAACAGATTCAGATACAGATTTGTCAGGTTTTTGAAAAGCCAGGATCTGAATACGGCGAAGGGACGACAGATACAAATAATATAAAAATATTTTTATAAAATTTTAAAAATAAAACCTTAATCAAATTTCAAAATATAGGTATTTTTAATTATATATTTTAAATATAAATTACTTATATTAATAAATAATTTATGAACAATTTTTATGACTAATAACGTAATCTAATTCATGGTTATAGTTATAACTTATAAAGTCACTATGTGTATTATAATTCTATATATTTATAATAGAATTACTTATTTATATGGTTTGAACTTTGTTGTTACTTATATATCTATATATATATAATTGATATTGATTATAAAAATTTAGAAGTCACTTTATCTCCACAACCAAAATCTTATTAAAAAACACTAATTTAATCTTCATGAACACGAATTAAGGTGAGTACGTTTAATATAATGATCTTGCCAAAATCGTGGGTTTAAGCCACAGCCGTGGGTTCGAATCACTGTCAGCATAAATAATTATATGCAACGTTAATATCTAATTGTAGTGGTGTGTTTGAGCCAGACAGGTGCAAGGCAGCCCGCACACAAAGGAAGTAGGCGAAACACGAGCGCAAGCGGAGCATGGCAGGAGAAGGGTTTTGCCTAGAGTCTTTATCCTCGCAGAACGAATGCAAGTAGGAGTCAAGGAAAACATAAACGAGTGGGCAGGCAGAGCATGCATCAATAAGCTACATTCAATGCACTGCATGACCCACACAATGCATTTTCTGGTGTCATTTCCCATATGGTCTAACAAATCATGGCACAAATAGAACATCATATCGTCAAAATTGTGGCACAACAAAAGTCGTATTCTGTATTTATTATTTTAAATATGCTTAAACCTTCTAAAACCAAGCGATCGAGCCCTTTGCAAACTCTTGCCCTTCTTTTCCCAACCAATAAGCGCCAACCTGTTACCATGTGGGCTCCAAATGTGACGGTTTGATCAGATATTGAAATCATTATTTGCTGTCTTGATGGGAACGAATCATGGGCACATCCTAGGCAAATCTGGATCCATACAAGATCTAGGGATCCACGTATCCATCGCCCAGGGTGGACGGATCAGGTAATACAGTCTAATATCGAGAGGAATTCTTGCATTTGTGCATTTCTTTACTAAACTACACCCTTGAACCAAGTTTGAAGGTGGATCTCAAATATACCCCTTTCCTTTTTAAATTCTGTGTTAACTTCAAGCCTTTTAGGGGCTGCTTTAGCATGCATTTTGCAGCTCAGTTTTCTCCATATAGGCCCCTTCCTTTCTAAATTTCTGTATTATTTTCCAGCCATTTAGGTACTGCCGTAGCATGCATTTTGCAGCTTAGCATTCTCCTAAAACATTGTTAGCACATCCCTCTAAGACTGCACTAATGCCCCCATCTGCCCAATCTGGAATTTAGGCACTTTCCCACATGTCCCCTCTTTCAACTGCCTTTAAAGATTAAAATTAAATCATTTACTTGCTGTTCAATAAATCTGGAATTTACTCCTGCAATATTTAACCTCAGCCAAATTTATATCAAGTCCTAGATGCTATTTCCATTCTTTATATTTTGTTGAACTTGGTTTTCTTAGGGGAGCCCCCCTTGTGCTGGAGGAGAGCCAGCCTAAAGAGAGCGAAAGTGTTGGTGTGGTGATAGTGGGCAGCCTTTCTAAGTTGCCCTTAAGATTTCACATTTATGGTTGGGACTTTTACATCTCGACTCTCAAGTGAGAGCATGGCATATAACATAATATAATCAACATGTATTGTTGCCCACATCAAACTATATCCATATCAATACGAATCAGCTTTAATATACAACATAATCAGGGCTGACTTAAAAACCTAAAAGTTATGTATATGCATTAAAAAATAGCATTCTCTCAAGATTAATTCGTGTTTTTTGTCTCTTTCTGTCATGTAGGTTGTGACCTATGTTACCAAATCCACCACCTGTGTCCAGGATCTGCAGATCTGATTAGGATCCACCCCAGATCTATCATAGAAGCAGATCCCTTGGAGAAGGAAAGACATCTTGAGCCCATGAAATGGATCCTAAAAGTTTGAAACTGATCCCAAAATTTCCAATGCTTTTTTAACCCATTGATCCCCAAAAAATCAGATTTTAAGTGAAAAAAATTTCAAGACCCTAAAATACTACAAGCCAAAACCCTAAACGCCATCCCTTGTCAAGGCCTGATCTATCAATATGTCGAGATCTGTTGCCAAGGCCTGATCCATCAAGGTCTGCTCTCAAGTTTTGATCTATCAGTATGGTCAATGTTTGATCTATCCTTGTGTGCTTCGCTGTTGCTCTCTTTACCAACACTATTATTCAGTCCTGCCATAGCCTTCAAGAAAACCATTTTATTCATTGTTGATATGGACATGTGAATCTTTTGAAGATCTTTTAAGCATTTTATTCATGCAAATGCTTAAAAGATCTTCAAAATTATCCATTATAAATGATGGTTATAAGTTATCAAATTATTAGTAATGGTAAATGGATGACTAATAGTAATACACATGTCAACTTTCCTTTTGTGTTATAATTTATAGTTCTATTGTTGTGATTCTGTAATGGTGGATCCGTATCTGTATCTTGGTAACTTAGGCTGTGAGTTATCACCAATGTGTACAGAGTAAACATAAAAGGCTGAAAATTGTGGCACATCGCACTAGTCAATTGTTCAAAGCTTGAATAATGCAAATCTCCCATTGGACAAAAATCATAAATCCAGTAAGCATGTATTAGGTCCTAAAACAATTGTGGCTAACTATTGATGAATTACTTGGGATTAGGGATAATAATTGCTCCTAAACCCTGAAATCATAATTGCATAAAATCTGAGTTAAGACCAAGAATCAAATACCACAAGAGGACAAGATATGCCAACTATGTCACTTACAATAGATTGAGACGAAGAAACATTTTGCTTTCATGTGCCCTATCTACTACAAGATAGATTCTACCACATCTTAAAGAGTCTTAGAACTCTCTCTCTCTCTCCATCTTGCTTTCAAGGTGCTTGGCTTTGTTTATGAGGGAGGCATTGGGTCTCTGCTTTTCCATGCTCAGGACACCACTTCCACAAGACATTACTCAAATGATCACATCCTTTTTTCCATAGGAACATGAAGAGACCAATGGCTAGCAACACCATCCTAGTGTTAAAGATAATGCAGCTGCGAGAGCCATTCTCTAGGAGGATGGCACCCTAATCAGTTAACTAGGGTTCCTGGTCAATTAACCAAGCAGTCTAAATCCCTAGCAGGTATCTATGGGCCCTGGCAGTTATCTAGGGATCTTGGCTTGGGACCAAGCAGTACAGATCCATGGCAAAAGCCCCTAATTGATCACTAGGGCCTCCTGGTCAGTTACACCAGAGAGATTCTTGGTCTGGGACCAAGCAGTGCATACCCCTAGCAGTTATCTAAGGCCCTAGTTGATCCCTAGGGAACCTGGTCAGTTAACCAGGTGGATCTTGGTCAGTTAACCAAGATGATGATGATATGTGATGTCCTTCTCTCCTACATCTTCGAGATGGTTGAGCTAGGTTGTTTCCTCAAGGGACTAGCCACCCCTTGATGGAGTCACTAGCATCTAACCTTAAAATCAGTCAAGAGGACCAGAGAATCACATCATCCAGGTTGAACCTTCCTTATATGGTGATGATGAACTTCCAATTAGTGGATGGGACATATGTGGACCACATACCTCAAGAGAAAGTGTTTAGGGGTGTTTCTTCTTTTGTTTAGCCCTGTGTTGAACCTCGGTCGCTCCCTCCTTTGTTATCCTTGTGGTTAGCCCTTTTGTTGACTTGTGGTAAGAAGGGTTGTTTTCCCCACATTGTAGCCCTCTTTTATTTACTTATGGCTTAGCCTTGTGTTGACCCTCCTTGGTTATGTGAAAGCGCCCCCCTTTGAGTGTGGTAACTTAACCCTTCGTCATGCCTTGTGAAACCCTCTCTTAAGACATCTTAACATTATTTACCCACCTAAAAGGTAGGACGTCTTGACCTTGTTTGAGTAACCCTAAAGTCAATGACCAAATAGAAGGTGGAACCTTCTAGGGGTCATTGAAAGACTATAAATAAAAAGCCTAGCCTTCATTATGAAAGCATCTTGAAGAGAAAGTCTGAGGTCAGACTGCTTGTGACTGTTCTAGGGTCTTGATGCACTGATTGAGGGTGACGTCAAGAGTTTCAGGGTTCTTTTGCATGGGCGTTGGCTCTCCTTAATTCAGCGCTGTCATGTTTTCTGCTGTCCATTTCTCTGTCCTCCCACACGTGTGAGCCGTCTGCTGTTTTGAGGCTGCATTTTGTCTCCTTTGCTCAGCATTGACTACTTGGGGCTGCCATCTGTTGTTTAAATCTGATCTGAGACTGCCGCTGCTTGTTAAGGCCTGTCCTGAGGGTGCTGTGGGATGTTGAGGTCTGATTTGAGGGTGCTGTTTGCTCCTATATGGCTGTTGTCCACTGCTGTAGCCTTCCTTGTGGCTGCCGTCCACTGCTGTAGCCCTCCATGTGGCTGCCATCCACTACTGTAGCCTTCTTTGTGTTTTCCATCCACTGTTGAAGCCTCCTTTGAGGCTGCCGTCCACTACTGAGATCTTTCTGAAGCTGCCACCCATTGTTGAGCTCTGATCTAGGGTTGCCGCCTGCTATTTAAGGACTGCTGTTTGGTGTTTGAGACCTGTTTTGAGGCTGCATGGCATCTCCCTGTCTAGCATTGATTGGGATAGAGGCTGTTTGGATTTTTGGTATTGTTTGGCTGCCTCATTTGATTTTTTATGACTGTTTTGACTGAGCCATACCTTCTTTAAGTTGTTGTACCTTCTGCTATACTTTATCTCTCTCTCTCTCAGGTATGTGCAAACCCTCAGGTAAAAGTCGGCTATTTGTTCCATTTATTGACTTGCCTCTGAGAGGCAAGCTTTGATCTGAAAGTTAACTCTAAGTATAAGAAAGGTTCTCTACCCTAAACTAGTCTATCAGATCTGATTGTATCTTCAAGTTTTATTACTGCTGTTGTTTTACAGTTTGGTACTGTTGTACTATTTTGATTTTTATTCCAGTATTATTTTTGTAATTTTAAATTTGCATTAAATTTTTTTTTTGGTTAAAAACTTAAAAGCCCTAACTTTAACACCTAGAAAAGCCCAAATCCAAGAGATCATGAGGGGTTTCCTACCCCCCTTCAACAAAACTACTATAGAGTTGCATATTCAAACCCCAAGATATGGTTTCCCCTTTCAACATGCAGACCTCCACTCCCAGACAGTTGCAATAGGTTGCTGCCATGAAGGAGCGAGACACTCCACGAATCAGCTCCTCTTCTATTAATTTAGGATAACCCATCTATCATGACTTTCTTCCCTTCAACCTTGAAGGGTAGAAGAAATGCATATCCAAAGGTGGTTTAGCCCACAAGAGAGTAGTGTCCCCTCCTCATCTTCAGCATGCATATTTAGTGAACACAAAGGCGCATCCCCCCCTCCTTGTATCTCCCTCTAACAAACCCTCTAGAATGTGTTGACCTCGATGGTTCATGTATCACTTCAATTTCACATCAGCCTTTCCCTTTATTTATATAGATGTTAGATTTGATATCTTCAGTTGTTTCTTCTTTCCATCCCAGTTTTCTATATGGGAGATGTATTTTACGTTCCAACCATGTATTGATACAATTGTACTTACCATTCTCACTGACCTAATTCTGATCATTTTTTAAACAATCTTATCTAAGATTAAATCGACCCTATTGAACAATGAAATAATTCTAGGATTAAAATTGTGGTTGTGATACCTGTGATATGCATTTTATTATACCATGTCATTAACCAGTACTAGATTTATAGATAGTCATGGTTGCATATTTACTCGTGAGTATAGATCTATATAGCGCCAAGTTATATCCTATTTACTAACCAGTATTAAATTTATAGACAGTCCTCCTCGGATGTTTTTCATAATAGTGACATGTATACTCCATAATTTTTTCAATGCTCAATTTTTTATTTTTCTCGTCCAAATTTTTTCTCTATAATACCATATATCCATATTCAAATTCTAATACAAATTTGGTAACTATGGCCTAAGTCACTTGGTTCGTGTTCAACAACCATGAAGCTTGAAAATAAATGACAATGCAAAAACGATGTGATAAAATTCGCAATTAAGTTGGTGAAGAAAATGTATAATTCTAAATTCAAATTAAACCAATTTAGTCAAAATTTAAATGAATTTAATTGAATTCAAATATGAATTTGAATCAACAAAAATTTATACACCAAAGAATAAGTGAAATTACTCCACCATGCATTAAATTTGTCGAATTCCATATTTTAAGGATTAAATCAACACTCCGCCATGCATTAAATTTGTCGAATTCCATATTTTAAAGATTAAATAAACACTCTGCCATGCACTAAATTTGTCAAATTCCATAGTTTAAGGATTAAATAAGCAGGGTGAGTAAGACTATGGCTTAAGATTAAAAGAAGACCTTTTATTCTAGTAAATGAATCACATGCCAATTTATGCCTTAGTAATTTTAGCTATCACATGTAAATCCGCCAAAATTATAAATTAGAGAGGTTGAGGTAACAACAAGTTCAAGCATGCAATAGTCTAGTTGTGTTATTACCTACTTGACCAAAAGCATTTGCTGAACCAATAATAACAAAACTCGAGTTCATTAGTGATCATTGATGTCTCTATGGTACCTAATACAAGTGATGGCCTTTGGAAGTACTAATGGTAGTCCAAATAATCTTGGGGGTAGTTTCTAGAATCCTATTTGTCGTAAAAGAAAACTTAGTGGCGGTCCTTGTGATCCCAATATTAGCCATAACAACTTTGGAAATTGCCTTGAAGACCTCTACAGTTCTTGCTTTTCGGGAACTTCCACAAACCAAAATTAAGCGTGTATTGTCTACGGATTTCATGATTCTATTAGATTTATATTTTCCGCCCATGTACTGAAGTCTGACAGTAATCAAACATGCACAGCCTGCCACGTAAACTGGAGAATTTCAAAAATATTTTTCTGCAAATACAATTTATTTGCAATCGAAAAGAACAAGTCAAGTTTGGCTGATGAGAAACAGGAGTTTCTCTAGTGAGAAACAGGAAAGTGTGCCACTTCACTATGTACCTAATGTGCTTAGATGCTAATTTGGGGTCTCGTATACCACGGCATTGGAGGCCATATCATACATATTCCCACACCATTGTCCCGCCACTGCATCTTACTCCATTTGCAACACTGGTAGAGTCCAAATGTGACTGTCAGTAGAAAAACGACAAGGAGCATGGACAGTAGCATGTGAATCTTTTCATTATTCCAACAACGAATATACAGTGTTCACCAAATATCGACTGACATCGCGCCATCGGTGCACAGACTGACAGCGGCCATGGATAAGCGCGTAGTGGTAAAGTCCAAGCTCTGACTCTTTCTTAGTTGCACCATGTTTCAAAAAACTAATACCGATGTTGCTTGCCCCTGTGCGCCAATGGCCAGGATATGCATGAAAGCCAGATACACCCAATATCACATGATGGGTTATACCTGAGGAAGATTGCCTTGTGTCTTTACAGATAAAAGTCAAAGAAGAGATTTCGGAAAAACATTGTACGGCAGCGTGAAGGAACCCGTTAGGGTTCCGCATTAATGAGCAAAACCACTACATTAAGATACCCCTTGTTTTCTACAGGAGAAAATGTGAATTCCATTGGCTAATACGCTACAAAGCCCGCCTAGTTACAAACAAATACAAAACCCCCCTACGGGTTTATATGTCTTCTTTCAAAATATTGAATGAAAATAAAACAAACCCTGAAGAAGAAGGAAACACTTACTTGTTAATCGCTCCCGAGGGTTCTGAAGAGCGTCTCTAAGGAACTGATCGACTTGATTTATCGCCTCGGGCAGATCCCCGCCACTGTCGGGAGAAGAACCCCGTGACTTCTCTTCCTGCGCTTCGACATCTCGACCCATGGAAGGCGGTGCCAGCAATTTGCTCATGCTCTCTTTGAGGTCTGCCAGTTCCCATGACTGGGGAGGCGAGGCCGCTGCTTCCATCTCCTTCGCAGGCTCCGCACCCATTTCAGCAGCAGATACCTCTAATTCAACATCAATATAAATGATGATCACAGACAGAAGAACATGAACATATAAGCATTTAATGGCGATGGGGCCGGGGACGAGACCCCAACATCAGCCTGCCTGCACCTCAAAGAATTACTGTTCTTGTTGCTGTGCTCGGTATTACTCTGCGCCCCATTTTCTTCCCTTCGGCCCAAGGAAAGACGACGAAGCCACCCAAAAGAGAGAAGCAAACCCCCTCTTCTCGTCCTCTCATGGATATCGACTAAACTAACATTTGTAAATTGGAGCCACACGATGCCAATTATCATATTCTCATCCGTTCAATACATATTATAATAATAATTATTATTATCAACGCATTCTTTTCAAAGAGGGAAGGAAGTTTCATTCGCTATCGTGCTGGAAAGCATGTGCTTTCACTTTAGCTTTAGGTGGTCTTACTTTCAAGCAAGGTACTACTTCTTCCAAGGGGATCACTTATTCTCTCTATAATATACCGGATTAAATCTTTTTATTAATTTTTATATACACAAGAGATATTAAGGTGGCAAGGACTTAGTTGTACTGCACAGAAGGTGGAGACCTCCCGGTCACAAGGTATGTCTGATTGTTCCTCGCATTTTTCATATGACGATATGACCTCAAAGGAACTTCATTTTATTAAATCAGTTGAAAAAAATTTAGACCAAAGGTTAAAAAACCCTAACTCTAGTCCTTTGTCAAACCCTACCCCTTCAAAGATGTTTCTTGCACCTCTGAGTAACCCATCTTTTGATTGTCCTGTATCAATTGAGTTGTTGGGTTTGTGTAATGACACCTTAATTCTCAATCATTTGACATCCAACCAATCAGAGTTATTAGTAACAAATACTCCCTACTCTAAAGTTTATTCAAAGGGTATTTTGGAGGTCACAAATTGGAAAAGAGAGCTACAGCTTCAACTTTCTCCCCAATTACTCTATATGATAATGCTCCCAGGGGAAATAAAGAAGTTATTCCTATAAATTATATTAGATGTCAAAATGTTACTATCTGTAGGAAGAATAAGAAAAAGCTTTTTATTGAAAATTATGTAGAGGAAGGAGATAAAGAATTATTGATGAAGTTGGTTATATACCAATATCGGAAAGATTACATTTGGCAGAGGTTGTTGGTACTACTGTGGAGGTTTCAGATAGGGCGCTTAGAGCACAAAAGCCCTCTGTGGAGGTTCCCCCCTGATTTGTATTTCTTTCAACATCAGGGGCTTGGGGGATAGCCCAAAATTTCGTGCCCTCAAAAACATTCTTTTGAATAACATATCAGACATATATTTTATTCAAGAAACCATGTCTGCGGGTACTAAAGCTTGTGAATTCTTCTTAACAAATTTAAAGGGTTGGGAGTGTTGTGCACTTGATGTTGTGAGTCTTTCGGGTGGGATGTTTGCTATCTGGAACCCATTGACCTGCTCTTTTAAACCCTTTAGAACTTGTGCAGGGATTCTGTTGAAAGGAAATTTACAGGGTTTTGAAAAAAAACTATACCTACTATATGTTTATGCCCCTTATAAGGACAGAAGGGAGTATTGGGACAAAATTGATGTCATGTGGTATATTGAATCTTGAAAAACTGATTTTAGCAGGTGATCTCAATCTGACACTACATTCTTTTGAGAACTGGGGAACTGTGCTTCCTTTAGACCCTTTGGAGGATTACTTCGTAGATATTTTTAGCAAAAATCAGTTAGTAGACATTGCCCCATCCAAAATTACTCCTACCTGGAGAAGTAAAAAAGTGGGGGCTGGTGTGGGTAAAAGACTTGGTCGTTTCCTTATAAAAGAATCATTGCTAGATTTTAGCACTAGTTATAAATCCAGAGTTTTACAAATAACATCTCTGATCACTTTCCAATAGCTCTACAATTTGATGTGAACTCTCAGGATTCTTTCAGACCTTTTAAATTTGACCATTCTTGGCTCAAAAATTATGATTTTTGCTAGATGATTAAGATTTCTTTAGAAAACTATTGTAGTTCGGGGATTTCAAATGTGATGGACCATTTTATTATTAAGCTAAAAGCACTAAAGAAATAAGTAGTTAGCTGGACAAAAAGAAAATCCATTAAGAATAGATTTATTCTACAACAAACTGAATCTGGTATCTTTGATATTCTTCTGCCTAACTCAACACGGTTTTGTTCGACTGAAATTAAGGACAAACTTTATGCTCTGCAAATCCTTCAGGATGAAATCCTTTTGAAAAATGAAGAAAAATTAAGACTCAAAAGTAGAGCTACTTGGCTTGAGGCGGGTGATAGAAACGCGAAGTTTTTTTCATAAGTTTGCTTCTTTCTGCGGGAATTTAAACTCAATATGGGAGATTAGTGATGAAAATGGTACTTTGACTTGTTCTCGGGATAAGATAAAACTTGTAGCAAAATCTTTTTTCAAATCTTTGTTCAAAGATCATAAGAATGCACTAATTGGTAATCAACTAAAAGTTTTGGAACATTATCCATCTTTTTTTACAAGAGAAGAAGGTTTGGAATTACATTGGAGGAAATTCAGAAAGTTTTGCTTAAGTTTGCAAAGGATAAGAGTCCTGGTGCAGATGGAAGGACAGTAGAGTTCTTTTTGGCATTCTTCAACGTATTGGGCAAAGATTTACTGGAAGTTGAGGAATTTTCTAGAAAGAAAGGTTATATGTCAGGAGCTCTAAATGCAACTTTTATTACCTTGATTCCAAAAAAAGACAATCCAGAGAACTTCTCTGATTTCATGCCTATTGCTCAATGTAATATGATTTACAAAATGGTCACTGAGATAATTGTTGATAGAATAAAACCCATGCTCTCCAACTACATTTCCAAAGAGCAGTTTGGCTTCTTAGACAATAGACAGATCCTTGATGTTACTGGAACCACCCATGAGTGTTTACATACTGTAAAGTCTAAAAATCTAATTTCGATGATTTTGAAGCTTGACCTAGCAAAGGCTTATGATAAAGTTGATTGGGATTTTCTGAGATTGATACTTCTTCATATTGGCATTCCTGAACTTGTTATAAATTGGATAATGGCATGTGTGTCATCTGCCAATTTTGCAGTCCCTATCAATGGGTCTCCTACAACTTTTTTCAAGAGCTCTAGAGGCTTAAGATAGGGATGTCCTCTCTCTCCATTGTTATTTTTGCTCATGATTGAAGGACTCAGTAGAATAATCATTAAAGCTCGGGATGAAGGTCAGCTATCAGGTATAAAATTAAAAAAAAAACAAATCGTTGTTTCACATTTACTTTTCGTAGATGATGTTATCCTTTTTGGACTTGGCAATATCATAGAATGGAAGATTATGCAAACTCTACTGGATCTTTTTTGCAATGCTATAGGAATGAATATTAATATTAAAAAGTCTTGCATCTATATCCACAATATTTAGCCTAACTGTTTAGAGGAATTAAAGAAACTCTTTCAATACGAAGTAGAGCAGGTGGAGACTGGTTTTAAATATTCAGGTTTCTTCATGAAACCAAATAGCTATCGAGTAAAGGATTGCCATTGGCTCACAAAGAAGATTGATAAGAGGATATCAAATTGGTCCTACAGATTCCTCTCACTTGGAGGCAGGCTAACATTGATTAAAGCTACTCTTCAAAGCATTCATGTTTACTGACGTTCTCTGGTCAAACTTCCAGTTTCAATTATCAACTCTATAAGGAACAAGATCTTTCACTTTTTATGGTCAGGTTCGGACTCTGAGAGATCATTTCACTTAGCTTCATGGGAAACTTTGGCCACTCCCATGGAACAGGGAGGTTGGGGTATAAAAATTTGTATTTATTTAACTCTGCTCTTTGTCTCAAGTCTTTATGGAGATTCCCTTTCACCCATAGTTTGTGGAGTGAAGTAACGAAAACAAAGTATTTGAAGAATACTTCAGTTAGCATTTGGATTAGAAGTTCGAAGTTTGAATATGTCAGTGTCTCAGTGGTCTGGAACAACTTCCTCAAAGTTATTCATTGGCTGAGAAAAGGTATATGTTGGAATATAGGAAATGGAAAAAATATTCTTAGTGGTATTGATCCTTTTATAGGCGATAATGATTGTCCCTACCTACCAGCATGTTGAGGCCTGGAAATTCACAGGAAACAACAGCAAGGGATTCTCCCCGGTCAACGTTCCCAACTAGCCCGTGACTATTTGGTATAGGGAATTCGTCTGGTTTGCGGTCCGGCTACCGTAGGTCAAGTAACAAAAAATAAAGGCTTTACCGATTGCGGCCCGGTCCACCGTGTGTATTTTTTTGTATTTTTTGACTTAAAGTATGATATGCACGTGCCTAATTAACCATGCAAGGTGATAAAGGACGCGAGGAGTAGTCACAACGTGGTGCGCAGGTTCTTACCTCTCATCTTAGAACTCACAAGCATCTAAATCACATATGCAGCAATAAAGTAAAACTAACTATCTATCTATCTCTGGGGAGCCAAATTGTAACTTATTTATGAGTAATGTGTATTGTGCATGCATTATAAAGAGAAATTACAGATAGCTGATATTCCTTCCTACAACACATAAACGATTAAAGATATTTAGACAATCAGATAGGCAATTGTTTATGAACAGCATGCATTACTCATGGTGGTAATTTCACATAATAAACCAGAAATCATTCAAACAAGAACATAGGCTCTAAGAGTTGGAACGATCTCACAGTTAATGGACAAAAACTGGAAAAACGAAATAATTCATCTTTCACCAATCCATAGCATAACATTTGAACGTCCCACCAAACTTTCTCCGACAGGCAAACAATAATTCTTTATTGCAAAAAAAAGTAGTTCTTCTTACAATATCTCTTTACATGTCTAACTGGGAAAAAGCGCCTGTCAATTCTAACTTTCAAATATTTAAACTAAAACAGTAGACCGCTTGGGCTGCCCCAACACATGTGGTCCTTCGGTTCCTCAAACGTTTCATATCCCTCTTTTTATCCTTTTTGCGCTCACTCAAGATCCGCTAAGTAACTGACAGACCTTTCAAGTCTGCACCTTTGTTGCTTTTGATTTTGCCTTTTACTCCACTCGCCCTTCTTGCGGTCCTGCCGGTTACGATTCGACCTTTGCCAAAACTGCCCAGCTATGCCTTCGCACCGTGGTAGTCTGTACAGTCTCTTGAGTCCACCTGCAATTAATCAATGTGTATCATTCATTGGGATTGCATTCTAAAACAAAACGTAAATTATATCAACCACAACAGTTGATCAACAAGAAAGTCCATGTACTGCATTACGGCCCTGAGGACCTTCATAAGTGTCGGCACCACTATCTCGTCTACCTATGGGTTCGAGAGGAATCTTCAACGATGGAAATCGAAAAACTCATCGGCGGCTCAGAGCGCTAACATCGGCAGGGTAGACTCATTCACAGCTGCATAAGCGGGCCTTAACAGGCGACGGGTATTGCAAAAACACTTAAACACATCGGAGTCGGAAGAGTTAAGACCTAGGCTGTGGGCGGGAAAACTTCCAATCGGAAATTGGAAGGACAACAACATCGGAAGCCAAGTGCTTTGCACAGCCGCAACGACGGAAGGGAAGAAGGTTATAGCAATGCGACTAGAGGGCCGACACGCATCGGCGGGCGGAGTACTTATGCATCGGGTGGCAAAACCACTAAGCTAACCGTCGAGACATCCACATCGGAGCTTTGCAAGACTAATCGTCGGAGCCATAGTGGAATCAGGAGCCGCAACGACAGAATCATAAAGGGCGCGACCTTCCGCAATAAGCAAAAATCTGAATCGGAGGAAAAAACCACTAGATGACCGAAAAGATAGTGCTTTTTGCAGCCACAACGGTGGAAGAAAAAGAGTTATAGACATGCGACACGCATCGACGGGCGGAGCGTTTTTCATTTCGGGTAGCTAGCTGGTTTGGGAGTCGCAACGACGGAAGAGAAATAGACAACAACCTCCGATCATATAAAATTGATAAGTGTTTTAAAACTTTAAAAATTTGGCAACGATTGCACTGTTTCACCTCCAGAACAACGTTTTTCAAAGAACACTTGACCCGATTCATCTTCAACTAACAAAAGCCAGACTCTAACATCTGCAACCCGCAACAAATTCCAACACAAGCAATTTCTGAAACAAGACGAGAGTTCATCTTCGAAAATCATCCAAAATTAAAGCATGACCAAAAATTCACGGCTCCAATTGATTCAACGCAGCATTAAAATCATAAAGGGGGGGTCCAAAATTCAAAGAATTTGGGGAGAACAGTTGCAGCTGCAACAACTGGTGATTACCTGGTGAACCTAGAACTCTGGACGATTCTTTCTTGAGTAGCAGACTGTTTAACAACAAACGAACCTATTGAATTCTTCCAACTATCTGGATTTCTCAAATGGCAAAAGGATGTACCTTTGATAATTGATGACAGTCCGATTTGGGAGAGTGGAAACCAGGATTTTTAAGTCAAGATAACTCTTTTGAGGCCTGGAGATGGGTTTCATTGTTACTTGTGTCTTCAGGTAGCTGCCAGCTTGGGCACCACGGGATTGTAGCATATGGTAAACAACAATATTCATTTGTTCCTCATTCCCATGCCACTTTAGCACTTTTGTGCTTTTGGACTGTTGTCCTTTTCAAATGAGTCCTCCTGCATGCCTTTCTTTCTGAACTTTAATTCAGGCTCCTCTATCCCAAGTGTCCTTTTGTGTGAGGGGTGCGTTCATGTTTCAGCTCACGGACGGAGAGGAACTTTTAGCGATTTAGTACTTATATGATTCAACATTTATTTTGATATATGATGCTTTCATAGGAGTTTTGACTCTTATCTGCCTTTTGGCATTCATTTCCTGGCATGGGATCATTTGTATTTAATATATTGTTTACCTTACTTCTTTCCATGGGCCTCTGACTGTCACCCCCTAGGACATTTTAAATGTGACATGGATGGAGCCTCAAAATAGTATTCCAGACCCTTTGACCCTGGTTTATTTCACAGGGGTTAAGCAGGACTTCAATGCGTACATAGCTATTTGGGAAAATTGCTAAACTGGAAGAAGTTCTATTAGACAAGCAACAATATACAGTCTTATACCCAGGAACCTTAATCATACCAAAATTCTGATGTTTTCCATGCAACCGCGGGTTTGCCTCCTTTATTGAAATCGACAGAAATTTAAACTAAAACAAAACTAAACTTCATGACTCAAAGACTCAAAAAGACGACCAAGCCAGATTATTTATATACAAGATAGAAGAAGACAAATGAAACTCAGGAAAAATAAGGCTTGAGAACTAAACCATTTACTGGTAAGTTATCTTCCCACCCTTGCAGATCTTGTAACTTATAAGTGGAAGGGCCAAGCTTTGCCGTAATCTGGAAAGGGCCTACCCATAACTGCTGGAATTTCATGTGTTTTCCTTTCTCATCATGGGGGTGGTCCCACTTGAGGACCAAATCTCCCACTTCAAAGTCCTTTGTTCCTGCCTTGTGCTTGTCGAACCATCTCTTTATTATCTCTTCTTGTTGTTTAAAGCGCTCTTTTGCCCTAGATCTAGCCTCTTCTGCTTTCAGCAGATTACATATCCTCATCTGCAAAACTTCATTCTCCGACCCTCTAGACTCTTGAGCTATTATGGAGGAGGGTAGCATGATATTGGGGGGAAGAATGGCTTCTTTACCATACACAAGGGTATACGGTGACACTCCTAACGAAGACTTGGGGGTGACTCTATCAGCCCAAAGGGCGTTTGGTAGCGTTGAGTGCCAACTCCTCTGGTTTTCTATCACAGTCTTCTTTAAAATTCTAATCAGATTTTTGTTAGTAGATTCAGCCAGGCCATTTCCTTGTGGATAGTAATTTGCAGAGTAATGCAACTTTATTCCTTTCTCATGAGCAAAAGCAGTTAATCTAATCGATGAAAACTAAGTAGCATTATCAAAGACTAAAGAAACTGGAACTCCAAACCTGGTCATAATGTGGTCCTGCAGGAAGTTGATGACCGCGTCTTCATTTATTTTGCGCAGCGGGATGGCTTCGACCCAGCGAGTGAAGTAATCGGTTGCGGTCATAATGTACTTATGTTGTAGGGAAGAGTTCGACTTTATCTCCCCAATAATATCCAACCCCCATTGTTCGAATGGCTCCGTGATCATCACAGGCTTCAGTAGTGCGGCTACTTTAGATTGCCTTCCACTACACCTTTGACAAATATCACACTTCTGGACATGGGCATGTGCATCTTTGAAAAGTGTGGGCCAATAGTAACCGGCCCTGAGAATTTTGTGAGCAGTGGTATCTCCTAAAAAATGTCCCCCAGCAGACCCGTCATGCAAATCTGTCATTACTTTCGCCGCATCTTCTTTCTCTAAGCATCTAAGAAGAACTTCGTCGTAGTTTTTTCTGAATAATATTCCTTCAACAATTTGATAGGAGGCTGATTTGAGACGCAGTGCTCTTCTTTGCTTAGAATTCCAATGTTCGGGCAACAACCCTGCCTGCAGGTAATGCACGAGGTCTCTATACCAAGATTCGGGGGTTGTGAACAAAGGACATACATCCATCAAATGTAATTCAACTTCGTCTTCCCAGGCGTGTTCATCATTGTTCCCATGTTCAGTCATTAGTTTGCACAACCCCTGCCCTTTAACTATAGAAGCTGGCTTGAATTCGAGGTCATACTCTTGAAGAGTTGTTACCCAATTGCCCCTTCTTTCTCCTAACTCCTTTTGTACAAAAAGTGACCTCACAGCTGGGTATGGGACGATCACCTTGGTTCGATTTTTTAATATATAGGGCCTGAATTGTTTCACTGCTTTGAATACTGCGTAAGCTTGTTTATCAATAGTCGGGTAATTTAATTCAGCCCCTTGTAGACCAGTGCTCATGAAAGATATTGGGAATTCATCCCCCCCATCTTCCTTTTAGGTAAGCACAGTTGCTAGTGAATCATCGAATGCAAAGGTATACAGAATAAGATCTTTGTCGAAATCTAGGCTTTTTAGGGAGGGTGCGTGTGCAACAGCAGTTTTAATTTTGCTAAATGCGTTCTTCTCAATCTCAGTCCATTTGAATTGTGCACTTTGCTTCACCATTTGCTGCAGAGGCTTGACAATCTGAGCGAAGTCAAGCACAAATCTTCGCACGAAGTTTATTGTTCCCATAAATGATTGCATCCCTTTTTATTATTATGGGGCAAGGGAATCTATTCAATTGCTTTGATCCTTTCCGGATCTATAGATATTCCCTTCTTTGAAACTATGTGCCCTAGCAACTTACCCTCTGTGACAGCGAACACACACTTCTTGGGATTGAGTGAGATGCCATATTTCCAACAGCGTTCAAAAATCTGCTTTAGATGGAACGCGTGTTCTTCTCTCCTCTTTGAGAATATCGTAATATCATCGAGGTATATCACAACACTACGGCCAATCAAACCGCGGAAAGCTATGTCCATAGCCCTATGGAACGTAGCTCCAGCGTTTATAAGCCCAAAGGGCATTCTTCTGTAAGCGAAGGTTCCCCATCTGGTCCTGAATGTTGTCTTCAATCTGTCTTCTTCGGCTACTAATACTTGATTGTAGCCTGAGAAACTGTCCAATAAAGAAAATAGTTCAGAACTTGAGACTATTTGTAATAGTTGTTCCATGGGTGGAACATAATAGTTATCTTTATCTGAAGCGCGGTTCAAATTCCTGAAATCCACACATAGCCTGATTTCTCCATATTTTTTTCTCATTGGTACCAAATTTGAGACCCATTCAGAGTGTCTAACCTTCAAAATGATCCTAGCATCCAATAATTTCTTAACTTCACTCTGAATCAGAGGTTCCAATTTGGGGTGCATTTTCCTTAAAGGTTGTTGATAAGGTTTGACACCAGATTTAATGGGGATGACATGCGGGATGATGTTAGTGTCATATGTCTTCAAATCTTCGTATGTCCAGGCGAAAACATCTTTATATTGATTAAAAAGACTGATGAACTTATCTCTTTCGGTTGGTGAACAGCATTTGCCAAGATCCTATAGTCCCTAAATTTATCAATTCGAACTGTAGAGATGAGCTGTGAGTCTTCACGTTTGCTGGCCTTCTAAACTTTTCATTTAGATCGAACATTCTTTCTAAGGTTCTGACTCCTTTAGGGATGAAATTATCATACTTCAGCTCGGCTTGATGTTCTTCATCATCTATAATTGCTCCTTTAAATACCTCGTCATTTGTTAAGCATTCTATAATCTGCTGTTCGTCATCGAACACTCGTAAGTTGGTAATCATATCAGGGACCGAGGGCCTGAAAAGCAGTTCAATGGAGCACCGATTATTAGTAGGCACAAGCCTAGCAGCTGATGTGGCTAGCAAGTCAACTGCTGCATTTTTTAGTCTTGGAATTGAAACAATATTAAATGCGTTAAAACATTTAAGCAGATCCCATACCTCATTTTGATAAGCTTTCAAGTGGGGAGAAATACAATGTATTTGATTCCGAATCTGTTTTACAATTATTTTAGAATCTCCAAAAACTTTCAGATTACTTACCTTTAATTCGATTGCTTTCCTCAATCCTTGCACCAACGCTTCATACTCAACTGTGTTATTCGTACATTCAAACTCTAATCTACATGAAAGAAAATGTTTATTCTTCTTGGGGTCGATAAGGACACAACTGGCCCCTGACCCTTCTAATGTCTTAGAGCCATCAAAAAACAATGTCCAGAAATCACTTGCTACTGCATGCGAATCTACTCCTACTGCTAAGTCTACTATTTTACAGTCGATTTCATCAGCCTGTGAGAATCGAAGGAGATCAGGCTGGGTGTCTGACGTGTTGCTGGCTTCTTCTGCTTGGTAATTTCCTGGTTCCAACTCAATAAAATAATTTCCCAACACAGAATCCACTGGTTCATTCTTTTCCTCAAGTTGAGTAACGTTGTATTTCATGTGAGGTTCCCTCAAAATTTTAATTTGGTTTGGGATCCCTTTATACGGCAGCCACAGATGTGACCAATCCGAGGCAAAATATCCATTTAGTTTTGCTGACCAGTCTCTGCTAAGGACAAGCCCATAAGCGTCTGGTGTATCGGCCACCACGATATCAATGACTTGGCACACTTTATCATTCGATGACAGGCGGACTAGGACATCCTCCATCTCACCAATTACCTTTACATTCATCCTGTCCAACTGAACAACCCTCCATGTGGATGGCTTAGGCTGCCCATTTATCTTTTTACAGACTGATATTGGCATGACGTGAACCGACGCCCCTGAGTCTACCAGGCAATTATGTACGTTGTGATTAAAAATTTCAAAAGTGAGGAGGAAAGGTGGATGTTTGTTCTTAGACTTACCTCCAATGATAGTTTCTCTGATTTCTTCTTCCTCTTTAGGCCGATTGTCAGCGGGCAGCCTCTCATCCGATGCTTCAAGCGCTTTGAATAGTTTTTCCTTCTGCTGCGGCACCTTACACATTTCAAATAATGAGATATTCGCCCTTACCTTCTTTATATCTTCCATAATATCATAATCCATCTGTGGTTCGGTGGGATGCGGCTTAGCAGCGTTCATTCATTCCTCATTGGGCTTGGCCAACGTATCAGTCTGCCCAGGATCTTGGCTGGTAATGGTGAATTCGGGAATTTTATCGGCTGCGGAATTATTTTGAAATTTCTTAACATTTTTTTTCAGCCTTTTGATTTTTGGGAGTATGAGGCTGTCTTCTTTAACTGACCCTTGGCTCCTTGTTGTAACGTTCGTTTCCATGACGCTCTCATATCCCCAATTCTTTTCTTCCTTAGCATCGAATAACGAAACAGAATTCCACAGAACCATGGTCTCATCTTCTTGTTCTTTTGTTGAAGTGGTACTGTCCCTCTTTTCTTCATCTCCATCTTCTGTTAATTTAGAATCCAGCAGCTGATTCATAACCAACGTCATTGAGTTTATCCATTGAGGATAATTCTTTTCAAAGTGGGGCTGTTGGTGGAACGTGCAAAAATTGTCCATTCCTACCTTTGTTAAATTCATAGATGCTGAATTGTGAGGAGGAGGTTGGGGTTGATTGTTATCCTCCCTTTTCTTGTAATAGGGCTTGTAGAACTTATGAGTTTCCTTTTCTTTTTCCAAGTCTATGATTCTGTTAGAAAGCTTCTGCATCATTTTTGCCATACTTTCAAAATATGGTGATTGCTCTTCCTTAGGCTTAGCAAACAACAAGGCTTTCCTTCCCACACCTTTCTCTCCTGACCGTTCGGGATAATCTTCGATACTTTCTCTTCCAGCCTCTACATTTTCTGCCTCCTCATAAGTTTCTGCTAAAGTGGGCTTGGCCTTCATTTTGGCGAACATGGCCATCTCGGGTCCTAAAGTCGAAGTATAATATTCGATCAGGACTTTATCTGAAGGTTTGTCAGCTTCAGAAAAATTCTTGAGGTATGCTGCAAATCTTTGAGTGAAGCTGTGCACCTTCTCTTTTCTCTCTTTCTTTAAAGCGCATAGTCCTTTCATGAGGGTTGCATGAGTCTTTTGGATCGCATACTTACTTCTAAATATCCTTTCGAAGGTATCCCAATCAGGGATAGAGTTCGCAGGAAAACCAAAATACCATGATGCTGCAGCTCCTTTAAGGGTGTGCGGGAATAGTCTGCAAACTACATCTTCATACTCCCCAGCCCTTAACCCTTCTATTGCCAAATAAAAACTTTGCAAGTGGTCGTCTACTAGTATCTTTTCACTTGGGTTGAATTTGGGCAGCATCTTTTCAAAGGCTTGAGGTAGATCATGTAACGGAGGTGTCAGGTTTAAAGGTGATCTGGCTCTCCAGGCAGGTGGTGGATTCGGTGGGTTGGGTGGTTGATTGGCGTTTACGCCTGCCATGAGTCTGGGTGGAGAGTGAGGAGGTGAGCAAATAGGAGTGTGAGCAGGAGAACTATGAGGAGTATTTGGGCCTTCTTGATTCAAAGGCAGTACAACTTCCTGTAGGGCTGTTTCTACAAGCTCTTCCCAATCCTCAACCAGCACTGAGTCTTCCAATATGGGACGATCTTTCCTTTTATATTCTCTTATGGGAAATTCATGGATGATCCGAAATCCTCCGATCTTTTGCACGTATGCCCTAGTGTGTCTTCTCAGATTATTAACAATCTCGTTGTCAACAGAAAACAAATGTTCTCTACCTCTTTCTTCCGGAATTGGATTATGAAGCCCACTGCTTTCTGAACTGTTACCGGTGGAATAGTCTCGGGAAAACAGTTTTCCTCGGCTAGCCATGCATTGGCGGCCCTCCTTCTAGCGCCAAAAAATGTTGAGGCCTGGAAATTCGCAGGCAACAACAGCAAGGGATTCTCCCTAGTCAACGTTCCCAACTAGCCCGTGACTGTTTGGTATAGGGAATCCGTCCGGTTTGCGGTTCGGCTACCATAGGTCAAGTAACAAAAAATAAAGGCTTTACCGGTTGCGGCCCGGTCCACCGTGTGTATTTTTTTTGTATTTTTTGACTTAAAGTATGATATGCACGTGCCTAATTAACCATGCAGGGTGATAAAGGATGCAAGGAGTAGTCACAACGTGATGCGCAGGTTCTTACCTCTCGTCTTAGAACTCACAAGCATCTAAATCACATATGCAGCAATAAAGTAAAACTAACTATCTATCTATCTCCGGGGAGCCAAATTGTAACTTATTTATGAGTAATGTGTATTGTGCATGCATTATAAAGAAAAATTACAGATAGTTGATATTCCTTCCTACAACACATGAACGATTAAAGATATTTAGACAATCAGATAGGCAATTGTTTATGAACAACATGCATTACTCATGGTGGTAATTTCACAGAATAAACCAGAAATCATTCAAACAAGAACATAGGCTCTAAGAGTTAGAACGATCTCACAGTTAATGGACAAAAACTAGAAAAACGAAATAGTTCATCTTTCACCAATCCATAGCATAGCATTTGAACGTCCCACAAAACTTTCTCCGACAGGCAAATAATAATTCTTTATTGTAAAAAAAGTAGTTCTTCTTACAATATCTCTTTACATGTCTAACTGGGAAAAAGCCGCTGTCAATTCTAACTTTCAAATATTTAAACTAAAACAGTAGACCGCTTGGGCTGCCCCCACACGTATGGTCCTTCGGTTCCTCAAATGTTTCATATCCCTCTTTTTATCCTTTTTGCGCACACTCAAGATCCGCTGAGTAACTGACAGACCTTTCAGGTCTGTGCCTTTGTTGCTTTTGATTTTGCCTTTTACTCCACTCGCCCTTCTTGCGGTCTTGCCGGTTACGATTCGACCTTTGCCAAAACTGCCCAGCTATGCCTTCGCACCGTGGTAGTCTGTACAGTCTCTTGAGTCCACCTGCAATTAATCAATGTGTATCATTCATTGGGATTGCATTCTAAAACAAAACGTAAATTATATCAACCACAACAGTTGATCAACAAGAAAGGCCATGTACTGCATTATGACCCTGAGGACATTCACAAGTGTCAGCACCACTATCTCGTCTACCTACGGGTTCGAGAGGAATCTCCAACGATGGAAAACAAAAAACTCATCGGCGGCTCAGAGCGCTAACATCGGCAGGGTAGACTCATTCACAGCCGCATAAGCGGGCCTTAACAGGTGACGGGTACTACGAAAACACTTAAACACATCGGAGTCAGAAGAGTTAAGACCTAGGATGTGGGTGGGAAAACTTCCAATCGAAAATCGGAAAGACAACAACATCGGAAGCCAAGTGCTTTGCACAGCCGCAACGACGGAAGGGAAGAAGGTTATAGCAATGCGACTAGAGGGTCGACATGCATCAATGGGCGGAGTACTTATACATCGGGTGGCAAAACCACTAAGCTAACCGTCGAGACATCCGCATCAAAGCTTCGAAAGACTAATCGTCGGAGCCATAGTGGAATCAGGAGCTGCAACGGTGGAATCATAAAGGGCGCGACCTTCCGCAATAGGCAAAAATCTGAATCGGAGGAAAAAACCACTAGATGACCGGAAAGATAGTGCTTTTTGCAGCCGCAACGACAGAAGAAAAATAGTTATAGACATGCGACACGCATCGGCGGGCAGAGCATTTTTCATTTCGGGTAGCTAGCTGGTTTGGGAGCCGCAACGGCGGAAGAGAAATAGACAACAACCTCCGATCAGATAAAATTGATAAGTGTTTTAAAACTTTAAAAATTTGGCAACGATTGAACTGTTTCACCTCCGGAACATCGTTTTTCAAAGAACACTTAACCTGATTCATCTTCGACTAACAAAAACCAGACTCTAACATCTGCGACCCTCAACAAATTCCAACACAAGCAATTTCTGAAACAGGACGAGAGTTCGTCTTCGAAAATCATCCAAAATTAAAGCATGACCAAAAATTCATGGCTCCAATTGATTCAATGCAGCGTTAAAATCATAAAGGGAGGTCAAAAATTCAAAGAATTTGGGGAGAACATTTGCAACTGCAAAACAATAGAAACAACAAAGCATCTTTCTTGGATCAATATGAAGACTATGGATGTACTGAAGAGACCTAAATGGTCTATTCTTAATGGAGGACATTAGTTAAATGCCAGGGATCTAGGACTTAGTGGTCATTGGGTTGTACAATGGGAATCATATATTGAAAACTTGAAGTCTGCTAGTATTAAACTCAATCCTGAAAAAGATACTTTGGTTTGGTTTGGAAACCAAAAAAATGGTGATTTAACAACTAAACTAGCATATGAGTTTTTTTATAATGAAGGGTAATAACTCGAAGCACATCTGGTGGTACAAATGGTTGTGGAAATGGAATATTCCTCCAAAGTTGAAATGTTTTTGGTGGTCGACACTCAAGGATAAAATCCTTACTTGGAAAAAATTATTGAAAAGAGGATGGTAGGGCCCAAGCTTCGGTCCTCTGTGTAGACAAAATGGTGAAACTAGCCTCCATATTTTTGTGGAATGCTCCTTCTATCTAGAGGTTTGGAGAATTATAAAAGAATATGTTGGTATTAGATCATAATGTGGAGAGGGTGATTTGGAGAACTCATTTTCTAATTGGTTCCACAATGAAGCTACATATAAACTTCTGCCCATTTTCATCTCATGCTCCATTTGGACTGCAAGGAATTATGCAGTTTTCGAGGACATACAACCTAATGCACTTATTTGCAGTATTAGAGGCCTTAATCATTTCAAGGAGCATGATAAAAAGTCAACAAAAGAAATCCAAAAATCATTTATCCTCCGGTTGAAGTTGTATCAAGTGCAGTAGGTTTTTTTATGGCGCCTCAAATCTCGAACAATGTGGTCGTGGTATGGTTCTTTTCATAAATAAGGATCAATATTTCTATATCTGTATGGGTGGAGGCTTGGGATCAAACACTAAAGCTAAACTATTAAGCTTATATGGGCTTCTACTTATTGCTTCTCATATTGGTGTTACAAACATCGGTATATTTGGAGATTCAAAGGATATTATAGATTGGTTAAATGGTTTCACTAATCTGCAGGTGATTTTGCTCATACATTGGATTCAGAAAATTCAAGTTATTAGAAGGTCATTTGTGGAGATCACTTTTAGACCTATCTCCAGGTGTTACAATGCTACAACATATACACTTTCCAAAGTAGTTATTCCACTTAAATTTGGCTCAGTTAGAGTTCAATAATTTTTGGAAGGTGACATGACCTTTGAAGGAGAAATAGACCTTAAGGAGATGATGTAGTTAATAGTTTTTTTATGGTTTTAGACATATTTTGCTAGTAGGATGTCAGTTTAATGAGTGTTTTGTATTTCAATTTAGTCTAGAACTGAAGGGATTATATATGATGTAAAACTAAAGCAAACATATATGAAGGAATCTATATAGAAGCTTTCACGACAGATGTAACCTTTCCTTGATTAATATAATAACAATAAAGTTTTTTTGTGAAAAAAGGTGGCAAGGACTTAAGGTATCATTGTTTGTTTAACATATTTTTTACTACATTAACAGGGGCAAAAGTTGTGATGTAATGGTGATAGAAGGGTTTTTTGCATTTCAGGTAAAGTTGATGAACTGGACATGGCAGTAGACGATGCAGTTATGCATGTTGATGAAGTGCGCACTAGTAGCATAATGTGCAATAACACAGGAGGGGATGCCATTTTCATGAGTATATTGTCACATAGCTCTTCAACCCTAAAGGACTAACAAATATGTATGATGTGAATGAGAATGGCTAGGGTGACATGGTACCTATAGTAATTTCAGCATAAAAAATTACAGATAAGAAGTGTTTCATTAGACAACATTCAAGTTTGGATATGGACAAGACACAATTGAACTCCTAGATTGTAGTGCTTAAATTAGACCTAGTGAAAGCAAATTAGAATTGATTGTATCAAATGAATAATAATAATAAAAAGCAACGAACACCTAGCAATGGCCTCGAGCAATGGAGATGTTGTTTTACTTTATGACATCGAAGTTAAGGGAAAATCATGAAAAATGGAAATAAGCTAGATTGGAACTTATATTGTTGAAGATATTAAACCACCACCAAACTCTATTCACTATTAACAAAACAGACCAATAGCCATCAACTGCAAATGGACAAGAATAATGAAAGAATGACATCAAGTTGGATAATGAAGCCATTGAAATTATATATACAACTGCATTCTTCACTATATGAATATTTGGTCAATCAAATGCAATGACGACTATGAATGATGGTAGCATTTATGCTTAGCTCAGTTATCTGAATGAACTTTATACATGTTATCATTATTCAATTATAAGTATCTTGTTGAATTGTTAGGATAATCAACTAAAATGTTAAATTGGGCAGTTTTGATGTTTGTCAAAATCTATATACCGATGGAAATAATAAATGGAAGTCAATGGACTTTATAAATTATTGGTTGGCCCAAGAATTGGGGCAACAATTAAGCTATATGTGTTGTGTTATTTAAGCTATATGTGCCTAGTTATGTAAGATATACGTGGTTCGTTTTCTTTTTGTCATTTTTGTCCTAGCTTATTTGTGTTTAGCTAGGTGTTTGGAGTTCTAAGGCTAGTTGGAGGAGCATGTGCAGCAACCACTTGTTGCTAGAGTAGTTAGGAAAGGGAGGTAGGTGTCCCATAATGGATATGGTTATTTTATTTTTTGACATGTATGCGAGTTGAAATAAATGCGTAGTTCTAGGACACTACTGCATGTGGCAGGTTCGAGCCCGACAGGGAACATATTGTTTAATTCGTTAAATTTACTGTATTTCATTGTTATTGAATTGTTAGCTTGAGTATGCAAAGAATTAAAATGGTTGGGAGTGTGAAATAGAATTAGTAATACATAAAAACCTCCCACAACTATTACGGATCTATGATAGCCATCATTTACCATATAACAAAATAAAATAAAAATGCCCCGACATAGAATTCAAACTCACAAGGGAAAATACTGAAGAAATTACCGATAACCTTAGTCGTCCACAATGCTGGTTGTTGCCTAAACTGAGAATTCCATAATATGTATGGCCTATGTAAACCAATTAAGTAGAAACACTGTATCTATGGCGGATTCAAAGGAATAGAAACCGGTGTAAAAGCATAAGACTGACATTGAAATTGTATCTTCTCATTTGATCTTTTCCCAATGGCGAAGCCTCCTTTTCAATTGTTGCAAAATTATTAACCAAGTCAAAAAATGTCAAACAAAATAAAAGCATAATCTGTATAGTGAAAACCCGTGCCATTTTCAACAAGTTCACTTGAAATAGAAATAGTGAATAAAAATAGTTTAATGATTAGGGCTCTATGCATAGCCATTGTCTACCAATCAACTTCTCACTTTTGAAATATATATAGATTGAAGAACAAAGGCATAGCTAATACATTTTCATAGTGGCTATTAATAAGCAAGTACTATTTTAAATAATTATGAAAAAATTTAGCAAAGTGGCAACACGAAAGCAACAACGATGAGCTTGTTCTGCTCTCTATCGATTTAAGGATGAACTTTTAATTGTTTTAAAGTCAATTTAAGGATGCATTTTGTGATTTCAGAATTTCCTATTTATAGGCTTCGACATGATGATTGTACTCTAAGGTTACTATGTGATGGCTTGGAAAAAACAAACATGTCCATACCTCTTGAGATGCAGTTGATCTCTGATCTCCATTTAGATATCAAGATTGCATTTTTTTTAATTTAAGCAACAAATGCAATCTTGGTTTTTATATTCTTATACTAACAAGTAGTTATAGCTTAAAATTTGGGATCGGTTGGCTTGTATGCTTTTTCTAAATTGCATAGGGAAAAATTGATTTCATGGCAGTCATTTCAAATTTGAAAAAACAGTTATAAAAGAAAAAACAATATCAAAAATAACCACTAGCTCATGCATACATGACTGTTATCACATGCATGGATAATTGACAGCCGAGGAAGAGTAAAAGAACAAGAGCAAATAAGCAAAAGAGATAAACAATGATTATTTAAAACCTATACAAGAGCATAAGATGAAAACTTATATTATTTGTCGAATGCATAGCTCTATCTATGTGCATGGGATCCATGTGTTGTCTATGACATGTTGCATGGGATGGATTCTGATGGCATACATTTGTTGTCTTCAATGCATTGCATAGTATCCATATGCATGGAATCCATCTGATTTGAATCATTGAAAGAGTACTGAAGACTATATATCTAGGTTGGCAACGTTTGCATTTTCGTATCTTCGTTGTACTAAATCCACAACTGCAAGTTGAAATTGCCATTCAAATGAATCTAATCATGTGCAAATGCCAAATTTAGATTATTTATGTTATTAACAAATCAATATCATTAGTCATTGGATTCTTGTTTATATTAAACTTGATTGACATAACACTCTAATGTATTATCACCAATTAGTCTTTAAAATGCTATTGTTTTCCATGTGCACTTGCTAGCATTTTTTTTGTTTTCTTACGAGAATGAAAAAGAACACATCACTATCACCAAAAAACTCATCGTTTGAATTTGAACAAGGACTAGCAATGACATGTTAGCTCAATGGCATGAGTCTTGTAGCTTTTTGGAGTTTTTTGACAAGTGTCATCATAGAATACTCAAGGTTTTCTAAGATTCATGGCTATTTGAAACTGAATTTATGTTGCCTTCAAATAGTAAAGAAACTTCAACCAATTCCTTTCATATCAAAAAGTTGACTCACATATGCCAGTTATTTGAGTGACACTTATGTCAATAGTTGTATATGTAATGTCAATTGGATAAAAGCTTTAATTGTTAAAGAGCATGGTCTATGCAGCGAGATATGTGAAATAATGTATGTGCAACAACAACATAACAATAGAATGAAGACAACTTGGAAGCATGACATGCTTAAGGAAATTGCAAGGTTGATAGGACAATTATTAAGGTTTATTCTTTATACTTAAAAGACTAATGACATCACATTGAAATTAAATGATTTACATGGCAAATTAAAATAGTTTCCCAAAATGCTTGATTTTTCTCATAACGAGCCTTAGAATTCAGTGGTGCCTCGGTGAGGTGCCTTTATATATTGACCGTGTTTGTTTCTAATTGTTTGACATAGGCGTCGTTGATAAATTGAGCATATTAATGTTCCTAGTCATTTATTGTAATGCAAATGATGTGTTGAAATATTGTAACTTCTAAGGATATTCTAAATGTATTTTATTGATGTAACCCAAGGGAGAAGTTATTATTCCTCCATCGAGGTGTTATTATTGTAATTGGTCATCATAGAGTCATAAGGTAAGGCCTCCATTGTATCCATTGTAAGTCGGGTCATTGGTACCCCACTGAATAATATAAAATATTGTTTTGAGTCTTCCTAGGTGAAGTCGGCCAAGACAGTTTAGTGGGGCCGATTTGTTTAGGGTAAAAGTCAGTTGGCTCAATGTGTATAAATAGAAGAATTGTGCTTCTTATTTGAACACAGACTCACTCACTTGTGTAGCGCATAGGGGAGAGAGAGAGAGAGAGAGAGAGAGAGAGAGAGAGAGAGAGAGAGAGAGAGAGAAGGAGGAGAATACATGTTTTGGGGTTATATCTTGTACATCTTATACAAAGGAAGTTTTGTTGGATTTTCTTCCCCTTGAGGGTTTCGCAGGATAAATATTGTGTCTATCTTGTGATTGTGTTTCTTTCAGTGATTCTGCATATGCTACTGTTGTGAATTTGGATTGAACACTAATGATATCTAGTCTAGCATGTGAAATCTTAACATGGTATAAGAGCTAGCCTAAATAGGACAACTTTCACAAGGTGAAATTCTCTTTCCTCCCTCTCCGGAATAAAGTAGGGTTTCTGCAAAATTTCGAATTTGGAAAATATGTTTGCATAGAAAGTTGTGCCTCCCTAGACCGCATCTATTGATCCCCGGATCGAAGTTTTTGGGTGGTTGAATCCCCAAGAAATACAAACCCTAGTTTGTCCTTGAACCAGAAAACCAGAACCATAAATTCTATACAGATGCAACCTCGCAAGTAGGATTTGAAGGGTGAAGATTTGGGATCTCCATAAATCAGTTGGACCAACCAACTCACCTTAGTCAAGCACATCTCCTGGTAAGGTCGAATTTTCATTTTGAGAAATTTCAATTTTTAGTGACCTACTAGACAGGATGGCCCCAAGCCCTAAGCTTGAGGACAAATTGGAAGGCACAAAAAACTTCCTTGCATGGAAGTATAGGATTGGTCTCATTCTCAGAGAGAATGGCTTTGAGAAGTACATCAAGGATGAAGTTGCAGAACCAATAGAAGATGAAGTTAAGGAGAAGTATGAACAATACCTGATCAACGCAGTAAGGATCATCAAGGAATTCTAAGCCTTGATAGAAAACCTTTCATAAAAGAGAATCAAGACACTGAAATCAGATAATGGTGGGGAATACACTTCAAAGGAATTTGAAGCATTCTGTAAGGAGGAAGGAATCAAGAGGGAACTAACCACTCCCTATAATCCCCAACAGAATGGTGTTGCGGAAAGAAAGAGTAGAACCATTATGGAAGCAGTGAAAACCATGATTCATGACCAAGACCTCCCCATTCACTTGTGGAATGAAGTAGAAAGAACAACCATATATGTGCATAATAGATTATCTCACAGTGCTCTTGGATTCAATACTTCTGAAGAGATGTATATAGGAAAGAAACCTGAAGTGAGCCATCTCAAGATATTTGGTTATCCAGTATATGTGCATAATCTGAAAGAGAAGAGAACCAAGTTGGATCCTTCTAGAAAGAAGGGAATATTTGTTGGATACTGTGATGTCTCCAAAGCCTTTAGGATATACATTTTAGGATTCCATCATATCGATATTAGTAGGGATGTAACATTTGATGAAGAGACAACTCTCAACAAATCCAGAAGGTGTCAGCTTGAAGAAGTACATGAAGAGGATGTATCTCCTAGAATGGTAGAGGCTGAATCCTCTCCTGAAATAGTAGCATCTGAAGATCATGATATGCTAGAACCTCAGGAACCCCCTACTATGGATACCTCTTGAAAGAGAAAACCTACTTGGGTAAGAGAAATCATATAAGAAGTAGAGAGATATGGAGCTCTAGAAGGATCCACAAGAACAAACAAAAGATCAAAGCCATACTCTAGTTATGTAGCTTTGATGTGTGACCTTGTAGATCAAGAACCCACCAACTATGAGGAAGATGCATAGAAGAAAGAATGGGTTGAAGCAATGACAGAAGAATACCAGTCAATAATGAAGAATGATGTTTGGGATATAGTACCCAAACCAAAAAACAAGAGTGTGGTATCTTCGAAATGGATCTACAAGATAAAACATGTTGTTGATGGAAGTATTGAAAAATACAAGGCAATATTTGTGGCTAGAGGATTCTCTCATAAAGAGGAGATTGATTATGAAGAGACATTTGCTCTAGTATCAAGGTACACTTCCATCAGAACCATCATGGCACTTGCTTCCCTGATGAGGTGGGATTTACACCAGATTGATGTAAAGACAACCTTCCTTAATGGTGTGATTGAGGAAGATATTTACATTAAACAACCACAAGGATTTGAAGTCAAAGACAAAGCGACTCATGTATGTAAGTTGAAAAAGGCTCTGTATGGACTGAAGCAAGCTCCTAGAGCTTGGTATGGTAGAATAGATAGCTTCTTGACAAGCTTGGGATTTACCAAGAGTAAAGTTGATCCTAACCTTTACATGAAGGTTGTGGATGATGAACCAGTCATACTATTACTGTATGTGGATGATCTATTTTTGACTAGAAATGAGAAACATATCACAGATTGCAAGAAGAAGCTAGCTGAAGAATTCGAGATGAAAGATCTTGGATTGATGCATTATTTCCTAGGGTTGGAAGTGTGGCAGAGCCCAGAAGGAATATTTCTGAACCAAGGAAAGTATGCAATGGAAATCTTGAAAATATTTGATATGTTGGATTGTAAAGCCATGGCCACGCCCATGAACACAACCTGAAGTTGTTGTTTGACGAGAAATCAAAGTTAGTGGATATGACTCAGTACCGACAGATCATTGGGTCATTAATGTATCTGACGAACACAAGGCTCATATATGCTTTGTTGTGAACACATTAAGTCAGTATCTAGTTAAACTTATACGGGTTCACTTGATAGTTGCAAAGCATGTGATGAGGTGCCTAAAAGGTACAATAGACTTGGGACTTTATTATTGTAGAGATCATGAGTACAGATTATATGCATATCTAGATTCAGATTGGGCAAGAAGTGTTGTAGACAGGAAGAACAACTCAGGTGGATGTAATTGTCTAGGATCCGCCATGATCTCATGGTTTAATAAGAAATAGTCCAGTGTTGTTCTCATCACAGCTGAAGCAGAGTACATAGCAACTTTCTTCACTAGTTGTGAAGCGATATGGCTTGAGAAATTGATGTCAGGACTATTTGACATGGAGTTGGACACCGCAATGATTCTTTGTGACAACCAGAGTTGCATAAAGATGACAAAGAATCCGGTGTTTCATGATAAATCTAAGCACATATAAATCCGATATTTTTATATAAGGGATATGGTACAAAAGGGAGCTATAAATCTTTAGTATGTGAGTACCGATGAGCAAGTTGTTGATGTGTTAACCAAGCCTCTATATCGAGTAAAGTTTGAATATTTCCGTGACAATCTTGGTGTAGTTTGAAAAGACTTTCCTCCCAAGGAGGAACAATGATGGGACCACAAACTTTCCTTTCAAGAAGGAATGATGAAGATATGTATTCTCTTAGGAAAGGACGAACAAGTCGAAGATATGGACTCTCCTCGGAAAGGAAGAATAGGTCGAAGATATGAACCCTCCTCGAACAAAGGGGGAGCATGTTGATAATATGGATCCTCTTGGAAAACGAGGAGTGATGATGAGACTGACATCGAATGACAGTGATGCTCGGGCCAACATGAAAGAGGCCAAGTGCGCCTGAAGATGTTGACAAGGTCTGACATTCACTTGTGAACGATAGTATCCTCTCTTGAGGATTGCAGGTATAGCACTACGTTCATGAGAGTGGTCCTTACTAGCTAAGGATGGCCATGCAGATGCCACTCTCGCATGAAGAGTACCCACATTCATTTGTGGATACCGTAGAATAACACTCGCTTGGGAGTGGTCCTAGCCTCAGTGGCAAGGATGCACTACGATGAGTCCTTGCGTACAATAGGGCCGACATTTACATGCGGTCGACATATGCTTTGCAGACATTAATCTTGTATGGAGAGTATACCTACATTTATATGTAGATGCCATAGAATAACACTCGCTTGGGAGTGGTCCTAGCCTTAGTGGTAAGGATGCTCTATGATGAGTCCTCACAGACGTCGTAGTATAACACTCACTTGGGAGTGGTCCAAGCCTTAGTGGCAAGGATGTTCTACGATGAGGGATGACATTTATATGCGGTCGAGATCTGCTCTGTAGACAATACTATTGTATGGAGGGTATGCCTACATGTATGTGTAGATGACGTAGTATAACACTCACTCAAGAATGGTCCTAGCTCTAACAGGACGAGGATGGTCTATGAGGAGGGATGACAGGGCCTGCATCTAGGTGCAGTCAAGATCTACATTTAGTTGTAGATGATTCAACTGGTCGATACTATGGACCCTCCTTGTTAAGGGGGAGTAGGCTGATGTAGGATTGCATCATCCTTGGACCTATGTCCTAAAGTGATAGGGATTTATCATCCTGCATAGAGATCATGTGTACTGTAGTTAGTGTGGCAGAAAAGGATCAAGTAGATCGAAGTGCTGCTGCAAAGGATCGAAGTGTTGCAGCAAAGGATCGAGAAGATCGAAGTATGTCTGCAAAGGATCAAAAGATCGAAGCTTTGCTACAAAGGATCGAAATATCTAAGTGTTGCTTCAAAAGGATCAAGTGATCGTGTGATGCAGACATTGAAGAGTAACTGTTCCAGTTACTGATGATTGTGAAAACTTCCTATGATGTATAGATGTATTACCTCGATACTGCTGAAGATACTGTCTCTCAGTTCTCCTATAGTCTATGATGATGTTGTCAGTAGAATAACCTTCTCGTTAAGGAGGAGTGTTGAAATATTGTAACTTCAAAGGATATTCTAAATGTATGTTACTAATGTAACCCAAGGGAGATGCTATTATTCCTTCGTCGGGGTGTTACTATTGTAATTGGTCATCACAGAGTCACGAGGTAAAGCCTCCATTGTAAGTCGGGCCATTAGTACCCTAATGAATAATATAAAATACTTATTTGAGAAGTTTAGTGGGGCCGACTTGTTTAGGGTAAAAGTCAGTTCGCTCAATTTGTATAAACATAAGAGTTGTGCTTCTTATTTGAACACAGACTCACTCACTTGTGTAGCGCATAGGAGAGAGAGAGAGAGAGAGAGAGAGAGAGAGAGAGAGAGAGAGAGAGAACAACAAGGAGGAGAATACATGTTTTGGTGTTATATATTATACATCTTATACAAAGGAAGTTTTGTTGGGCTTTCTTCCCCTTGAGGGTTTCCCACGATAAATATTGTGTTTATATTGTGATTGTGTTTCTTTTAGTGATTTCGCATATGCCACTGTTGTGAATTTGGATTGAAGACTAATGATATATAGTCTAGCATATGAAATCTTAACATGATGATTAACTTAGTCATGTGTTTGCTGATGTCTTTTTTCTTACTCCAACTGCTTGCAGAGGCAAAACATGTATAGGAGAAGGAGTCGCACATTGCCAAATACTTTTGAAGAAATGCCATCAGCCAACTAAATGACAAAATACATGAGAACACCCACTCTCATGTTATAGTTTGGTGATACATTGGGCATTACAAGTACTAAACCTAAGTATCTATGGGGAGACACGTATCAACTCTTGCAAGGAGAACAAAACTAGTCAGAGAGCATAGATGAGATTATGTTGTTTGAGAACATAAAATGGTTTGTGCTCCATAATATGGCAACGAGACAAATATTGTTCCCTTGTGCAAAAATAATAGAATGGCTCATTCTGCAAATTGATGCAAAGAGACAAGTTATCAAGAATGTTGTTGGAGTGCCCATAATGTCTTTTGATCCAAGAACTATGAGCAGGCACTACAAATTCTTAGAGCCAAAAATAAGCTTGACTGATGATTGGATGCAATCGATTCTGTTGAACTAAGGGACTTTTCTCAAACAAGCTTGGCTTTCAGACAAGCATTTTCAACAAATTGATAGTGATATATTGTTGATATGCCGATTGTATGGAGAAGCATATGCAACATACTTCAAGATCGAGTGGTGCCCTTGGCTATATTGTGTCATTGTTCGTGGTGCAAGATTCAATTGGTGTGGCATTCTCTCAAAGAACATGGAGGAGGTAGTATTGCGTGCACAAGATGGGTATTTTAAGGAAGATGCAAACTTCTACATGTCCTTGTATCTTGTAGATGCAATATGCAAATAAAATCAGTTTCGAGGCATGTGATGGAATTGGGTTCTTGATGAGACACCTATCAATGTATGTTGTAAAGTACTTTGGGCTAAAAAACACATTCGTAATTATAAACAAATATACGAGGAGTTGATTTGACCATTATATACCATGATGCACATGACACTTGCAAAATGCATGTCAAACAAAGGAATTGTGGTAGTGACACAATTGGGAGATTGGTTTTTTACTCTAGGTGGCACCTATTTTCACATATATGGTGGGTCAAAAGCACCGAACATCATGTTAAAGTATGTTATTGAATATATGGTTCTAAAGGAAATAGCTTATAAAGCATTTATAAATGGGATTTGATCTTCCCCTTAACATTTGCAATAAGGAATCATGGCCACCATTGCCAGTCATAATTGGAGTGTATAGATTTGCAAAAGTTAAAGAAGTCGTTGAACTAATGCAAGGTATAGAAAAAATATCAATTTGGACAAGCTCAATATAGGAGGAATGATCGAAACGGAAAAGTAGCAAATCATTGTGGATTTGTCAAGTACCATTGGCCTTATGCACATGATTCATGTATGGACGAAGAAATCTATAGACAAGTGGAGACTTCAGAGGACTTGGATAAGAAAATGGACAAAGAGAAAGGTGCTCAAGCTCTTTCATGTAACAAATAATCCATTGAGTTGTGAATGTGATGTATGGAAGCAATTTATAAAGAGTCAAGGGAACCCTTCCACTAAGTCACAAGATGTAATTTTTTGTTTGTCTTTTTGTGTTGAAACTCAATTGTAGTATTATACTGTCAAGAATTTTGAGAGCTGAAGAGTCTCAATTAATTAAGTTGATGAATATGGTGATCATCACTCAATAATTTTGTTAAGATGTAAATTAAGCAAAAGAGAAAGAGAATGGAGCTTTTGGTGCAAGAGCCTTCTTGTTCGTCTTTTTTATGAAAACTATATATGCGAAGTGAATACAAAGACTATTCTGCATAAGCTTTTTTCATTTTCTTTTGGCATGGAAACTGTGACCGTGTTCACAATGCATTTTAAATTTCAAATCTCAAAGTGACTTAATTGCCTTGTGTGTTTAGATGTAAGGTTGAGTCTCAAGCATTTTGATATTTTTAACAAGCTTGTCTCATTGTCTAATAAAATTTGGCAGTTTGAAAATTTTCTACTATGTTAGTTGTAGTCCCAAAGAGCAATTTTTGTAAGTAGTTTTTTTTTGTCTTTTTGGTCAATTTAACTAAGGTATGGACTAGTTTGCTAAGTTTTCTCTTGTGGACTACAAAAGAACATTTCAAAAATGGAAGTACTCCTATGTCTGTTGGCTTGTATTTTTGCACATGGTGGCAAAGCATATTCTTGGGGCACTAGAAACAATTTTGATATGATTTCAATGTTATATCATTAGCAAGTCACATGGTTGCCTGATTATAGAAAACATGCAATAATCATTCTGCAATAACTAGCCATTATTCACTGAAACAGTTGTAGAGGATTTAATGCTTTATTGTCAAATGATTTAGAGATTGTTTGCAAATGCGTGAGCATAAGAATCAAAAGAAGTTGATCGATGGGGAATGATTAGCACTTTCGAGAATCTAAATCTGATCGTTCTCAAAGTTCATTAACTATAAATTTCTTTAATAAAATTTAATAATAATGAGTCTTGGATCTGTTCATTTATCATGGGCATGTTTGAAATGCCCATTTTCCTTTGATTTTTTGTCTATATCGCAAATCTATGGTCTTGCATTGCTTATCTTTATGAGATTCAAGTATTTATATTATTAACCCCTCAGTACACGTTTACTCTAGTTTTGTTGATTTTCATTATTATTCAAGTGCATTGGACATATAATGCCTCTATTTCTATTTACATAGTATGAATAGTCGTAGAATGTGAGGTTGTTTCATATGTGCTTGATTATGAGATCAATGAAAATAAAAGTGAAACCAAGAACAAAATCAAGTGAATATGAAAGCTGAAGTAAAAGGCAAAGGAATCAATGGAGTTGTTTCAAAGTCTATTGCACAGGTTGTGCATGGGCATTATCGAAAATATGTATATTGTTGTGCTCTCTCTTTGCCTCTCTCTCTCTCTGTTTGTTGTAGTTGATTTCTCCTCTTCTAGTCATTTATGTGCCATAAAGTAAATATTCAACTATTGATCTACATTCCTTCATGTTTGAATATGTAATTTTCAAGCTTTGACTTGCACAAATGCTTTATTTCACTTCAATCAAAATAGGTTTAATTCCTCCTTTTTATTGTAAATCTCATTGTTTGTTTATTTGGAAGTTGTTCAATATATTCACATTATCATCATGCTAGTGTGGCCGGTTATTGCACTAGTGTAGTGCCACAATATCCATCCTACAATCTTGTCAAATGTCTTGATAGTTGATAAACTTTGTTCAACATTGGCCAATTTTACAATACCATGTGCTATGTATTCCTAATGTGTATGATTAATATCTGTGTACTATCGACCTTGCTATATATATATATACAAGTGTCAAATCATATGAAATTAATGACCAAGACTTCAAACATAATTTGTCTATCTCTTATGTTCATTTGTTTTGATTTTAATGGCCATTCAAATCATTTGACTGTAAAATGGCAACATGTAAACAACCGGGTGAAATTGGGGTTGATGAATTGTCTTGAATTTAGAGCAATTATAATTGGCTTAGTTCTATACATTTTTAGCGTAGGGCATTGGTTTAGTCCTGTTATGTATACATTATTTGATACAATTGTTGAGTTATTTTAATTGAGGTTTAAAAGGTTGTTTTCATTAAGATTTAGAGTTGGGTTGATAAAAAAAAATGAGTAGTATTGAGAGTTTGAATTTACAAAGGTATACATGTCTTATTCTCTGAGAGCTTGAAAATATGATTTTTTTTTATGATGAAATCTATGTGTTTAATCATTAAGTAGACTCCATTTTTAATTATTTTACTTTATGGTTCTATACTTCCATTTAATACAATTAGGTTATAATGATTATTCATAACTCTTCCATTGATAGAGCACTAAGCATTGGAGAACATGCAGAATTAGAGTTTCCTGTAATCTTCTGTTGATTTCAATTTTCTTCTTAAGCTTCAATGTACTTGACAAAACCATTGGTTTTATAGAAAAAACAACATAAATCACTTGGCCATGGGCCTAGGAATAGGTGCTTATAACAACTTATTACATAGTAAACAAAGTCTCGGTATTCATATCAATCATGTATTGATAAATACAAATGGATGACACAATATCTCATATAAATTGTCAAGCTTACATATAATATTTCATACAAATGCAAGTTGAATTCCCATTGGTGCCTAGCTTAAAGGCTTTTATTGTAAAATATTGAAGAATGTTAATCAAGTACAACTTCTATAAATAATCTATGAATTGTGAGATTAGAGTAGGCAGTACTAGATTTTGTATCTGGAACATGGTTGACATATACATTTGCTCTTAGCTCAAGAGATCTTATGTTGCATATTTCAATAGTCCTAGATCCATTCAAAAGGACTTGAGAAAATGTTCATTGGCTCAAGTCCATGCTCCTACATCATGTTGCAACTGCAACCTCCCTCCGCATTCTTTCTTTTTATACGATTGCCCCCCCGTGGATTTTTTCACCTTGGGAAAATTTTGGTTTCCCTCACGCTTAGCCAAGTATTGTTTGAAAAATTGTCCCCACTAAGTGAGAAAACACTTGAACTTTTTCCAAGTTTTTGTGTTTCAACGAATTTTTCTAAGTTTTTGCATTTCGACAAATTATACAGAGTTTCTGCATTTCGACGAATTTTTCTGAGTTTCTGCATTTGAACAAAAATCCTTGAGTTTTCTATTTCAGCGAGTTGTATTAACTCCATCAAAATGTCGACCTTTTTTCCTCAACTTCGCCAATGCTTCGCTCGATTGGGTTTTTAGTCCCAAAATGTCTCATAACTTAGATATTTCCATCAAAATAGTTTGACCGATATCGAGAAGTTCGTTGATACAATGCTATGCTTTCCCATCGCCCAAACTTAGCCAATCTTACCAAAATGCTTCAGCATAAATTGTTTGTCCAAGTCACCAATGAGACTCATCTTTGACTACCAAAACGCCTCAAGGTCCGATTTTTAAGCAGAACTCAACCAAATTCATCGAAATACTTTGGCAAAACTTATTTATATCTGTTGAAGAACATCAATGGGACTCTTTCAAACTCACCAAAAAACGTCATTTTAACCTTGGAGTTGGTTGGAAAGTAAGGGAGGGTATAATTGGCCTATAAATAGCTTTCCCCCCCTCTGTTTTACCCATTTTTACACCATCAGTTAGCTCTTTACCCTGACATGCATAGGAACCTAGATATCATGGAACGAGGTCAATGTCTAGCCATAATCATCCACCATGATCTCCTACACCCGTCATCGAGCAACCAATAAGTTTACTCTTCCAAAACATACTTCATTTCACAAATTGGCAGTCTACCCTTGTTAGGGATTGTAGACCCAAATCGATGACCGATGGCATCGGTCCTCCAACTAGTGGGTGAAATGTCCCTCTGTTCAGACCATATGTACCCTCCGAAGAAGCTATAAGACCCCCCTTTAGCGCGATCCCTCCCGAAATTTTATGGCAAAATTAACCCGAAATATAACCCCTAGTTCCAAGTCGTGTCTCCTTCATTTTAAGTATCCTTGAGATGTTCCAAGGCTCCACATTTTGGTTCTTTTTGTCGCTTCCCTATCTAACCTAAAACAATGATATTCACCCCGGATTTCGTGATACTCACACAAAGACTGCCACAACCCTAATGGATAGGTGCAGGTTGACCATTGGTTCCTTGGAATGAGCTATAAAAGACCCACATCCCTACCATCACCTCCTTCACGCCCTCTTGGGATCCCTTTTCCTTTAGAGACCAAAAGCAATGACCAAGTGTTATGCTCTTCGTGTTTAAATTACATGGCGAGAATTTTTTATTTGGAATTTGTGGGATACTTGAAAACCTGGTTATTCATATTTGATAGATCCCATCATTAGATCTAGGATGCTTGGGTACCATAATCATTAGAACTCAACCATGGAGGGAGTTTTACGATTATTGTTGTTTTTATTTATATTGATTGATCACAAGCTAGTGCATGTATGCATTTTGTGGATATGTATCCCATGGAAATTGATATTGTGTTTGATGACTTATAGAATTGCATCCTGTCATGAATAACCACTAGACATTAGTCTAATGCTATGCACGAGATACCATTGAATGATGATCAAGCTGAAGAGTTCCCTCTTCAGATCCAATATGATGATACTTAGACTATCGTTGGTGTTGATTTGGAGCATAAGTAGGGGGAAATCTATCAATTGTTCTTGAATGAAGAATACTAGAGTGCCAACATAGAGGAAGTCATGATATACCAAAACATCAAGAGGCCAAGACTCCATAAAGAAATAACATGAGCCAAAATTTTCCCATGCGTAGAGGTGACAAGTTGGCCTATACCAAACATCGATGCCCCAACTCATATCATAAAAACTGCCTCAGGTGTAGGCATCGCCTCCTTTTAACTGACCAATTCAACAAAAGCATATTAGCTTCTAGGGGCATATAGCTATACGACCCTCAAGTGGATTGAAAGCATGCAATTAGATTACATCGACTTCATCAAGCAAGCATGGGTACCAAAGAAGCAGTTTCACCGGAAGGAAAGCGGGGAATACGAAACTAAGTTATTGAAAGAACCTTATCGAATAGTTTCAACCCTCTTACGTAGATTGTATGGGATGGACAAGGAATCACACTTCAAGCTGCCATGGACTTTGCTACTCTATTATGGCATGGTACGCACTACACGTTTCATCTGGGCAAATATGATTTCAACTAACATGGAGGAGGTAGTTAAGAAGGCGTAGTTGGGTATCTTAACAAACAAATCAGAATTTCATATGTCCTCCTATTTGCTAGATGTTATGTGCATTCTCTACAATTTACCAGGCATGGGTTGGCAATGGAACCCAAGTGAAGCTCCCATACTCGTGTGATTTTAGGAGTTATGGGACTAGAAGCATGCCAACTATTACAAGCATATATGTGAGGTGTTCATCATCCCCTTGTACATAATGATATATGGGAAAGCATTTAATGTCATGACTGATGATGCCATAAAAAAGTGACACGGCTAGGAGACTGGTACTTAATGGATAAGGGAACTTACTTATGTATCTATGGAGGATCCAAAGGCATATGTTTATCCCAAATACGTCACAGATTACATGGATCTTAAGGATATTGTAAGGCAAACTTTATAGATGGCATCAAAAAATTCTTAAACACCAACAAAAAGGACTCATGGCCTCCCCTACCCATAATAGTTGGTGCATACAAAATGTCCAAGGTGAAAGAGGTATTGGAGCTTACTAAGAACTTTGAAGCCTTTCACCTTGGAGAAAGGAATTTTCATAGAAATGACAACCACAAGAAGGTGGCCAACCATTATGCAGTAGTTATTATCTATTACACCTACGCATATTAGTTTTGTGCTGAGGAGGAAGTGTACCAAATGGATCCTAACTTTGAAGAATTAGACAAAAGGAGAAAACACATGAAAAATACCAATGAAGCAGGCACCAATAAGCATACTGAAGAAACCGTGGAGGAGGTGCAATAGAAATTACTCTATGAAGCTGCCCAAGAGAAAGATCATTTAGAAGCTCTATTAGTAGAAATAAACAAGAATATGCAAGAAGAAGAGCAAGTGAATAAAGTTGAGCAGGAAGAGTAAGCAAATAAAGTTGAAGAGGAAGAATGGAGAAAGGAAGAACTTTTAAGATAACAAGAAGAAAATTGAAAGAAGGAAGAACAAGCTCAACATGAAGAGATTTACAAGAAAAAGGAAGAGGAATCTCAGAGGAGTGCGAAGGAGAAAGAATATATACATGCCGAGGAAGCACAAGGTAGTGGGCCCCAAGACATGGAAATTAAAGATACCTCTATTAGTATCCCGCTCATCAAGGGCCACTTTCCCTTCAAAGAATTCGATATCACTCCCTATACACCCTCTAAGGAAAGTGTTGTGGCTAAAATCAAAACCATAATTTTTGACCCCAAAAGAAAGGAAATCATCAAAAGGACCAAGAAAATACTTAAGATGACATTGTTTCCCAAGGTGGTCACTATGCAAGAAGTACCAGTGATCAAAGGAATTGAGAAGGTATCAGAATCTATTGCATATGTGGGTGTGGCCACAACCTTATCCAACCAAAATATCACACCCATAACCTTATCTAGCTAAGATAATATTAAAGATATGATGCAGGACCTCAGGAGGGGGAAAAGGAAGATCAACACATTAGAAGACCTCATCTTGCAAGCCATAAGCATAAAGGTTGATTTGAGACGCCAACTCGATGCTATGGAGGTAAAAAAGAAGAACATGGAAGTATTAGATCAAGACATGCAGGAAGACAAGGATGTCTTAGCTTCTTAAATAGGAACGCTCGAGAGAAAAAGGAAGCCATATATGTAAAGATACGGGAGCTACAAACCAAAGGAGATAAGTTGATAGAACATGTTGTGACCCCGCACCAGGGAATTTCATTTTGGAAGCTCAAGTGGAAACTCTCTGACAAGAAAAGGACTCATTGATAGCAGAGCTAAATGCCTCCAAAGAAGAAAGGCAGGGCCTAGCTGAATTCTATAGCCGTGTAATTGCTTTATAGGAGCAACTATTTCATTCATAGGAGTAAATCAAACCACATTTGTTGAAGGTTCAAAAGATAGCTTCTAAGCTTAGAGAAGTATCAGAAGCAACCTAGGGAAGTGTCACGGAGAAAATATCCCTATGGCTTGGGGTGGACCACAACAGACAGGATGACACCAAAAATAAACTCTAATCCCAAATATGCCATGTGAATGTAAATGATAACAACAAAAATAAATGTCCATACCTCAAGCAGAAGTTCAAAGAAGTCCATCATTGAGCTTCGAATCCAATGCTTGAAACCTATAACTTGTCCTCAACAACAAATATATCCAAGCATATAATATATTCAGGAAATGTTAGCACCTACTATAGCATAATCCATTTAACATTTGATAAGCATAAATATATATGTGTGTGTGTGTGTGTGTAATTTGCACATGAAACTGGATAAGAAAAGAGTATTTCTATTAATTCAAAACATAAGTACAACGTGACAACCTCTCTTGGCAACTCATCGAAACTGAGATGCCAAGTTCCTCCACCTGGGCCTCCACCACTTCAACCCTTCATGCAAAGGCAAGCTCACAAAGACAATGGATAGCTTTGGAGATGAAGATAAAGAGTTTAATCAACAAGGATAAAGGGATGCACACTCAAGCATATGGAAATGGGGCAAAATTTCGTTATAGTTTCCTTACTCTCAAACTTTATCCTTCTCCAATGCTTCACAATGGATCAATATATAGCCCTCAAATGGGAAATGGAGGGTCGAATCAGAGCATTTTCCAGCATATGGAAGGCCAAAAATCGTAACCACCATGACTTGGCATGGAAAATCCAAAATGTTTTTAATTTTGAGCACAAAACCCGATGTACATGTGCTGTAATGGTGCAACATGCATTTACACAGGCTTTATAACTATTCACCTGCGTGTATCTTCAAAACTGGAATTTTTGGGGTTATACTGAAGCACTAGGAACACATTGAGTAAGGGGGGTATAGTGAATCTGCATAGGGATAAGGGAAGGCCATCAATGCATGTTGCATAAGGTGTAGAAAATCACACTATAAAAGATGCCCCCTAATGTGTGAGTTCAGAGTGGTACACGATGGTCGAAATATATTATAAAAATCCTAGAAGTGGAGTAATGAAGACCCAACCGAAAGAACTAATTACTCATCAACATAGTACAATAATGACTCTGAATACATGACCGCAGATCTGGGATATATATAGCAGTCCTAGATACATATAGGTACAATGGACATGAATAAACATAATGGACATATGTCATAAGTGGTCACAACCATGCACGATACATAATGGAGTCTGGTTTTCATACTAAATGAAGATGTATGGTACACAATGAAGTACATTGCTTTGCTATGAGAACTGATATCCCATAGGTATTGTCACGATCAAGGTAGTAGCATATATGGAATGCCACCATAATATGAGGTCTTTTATGCTAATCGTTGATCATACATGCCCCATCACATGAATAAAGGTGTTGAGGTCGAACATGATGAAACATCATCTAGTTATTGGTCATTGAGGTATACAGTTAACATAAGCAAGACAACCCATTGATGATGAAAATGGGTGTCAAGGTATCGAGTGCATTCAACAAATGTGAATAGAGGTGTTGAGGTCGAACACTTGAAGTATCCATCGATAAGGGGACATTGATGTATTCCCTATTTATAGATGGCGAGAGAACCTGCCACTGATGATTTCAAGTCTCAAGGAACTCAATTGACTCTAGATCTTGATTCCAAAATAAATGATTTGAAGTTGATGGAATGGAATCTACTAGAAGGAGGGAATTAGGGCATCCACCATCAACCAACACGAGGTACACAACAAGGCTGTATGATTTGGAAGAACTTGATGTACACAGACCAGGAACCATGTGCATCTCTCGTGCATACCGGATGCATGTAACATGTGAAAGAGATCGTCTAAATAACAACCAATGATGAAAATTACTAACAAATGTGAGGAAACCACCAATAGGGTCTAATTGAATCCAAGACATGGCACAAATCCCAATGTGTTAATAGATTTCTTATTGTCGAACACAAGGGAAACCACTTAGTTAACAAACAATGATGAGGTGTCATCTGTTGAGTTCGAGGTCACCTACCAATGATGAAAGTAGGCCCAAGGTGTCAGGTAAGACAACAAACAGCTCCATAACGTACCGGGAATGGGCGACATGCAGGTTCAAGATATCCGAGGAATGGTCGACTCAAGTTAAAGAATTCCTTTGAACGAGAGCATAAGGCATATGGAAACACTTAGGAAACATATACTCAAATGTGCAAATTGGGACAACTCTATGGCACAAGAGGCATCAACAGAGGCTCCATGGGGATATTTTGGAGGTCACAAATTCGGAAAAGAGAGCTACAGCTTCAACTTTCTCCCCAATTACTCTATATGATAATGCTCCCAAGGGAAATAAAGAAGTTATTCCTATAAATTATATTAGATGTCAAAATGTTACTATCTGTAGGAAGAATAAGAAAAAGCTTTTTATTGAAAATTATGTAGAGGAAGGAGATAAAGAATTATTAATGGAAGTTGGTTATATACCAGTATCGGAAAGATTACATTTGGCAGAGGTTGTTGGTACTACTGTGGGGGTTTCAAATAGGGCGCTTAGAGCACAAAAGCCCTCTGTGGAGGTTCCCCCTTGATTTGTATTTCTTTCAGCGTCAGGGGCTTGGGGAATGGCCCAAAATTCCATGCCCTCAAAAGCATTCTTTTGAATAACATATCAGACATATATTTTATTCAAGAAACCATGTCTGCAGGTACTAAAGCTTGTGAATTCTTCTTAACAAATTTAAAAGGTTGGGAGTGTTGTGCACTTGATGTTGTGAGTCTTTCGAGTGGGATGTTTGCTATCTGGAACCCATTGACCTGCTCTTTTAAACCCTTTAGAACTTGTGCAGGGATTCTGTTGAAAGGAAATTTACGGGGTTTTGAAAAACAATTATACCTACTATATGTTTATGCCCCTTATAAGGATAGAAGGGAGTATTGGGACAAAATTGATGTCAGTGGTATATTGAATCTTGAAAAACTGATTTTAGCAGGTGATCTCAATCTGACACTACATTCTTTTGAGAACTGGGGAACTGTGCTTCCTTTAGACCCTTTGGAGGATTACTTCGTAGATATTTTTAGCAAAAATCAGTTAGTAGACATTGCCCCATCCAAAATTACTTCTACCTGGAGAAGTAAAAAAGTGGGGGCTGGTGTGGGTAAAAGACTTGGTCGTTTCCTTATAAAAGAATCATTGCTAGATTTTAGCACTAGTTATAAATCCAGAGTTTTACAAATAACATCTCTGATCACTTTCCAATAGCTCTACAATTTGATGTGAACTCTCAGGATTCTTTCAGACCTTTTAAATTTGACCATTATTGGCTCAAAAATTATGATTTTTGCCAGATGATTAAGATTTTTTTAGAAAACTATTGTAGTTCGGGGATTTCAAATGTGATGGACCAATTTATTATTAAGCTAGAAGCACTAAAGAAATAAGTAGTTAGCTGGACAAAAAGAAAATCCATTAAGAATAGATCTATTCTACAACAAACTGAATCTGGTATCTTTGATATTCTTCTGCCTAACTCAACACAGTTTTGTTCGACTGAAATTAAGGACAAACTTTATGCTCTGCAAATCCTTCAGGATGAAATCCTTTTGAAAAATGAAGAAAAATTAAGACTCAAAAGTAGAGCTACTTGGCTTGAGGGGGGTGATAGAAACGCGAAGTTTTTTTCATAAGTTTGCTACTTTCCATGGGAATTTAAACTCAATATGGGAGATTAGTGATGAAAATGGTACTTTTACTTGTTCTCGGGATAAGATAAAACTTGCAGCAAAATCTTTTTTCAAATCTTTGTTCAAAGATCATAAGAATGCACTAATTGGTAATCAACTAAAAGTTTTGGAACGTTATCCATCTTTTTTTACAAGAGAAGAAGGTTTGGAATTAGGAAAAGAAATTACATTGGAGGAAATTCAGAAAGTTTTGCTTAAGTTTGCAAAGGATAAGAGTCCTGGTGCAGATGGAAGGACAGTAGAGTTCTTTTTGGCATTCTTCAACGTATTCGGCAAAGATTTACTGGAAGTTGAGGAATTTTCTAGAAAGAAAGGTTATATGTCAGGAGCTCTAAATGCAACTTTTATTACCTTGATTCCAAAAAAAGACAATCCAGAGAACTTCTCTGATTTCATGCCTATTGCTCAATGTAATATGATTTACAAAATGGTCACTGAGATAATTGTTGATAGAATAAAACCCATGCTCTCCAACTACATTTCCAAAGAGCAGTTTGGCTTCTTAGACAATAGACAGATCCTTGATGTTACTGGAACCACCCATGAGTGTTTACATATTGTAAAGTCTAAAAATCTAATTTCGATGATTTTGAAGCTTGACCTAGCAAAGGCTTATGATAAAGTTAATTGAGATTTTCTGAGATTTATACTTCTTCACATTGGCATTCCTGAACTTGTTATAAATTGGATAATGACATGTGTCTCATCTGCCAATTTTGCAGTCCCTATCAATGGGTCTCCTACAACTTTTTTCAAGAGCTCTAGAGGCTTAAGATAGGGATGTCCTCTCTCTCTGTTGTTATTTTTGCTCATGATTGAAGGAATCAGTAGAATAATCATTAAAGCTCGGGATGAAGGTCAGCTATCAGGTATAAAATTTTCAAAAAAAACAAATCGTTGTTTCACGTTTACTTTTCGTAGACGATGTTATCCTTTTTGGACTTGGCTATATCATAGAATGGAAGATTATGCAAACTCTACTAGATCTTTTTTGCAATGCTATAGGAATGAATATTAATATTAAAAAGTATTGCATCTATATCCACAATATTTAGCCTAACTATTTAGATGAATTAAAGAAACTCTTTCAATACAAAGTAGAGCAGGTGGAGACTGGTTTTAAATATTTAGGTTTCTTCATAAAATCTAATAGCTATCGAGTAAAGGATTGCCATTGGCTCACAAAGAAGATTGATAAGAGGATATCAAATTGGTCCTACAGATTCCTCTCACTTGGAGGCAGGCTAACATTGATTAAAGCTACTCTTGAAAGCATTCATGTTTACTGACGTTCTCTGGTCAAACTTCCAGTTTCAATTATCAACTCTATAAGGAACAAGATCTTTCACTTTTTATGGTCAGGTTCAGACTCTGAGAGATCATTTCACTTAGCTTCATGGGAAACTTTGGCCACTCCCATGGAACAGGGAGGTTGGGGTATAAAAAATTTGTATTTATTTAACTATGCTCTTTGTCTCAAGTCTTTATGGAGATTCCCTTTCACCCATAGTTTGTGGAGTGAAATAATGAAAACAAAGTATTTGAAGAATACTTCAGTTAGCATTTGGATTAGAAGTTCGAAGTTTGAATATGTCAGTGTCTCGGTGGTCTGGAACAACTTCCTCAAAGTTATTCATTGGCTTAGAAAAGGTATATGTTGGAATATAGGAAATGGAAAAAATATTCTTAGTGGTATTGATCCTTTTATAGGCGATAATGATTGTCCCTACCTACCAGCAGAAACAACAAAGCATCTTTATTGGATCAATATGAAGACTATGGATGTACTGAAGAGACCTAAATGGTCTATTCTTAATGGAGGACATTGGTTAAATGCCAGGGATCTAGGACTTAGTGGTCATTGGGTTGTACAATGGGAATCATATATTGAAAACTTGAAGTCTGCTAGTATTAAACTCAATCCTGAAAGAGATACTCTAGTTTGGTTTGGATACCAAAAAAATGGCGATTTAACAACTAAACTAGCATATGAGTTTTTTATAAGGAAGGGTAATAACTCGAAGCACATCTGGTGGTACAAATGGTTGTGGAAATGGAATATTCCTCCAAAGTTGAAATTTTTTTTGTGGTCGACACTCAAGGATAAAATCCTTACCTGGAAAAAATTATTGAAAAGAGGATGGTAGGGCCTAAGCTTCGGTCCTCTGTGTAGACAAAATGGTGAACTAGCCTCCATATTTTTGTGGAATGCTCCTTCTATCTAGAGGTTTGGAGAATTATAAAAGAATATGTTGGTATTAGATCATAATGTGGAGAGGGTGATTTGGAGAACTCATTTTCTAATTGGTTCCACAATGAAGCTACATATAAACTTCTGCCCATTTTCATCTCATGCTCCATTTGGACTGCAAGGAATTATGCAGTTTTCGAGGACATACAACCTAATGCACTTATTTCCAGTATTAGAGGCCTTAATCATTTCAAGGAGCATGATAAAAAGTCAACAAAAGAAATCCAAAAATCATTTATCCTGCGGTTGAAGTTGTATTAGGTGCAGTAGGTTTTTTTTATGGCGCCTCAAATCTCGAACAATGTGGTCGTGGTATGGTTCTTTTCATAAATAAGGATCAATATTTATATATCTGTATGGGTGGAGGCTTGGGATCAAACACTAAAGCTAAACTATTAAGCTTGTATGGGCTTCTACTTATTGCTTCTCATATTGGTGTTACAAACATCAGTATATTTGGAGATTCAAAGGTTATTATAGATTGGTTAGATGGTTTCACTAATCTTCAGGTGATTTTGCTCAAACATTGGATTCAGAAAATTCAAGTTATTAGAAGGTCATTTGTGGAGATCACTTTTAGACCTATCTCCAGGTGTTACAATGCTACAATAGATACACTTTCCAAAGTAGCTATTCCACTTAAATTTGGCTCATTTAGAGTTCAATAATTTTTGGAAGGTGACATGACCTTTGAAGGAGAAATAGACCTTAAGGAGATGATGTAGTTAATATTTTTTTTATGGTTTTAGACATATTTTGCTAGTAGGATGTCAGTTTAATGAGTGTTTTGTATTTCAATTTAGTCTAGAACTGAAGGGATTATATATGATGTAAAACTAAAGCAAACATATATGAAGGAATCTATATAGAAGCTTTCACGACAGATGTAACCTTTCCTTGATTAATATAACAATAGGAAAGTTTTATGTGAAAAAAAGGTGGCAAGGACTTAAGGTATCATTGTTTGTTTAACATATTGTTTACTACATTAACAGGGGCGAAAGTTGTGATGTAATGGTGATAGAAGGGTTTTTTGCATTTCAGGTAAAGTTGATGAACTGGACATGGCAGTAGACGATGCAGTTATGCATGTTGATGAAGTGCGCACTAGTAGCATAGTGTGCAATAACACAGGAGGGGATGCCATTTTCCTGAGTATATTGTCACATAGCTCTTCAACCCTAAAGGACTAACAAATATGTATGATGTGAATGAGAATGGCTAGGGTGACATGGTACCTATAGTAATTTCAGCATAAAAAATTACAGATAAGAAGTGTTTCATTAGACAACATTCAAGTTTGGATATGGACAAGACACAATTGCACTCCTAGATTGTAGTGCTTAAATTAGACCTAGTGAAAGCAAATTAGAATTGATTGTATCAAATGGATAATAATAAAAAAAGCAACAAACACCTAGCAATGGCCTCGAGCAATGGAGATGTTGTTTTACTTTATGACATCGAAGTTAAGGGAAAATCATGAAAAATGGAAATAAGCTAGATTGGAACTTATATTGTTGAAGATATTAAACCACCACCAAACTCTATTCACTATTAACAAAACAGACCAATAGCCATCAACTGCAAATGGACAAGAATAATGAAAGAATGACATCAAGTTGGATAATGAAGCCATTTAAATTATATATACAACTACATTCTTCACTATATGAATACTTGGTCAATCAAATGCAATGACGACTATGAATGATGGTAGCATTTATTCTTAGCTCAGTTATGTGAATGAACTTTATACAGGTTATCATTATTCAATTATAAGTATCTTGTTGAATCGTTAGGATAATCTGCTAAAATGTTAAATTGGGCAGTTTTGATGTTTGTCAAAATCTATATACCAATGGAAATAATAAATGGAAGTCAATGGACTTTATAAATTATTGGTTGGCCCAAGAATTGGGGCAACAATTAAGCTATATGTGTTGTGTTATTTAAGCTAGATGTTCCTAGTTATGTAAGATATACGTGGGTTGTTTTCTTTTTGTCATTTTTGTCCTAGCTTATTTGTGTTTAGCTAGGTGTTTGGAGTTCTAAGGCTAATTGGAGGAGCACGTGCAACAACCACTTGTTGCTAGAGTAGTTAGGAAAGGGAGGTAGGTGTCCCATAATGGATATGGTTATTTTATTTTTTGACATGTATGCGAGTTGAAATAAATGCGTAGTTCTAGGACACTACTGCATGTGGCAGGTTCAAGCCCGACAGGGAACATATTGTTTAATTCGTTAAATTTACTGTATTTCATTGTTATTGAATTGTTAGCTTGAGTATGCAAAGAATTAAAATGGTTGGGAGTGTGAAATAGAATTAGTAATACATAAAAACCTCCCACAACTATTACGGATCTATGATAGCCATCATTTACCATATAACAAAATAAAATAAAAATGCCCCGACATAGAATTCAAACTCACAAGGGAAAATACTGAAGAAATTACCGATAACCTTAGTCGTCCACAATGCTGGCTGTTGCCTAAACTGAGAATTCCATAATATGTATGGCCTATGTAAACCAATTAAGCAGAAACATTGTATCTATGGTGGATTCAAAGGAATAGAAATCGGTGTAAAAGCATAAGACCGACATTGAAATTGTATCTTCTCATTTGATCTTTTCCCAATGGCGAAGCCTCCTTTTCAACTGTTGCAAAATTATTAACCAAGTCAAAAAATGTCAAACAAAATAAAAGCATAATCTGTATAGTGAAAACCCGTGCCATTTTCAACAAGTTCACTTGAAATAGAAATAGTGAATAAAAATAGTTTAATGATTAGGGCTCTATGCATAGCCATTGTATACCAATCAACTTCTCACTTTTGAAATATATATAGATTGAAGAACAAAGGCATACCTAATACATTTTCATAGTGGCTATTAATAAGCAAGTACTATTTTAAATAATTATGAAATTTTTTAGCAAAGTGGCAACACGAAAGCAACAACAATGAGCTTGTTCTGCTCCCCATCGATTTAAGGATGAACTTTTAATTGTGTTAAAGTCGATTTAAGGATGAACTTTTAATTGCGTTAAAGTCGATTTAAGGATGCATTTTGTGATTTCAGAATTTCCTATTTATAGGCTTCGACATGATGATTGTACTCTAAGGTTACTATGTGATGGCTTGGAAAAAACAAACATGTCCATACCTCTTGAGATGCAGTTGATCTCTGAGCTCCATTTAGATATCAAGATTGCATTTTTTTAAAGTTAAGCAACAAATGCAATCTTGGTTTTTATATTCTTATACTAACAGGTGGTTATAGCTTAAAATTTGGGATCGGTTGGCTTGTATGCTTTTTCTAAATTGCATAGGGCAAAATTGATTTCATGGCAATCATTTCAAATTTGAAAAAACAGTTATAAAAGAAAAAACAATATAAAAAATAACCACTAGCTCATGCATGTATGACTGTTATCACATGCATGGATAATTGACAGCCGAGGAAGAGTAAAAGAACAAGAGCAAATAAGCAAAAGAGAAAAACAATGATTATTTAAAACCTATACAAGAGCATAAGATGAAAACTTATATTATTTGTCGAATGCATAGCTCTATCTATGTGCTTGGGATCCATGTGTTTTCTATGACATGTTGCATGGGATGGATTCTGATGGCATACATTTGTTGTCTTAAATGCATTGCATACTATCCATATGCATGGAATCCATCTGATTTGAATCACTGAAAGAGTACTGAAGACTATGTATCTGAGTTGGCAACGTTTGCATTTTCGTATCTTCGTTGTACTAAATCCACAACTGCAAGTTGAAATTTCCATTCAAATGAATCTAATCATGTGCAAATGCCAAATTTAGAGTATTTATGTTATCAACAAATCAATATCATTAATCATTGGATTCTTGTTTATATTAAACTTTATTGACATAACACCCTAATCTATTATCACCAATCAGTCTTTAAAATGCTATTGTTTTCCATGTGCACTTGCTAGCATATTTTTTGTTTTCTTACGAGAATGAAAAAGAACACATCACTATCACCAAAAAACTCGTCGTTTGAATTTGAACAAGGACTAGCAATGACATGTTAGCTCAATGGCATGAGTCTTGTAGCTTTTTGGAGTTTTTTGACAAGTATCATCAAAGAATACTCAAGGTTTTCTAAGATTCGTGGCTATTTGAAATTGAATTTATGTTGCCTTCAAATAGTAAAGAAACTTCAACCAATGCCTTTCATATCAAAACAGTGACTCACATAGGTCAGTTATTTGAGTGACACTTATGTGAATAGTTGTATATGTATTGTCAATTGGATAAAAGCTTTAATTGTTAAAGAGCATGGTCTATGCAGCGAGATATGTGAAATAATGTATGTGAAACAGCAGCATAACAATAGAACGAAGACAACTTGGAAGCATGACATGCTTAAGGAAATTGCAAGGTTGATAGGACAATTATTAAGGTTTATTCTTTATACTTAAAAGACTAATGACATCACATTGAAATTAAATGCTTTACATGGCAAATTAAAATAGTTTCCCAAAATGCTTGATTTTTCTCAGAACGAGTCTTAGAATTCAATGGTGCCTCGGTGAGGTGCCTTTATATATTGACCGTGTTTGTTTCTAATTGTTTGACTTAGGCGTCGTTGATAAATTGAGCATATTAATGTTCCTAATCATTTATTGTAATGCAAATGATGTGTTGAAATATTGTAACTTCTAAGGATATTCTAAATGTATTTTATTGATGTAACCCAAGGGAGAAGTTATTATTCCTCCGTCGAGGTGTTACTATTTTAATTGGTCATCATAGAGTCATAAGGTAAAGCCTCCATTGTATCCATTGTAAGTTGGGTCATTGGTACCCTACTGAATAATATAAAATATTGTTTTGAGTCTTCCTAGGTGAAGTCGGCCCAGACAGTTTAGTGGGGCCGACTTGTTTAGGGTAAAAATCAGTTGGCTCAATCTGTATAAATAGAAGAATTGTGCTTCTTATTTGAACACAGACTCACTCACTTGTGTAGCACATAGGATAGAGAGAGAGAGAGAGAGAGAGAGAGAGAGAGAGAGAGAGAGAGAGAAGGAGAAGAATACATGTTTTGGGGTTATATCTTGTACATCTTATACAAAGGAAGTTTTGTTGGATTTTCTTCCCCTTGAGGGTTTCGCAGGATAAATATTGTGTCTATCTTGTGATTGTGTTTCTTTCAGTGATTCTGCATATGCTACTGTTGTGAATTTGGATTGAACACTAATGATATCTAGTCTAGCATGTGAAATCTTAACATGGTATAAGAGCTAGCCTAAATAGGACAACTTTCACAAGGTGCAATTCTCTTTCCTCCCTCTCCAGAATAAAGTAGCGTTTCTGCAAAATTTGGAATTTGGAAAATATGTTTGCATAGAAAGTTGTGCCTCCCTAGACCGCATCTATTGATCCCCGGATCGAAGTTTTTGGGTGGTTGAATCCCCAGGAAATACAAACCCTAGTTTTTCCCTGAACCAGAAAATCAGAACCATAAATTCTATAGAGATGCAACCTCGCAAGTAGGATTTGAAGGGTGAAGATTTGGGATCTCCATAAATCAGTTGGACCAACCAACTCACCTTAGTCAAGCACATCTCCTGGTAAGGTCAGATTTTCATTTTGAGAAATTTCAATTTTTAGTGACCTACTAGACAGGATGGCCCCAAGCCCTAAGCTTGAGGACAAATTGGAAGGCACAAAAAACTTCCTTGCATGGAAGTATAGGATTGGTCTCATTCTCAGAGAGAATGGCCTTGAGAAGTACATCAAGGATGAAGTTGCAGAACCAATAGAAGATGAAGTTAAGGAGAAGTATGAACAATACCTAATCAAGGCAATAAGGATCATCTTTGATTCTATCAAAGATTAATTCATCCCTCAAGTGTCATCTAAGAAGACACCAAAGCAGATGTATGATGCACTTTCTAGAATGGATGAGGGAAGGAACATCAATAGAAAGATGAATCTGAGAGCGTAACTGAAGGGCACCAAGATGAGCAAAGGAGAATCAATTCAAGATTATTTCACAAGGGTCTCCGAGTTCAGAGAGCAACTAACTACCATTGGAGACACCCTTGATGAGGATGAACTAGTTATGACTGCTCTTAATGGTCTCACTAGACCTTGGGAGTCATTCATACAGATTCTGTGTGCCAAAAAAGAAAGTATGAAGTTGGACTTAGTATGGGAAGATTGCATTAAAAAAGAAGCTAGAGTAACTAACAGAGAAGCTCTACTTAGAGAAGATGACCAGGATCTAACCATCCATACTAAAGGAAGAAAACAATCAAACTTCAAGAAGGGTATCCATAAACCTTCCAAGAAGAAGTCTCAAAAGAAAAAGAAGGATTACTCAAAGTATCAATGCTACAATTGTCTTAAGATAGGACACCTTACCAGAGAGTGTCCATCACCAAAGAAGAGGAAGAACAACAAGAGACATCATGCTCATCTAGCGGATGATGAGGATGAGGAAGAAAGACCTCGAAAGAGACTAACAAAAGAAGAAGATGTAGATGAATATGTACTATTCTCTGCACTCTCTGGGTCTATAACACCTGGATAAGATACATGGATTATTGATAGCGATGCTTCAAAGCACATGACAGGGGAGAAGCAAACTTTGTCAATACTTGAAGAAAAGAACTCTCCTTAGAAGTTATCATTGGGAGATGACTATCAATATCCCATCAAAGGTATTGGTGAATCAAGCTACAAGCTTGACTCTGGGACTTCCATTAAGATGAAGGGAGTACTATATGTACCAAGTTTGAAAAAGAACTTACTTTCCATCTCATCTCTAGATAAGAAAGGATATAGAGTTGCTTTTATAGATGGACAAGTACTTATGTGGTCCAAAGGAAAGACACTTGAAAATGTTGTGGTCATTGGAGAAGAACAAGGAGGACTGTACAACTCAAAGGACATCCAGAGAAAACCCTTATCCATGAGCCTACTAACTCAAGTGAACTATGGCATAGGAGGCTTGCTCACATCAACTACAAAGCACTACCCTATGTGAGCAAGGTGGTAACAGGGTTACTAGATCCGAAGATTGATCATGAGGGAACTTGCAAAGGATATGCAAGAGGAAAGAAAATCAAGAGTCCCTTTCCAAAAAGTGAAAAAAAGACTAAAGGCACATTAGAACTAATTCATTCTGATGTATGTGGTCCTATGCCCTCCATATCGTTAAGTGGATATGAATATTATGCCACATTTATTGATGACTATTCAAGAAATACATGGATATACTTCTTGAAGAACAAGAGTGAAGTGTTCGAGAAATTCAAGGAATTCTAAGCCTTGATAGAAAACCTTTCATAAAAGAGAATCAAGACACTGAAATCAAATAATGGTGGAGAATACACTTCAAAGGAATTTGAAGCATTCTGTAAGGAGGAAGGAATCAAGAGGGAACTAACCACTCCCTATAATCCCCAACAGAATGGTGCTGCGGAAAGAAAGAGTAGAACCATTATGGAAGCAGTGAAGACCACGATTCATGACCAAGACCTCCCCATTCACTTGTGGAATGAAGTAGAAAGAACAACCATATATGTGCATAATAGATTATCTCACAGTGCTCTTGGATTCAAGACTTCTGAAGAGATGTATATAGGAAAGAAACCTGAAGTGAGCCATCTCAAGATATTTGGTTATCCAGTATATGTGCATAATCCGAAAGAGAAGAGAACCAAGTCGGATCCTTCTAGAAAGAAGGGGATATTTGTTTATCCAGTATATGTGCATAATCCGAAAGAGAAGAGAACCAAGTTGGATCCTTTTATGTGCATATTTGTTGGATACTGTGATGTCTCCAAAGCCTTTAGGATATACATTTTAGGATTCCATCATATCGATATTAGTAGGGATGTAACATTTGATGAAGAGACAACTCTCAAGAAATCCAGAAGGTGTCAGCTTGAAGAAGTACATGAAGAGGATGTACCTCCTAGAATGGTAGAGGCTGAATCCTCTCCTGAAATAGTAGCATATGAAGATCATGATATGCTAGAACCTCAGGAACCCCCTACTATGGATACCTCTTGAAAGAGAAAACCTACTTGGGTAAGAGAAATCATATAAGAAGTAGAGAGACATGGAGCTCTAGAAGGATCCACAAGAACAAACAAAAGATCAAAGCCATACTCTAGTTATGTAGCTTTGATGTGTGACCTTGTAGATCAAGAACCCACCAACTATGAGGAAGATGCATAAAAGAAAGAATGGGTTGAAGCAATGACGGAAGAATACCAGTCAATAATGAAGAACGATGTTTGGGATATAGTACTCAAACCAAAAAACAAGAGTGTGGTATCTTCGAAATGGATCTACAAGATAAAACATGTTGTTGATGGAAGTATTGAAAAATACAAGGCAAGATTTGTGGCTAGAGGATTCTCTCATAAAGAGGAGATTGATTATGAAGAGACATTTGCTCTAGTATCAAGGTACACTTCCATCAGAACCATCATGGCACTTGCTTCCCTGATGAGGTGGAATTTACACCAGATTGATGTAAAGACAACCTTCCTTAATGGTGTGATTGAGGAAGATATTTACATCAAACAACCACAAGGATTTGAAGTCAAAGAAAAAGTGACTCATGTATGTAAGTTGAAAAAGGCTATGTATGGACTGAAGCAATCTCCTAGAGCTTGGTATGGTAGAATAGATAGCTTCTTGACAAGCTTGGGATTTACCAAGAGTAAAGTTGATCCTAACCTTTACATGAAGATTATGGATGATGAACCAGTCATACTATTACTGTATGTGGATGATCTATTTCTGACTGGAAATGAGAAACATATCACAGATTGCAAGAAGAAGCTAGCTGAAGAATTCGAGATGAAATATCTTGGATTGATGCATTATTTCCTAGGGTTGGAAGTGTGGCAGAGCCCAGAAGGAATATTTCTGAACCAAGGAAAGTATGCAATGGAAATCTTGAAAATATTTGATATGTTGGATTGTAAAGCCATGGCCACGCCCATGAACACCAACCTGAAGTTGTTGTTTGATGAGAAATCAGAGTTAGTGGATATGACCCAGTACCGACAGATCATTGGGTCATTGATGTATCTGACAAACACAAGGCTAGATATATGCTTTGTTGTGAACACATTAAGTCAGTATCTAGTTAAACTTATACGGGTTCACTTGATAGTTGCAAAGCATGTGATGAGGTGCCTAAAAGGTACAATAGACTTGGGACTTTACTATTGTAGAGATCATGACTACAGATTATATGCATATATGGATTCATATCGGGCAAGAAGTGTTGCAGACATGAAGAACACCTCAGGTGGATGTTATTGTCTGGGATCCGCGATGATCTCATGGTTTAATAAGAAATAGTCCAGTGTTGTTCTCATCACAGCTGAAGCAGAGTACATAGCAACTTTCTTCGCTAGTTGTGAAGCGATATGGCTTGAGAAATTGATGTCAGGACTATTTGACATGGAGTTGGACACCACAATGATTATTTGTGACAACCAGAGTTGCATAAAGATGACAAAGAATCCAGTGTTTCATGATAAATCTAAGCACATATAAATCTGATATTTTTATATAAGGGATATGGTACAAAAGGGAGCTATAAATCTCCAATATGTGAGTACCGATGAGCAAGTTGTTGATGTGTTGACCAAGCCTCTATATCGAGTAAAGTTTGAATATTTTCGTGACAATCTTGGTGTAGTTCGAAAAGACTTTCCTCGCAAGGACGAACAATGATGGGACTACAAACTTTCCTTTCAAGAAGGAATGATGAAGATATGTATTCTCTTCGGAAAGGGTGAACAAGTCAAAGATATGGACTCTCCTCGGAAAGGAAGAACGGGTCGAAGATATGAACCCTCCTCGAACAAAGGGGGAGCATGTTGATAATATTGATCCTCTTGGAAAACAGGGAGTGATGATGAGACTGACATCGATGATCGGATGACAGTGATGCTCGAGCCAACATGAAAGAGGCCAAGTGCGCCTGAAGATGTTGACAAGGTCTGACATTCACTTGTGAACGATAGTATCCTCTCTTGAGGATTGCAGGTATAGCACTACGTTCATGAGAGTGGTCCTTACTAGCTAAGGATGGCCATGCAGATGCCACTCTCGCATGGAGAGTACCCGCATTCATTTGTGGATACCGTAGAATAACACTCGCTTGGGAGTGGTCCCAGCCTCAGTGGCAAGGATCCTCTATGATGAGTCCTTGCGTACAATAGGGCTGATATTTACATGCGGTCGACATATGCTTTGCAGACATTAATCTTGTATGGAGAGTATACCTACATTTATATGTAGATGCCATAGAATAACACTCGCTTGGGAGTGGTCCTAGCCTTAGTGGTAAGGATGCTCTATGATGAGTCCTCACAGACGTCGTAGTATAACACTCACTTGGGAGTGGTCCAAGCCTTAGTGTCAAGGATGTTCTACGATGAGGGATGACATTTATATGAGGTCGAGATCTGCTCTGTAGACAAAACTATTGTATGGAGAGTATGCCTACATGTATGTCTAGATGACGTAGTATAACACTCACTCAGGAATGGTCCTAGACGTAGTATAACACTCACTCAGGAATGGTCCTAGACGTAGTATAACACTCACTCAGGAATGGTCCTAGACGTAGTATAACACTCACTCAGGAATGGTCCTAGACGTAGTATAACACTCACTCAGGAATGGTCCTAGCTCTAAGAGGATGAGGATGGTCTACGAGGAGGGATGACAGGGCCTACATCTAGGTGCAGTCAAGATCTACATTTAGTTGTAGATGAGTCAACTGGTCGATACTATGGACCCTCCTTGTTAAGGGGGAGTAGGCTGATGTAGGATTGCATCATCCTTGGACCTATATCCTAAAGTGATAGGGATTTATCATCCTGCATAGAGATCATGTGTACTGCGGGTAGTGTGGCAGAAAAGGATTAAGTAGATCAAAGTGCTGTTGAAAAGGATTGAAGTGTTGCAGCAAAGGATCGAGAAGATCGAAGTATGTATGCAAAGGATCAAAAGATCAAAGTTTTGCTACAAAGGATCGAAAGATCGAAGTGTTGCTTCAAAAGGATCAAGTGATCATGTGATGCAGACATTGAAGAGTAACTGTTCCAGTTACTGATGATTGTGAAAACTTCCTATGATGTATAGATGTATTACCTCGATACTGCTGAAGATATTGTCTCTCAGTTCTCCTATAGTCCATGATGATGTTGTCAGTAGAATAACCTTCTCGTTAAGGGGGAGTGTTGAAATATTGTAACTTCAAAGGATATTCTAAATGTATGTTACTGATGTAACCCAAGGGAGATGTTATTATTCCTTCACCGGGGTGTTATTATTGTAATTGGTCATCATAGAGTCACGAGGTAAAGCCTCCGTTGTAAGTTGGGCCATTAGTACCCTAATGAATAATATAAAATACTTTTTTGAGAAGTTTAGTGGGGCCGACTTGTTTAGGGTAAAAGTCAGTTCGCTCAATGTGTATAAACAGAAGAGTTGTGCTTCTTATTTGAACACAGACTCACTCACTTGTGTAGCGCATAGGAGAGAGAGAGAGAGATAGAACAACAAGGAGGAGAATACATGTTTTGGTGTTATATATTATACATCTTATACAAAGGAAGTTTTGTTGGGTTTTCTTCCCCTTGAGGGTTTCCCACGATAAATATTGTGTTTATATTGTGATTGTGTTTCTTTTAGTGATTTCGCATATGCCACTGTTGTGAATTTGGATTGAAGACTAATGATATATAGTCTAGCATATGAAATATTAACATGATGATTAACTTAGTCATGTGTTTGCTGATGTCTTTTTTCTTACTCCAACTGCTTGCAAAGGCAAAACATGTATAGGCGAAGGAGTCGCACACTGCCAAATACTTTTGAAGAAATGCCATCAGCCAACTAAATGAAAAAATACATGAGAACACCCACTCTCATGTTATAGTTTGGTGATACATTGGGCATTACAAGTACTAAACCTAAGTATCTATGGGGAGACACGTATCAGCTCTTGCAAGGAGAACAAAACTAGTCAGAGAACATAGATGAGATTATGTTGTTTGAGAACATAAAATGGTTTGTGCTCCATAAGATGGCAACGAGACGAATATTGTTCCCTTGTACAAAAATAATAGAATGGCTCATTCCACGAATTGATGCAAAGAGACGAGTTATCAAGAATGTTGTTGGAGTGTCGATAATGTCTTTTGATCCAAGAACTATAAGCAGGCACTACAAATTCTTAGAGCCAAAAATAAGCTTGACTGATGATTGGATGCAGTCGATTCTGTTGAACTAAGGGACTTTTCTCAAACAAGCATTTTCAACAAATTGATAGTGATATATTGTTGATATGCCGATTGTATGGAGAAGCATATGCAACATACTTCAAGATCGAGTGGTGCCCTTGGCTATATTGTGTCATTGTTCATGGTGCAAGATTCAATTGGTGTGGCATTCTCTCAAAGAACATGGAGGAGGTAGTATTGCATGCACAAGATGGGTATTTTAAGGAAGATGCAAACTTCTACATGTCCCTGTATCTTGTAGATGCAATATGCAAATAAAATCAGTTTCGAGGCATGTGATGGAATTGGGTTCTTGATGAGACACCTATCAATGTATGTTGTAAAGTACTTTGGGCTAAAAAACACATTCGTAATTATAAACAAATATACGAGGAGTTCATTTGACCATTATATACCATGATGCACAGGACACTTGCAAAATGCATGTCAAACAAAGGAATTGTGATAGTGACACAATTGGGAGATTGGTTTTTTACTCTAGGTGGCACCTATTTTCACATATATGGTGGGTCAAAAGCACCGAACATCATGTTAACGTATGTTATTGACTATATGGTTCTAAAGGAAATAGCTTATAAAGCATTTATAAATGGGATTGGATCTTCCCCTTAACATTTGCAATAAGGAATCATGGCCACCATTGCTAGTCATAATTGGAGTATATAGATTTGCAAAAGTTAAAGAAGTCATTGAACTAATGTAAGGTATAGAGAAATATCAGTTTGGACAAGCTCAATATAGGAGGAATGATCGAAACAGAAAAGTAGCAAATCATTCTGCATTTGTCAAGTACCATTGGCCTTATGCACATGATTCATGTATGGATGAAGAAATCTATAGACAAGTGGAGACTTCAGAGGACTTGGATAAGAAAATGGACAAAGAGAAAGGTGCTCAAGCTCTTTCATGTAACAAATAAGCCATTGAGTTATGAATGTGATGTATGGAAGCAATTTATAAAGAGTCAAGGGAACCCTTCCACTAAGTCACAAGATGTAATTTTTTGTTTGTCTTTTTGTGTTTAAACTCAACTGTAGTATTCTACTGGCAAGAATTTTGAGAGCTGAAGAGTCTCAATTAATTAAGTTGATGAATATGGTAATCATCACTCAATAATTTTGTTAAGATGTAAATTAAGCAAAAGAGAAAGAGAATGGAGCTTTTGGTGCAAGAGCCTTCTTGTTCGTCTTTTTTGTGAAAACTATATATGCGAAGTGAATACAAAGACTATTCTGCATAAGCTTTTTTCGTTTTCTTTTGGCATGGAAACCATGACCGTGTTCACAATGCATTTTAAATTTCAAATCTCAAAGTGACTTAATTTCCTTGTGTGTTTACATGTAAGGTTGAGTCTCAAGCATTTTGATATTTTTAACAAGCTTGTCTCATTGTCTAATAAAATTTGGTAGTTTGAAATTTTTCTACTATGTTAGTTGTAGTCCCAAAGAGCAATTTTTGTAAGTAGTTTTTTTTGTCTTTTTGGTCAATTTAACTAAGGTATGGACTAGTTTGCTAAGTTTTCTCTTGTGGACTACAAAAGAACATTTCAAAAATGGAAGTACTCCTATGTCTGTTGGCTTGTATTTGTGCACATGGTGGCAAAGCATATTCTTGGGGCACTGGAAACAATTTTGATATGATTTTAATGTCATATCATTAGCAAGTCACATGGTTGCCTGATTATAGAAAACATGCAATAATCATTCTGCAATAACTAGCCATTATTCACTGAAATAGTTGTAGAGGATTTAATGCTTTATTGTCAAATGATTTAGAGATTGTTTGCAAATGCGTGAGCATAAGAATCAAAAGAAGTTGATCGATGGGGAATGATTAGCACTTTTGAGAATCTGAATCTGATCGTTCTCAAAGTTCATTAACTATAAATTTCTTTAATAAAATTTAATAATAATGAGTCTTGGATTTGTTCATTTATCATGGGCATGTTTAAAATGCCCATTTTCCTTTGATTTTTTGTCTATATCGCAAATCTATGGTCTTGCATTGCTGATCTTTATGAGATTCAAGTATTTATATTATTAACCCCTTAGTACAAGTTTACTCTACTTTTGTTGATTTTCATTATTATTCAAGTGCATTGGACATATAATGCCTCTATTTCTATTTACATAGTATGAATAGTCATAGAAATGTGAGGTGGTTTCATATGTGCCTGATTATGAGATCAATGAAAATAAAAGTGAAACCAAGAACAAAATCAAGTGAATATGAAAGCTAAAGTAAAAGGCAAAGGAATCAATGGAGTTGTTTCAAAGTCTATTGCACAGGTTGTGCATGGGCATTATCGAAAATATGTATATTGTTGTGCGCTCTCTTTGCCTCTCTCTCTCTCTCTCTGTTTGTTGTAGTTGATTTCTCCTCTTCTAGTCATTTATGTGCCATAAAGTAAATATTCAACTATTGATCTACATTCCTTCATGTTTGAATATGTAATTTTCAAGCTTTGACTTGCACAAATGCTTTATTTCACTTCAATCAAAATAGGTTTAATTCCTCCTTTTTATTGCAAATCTCGTTGTTTGTTTATTTGGAAGTTGTTCAATATATTCACATTATCATCATGCTAGTGTGGCCGGTTATTGCACTAGTGTAGTGCCACAAACTCCATCCTACAATCTTGTCAAATTTCTTGATAGTTGATAAACTTTGTTCAACATTGGCCAATTTTGCAATACCATGTGCTATGTATTCCTAATGTGTATGATTAATATCTGTGTACTATCGACCTTGCTATATATATATACAAGTGTCAAATCATATGAAATTAATGACCAAGACTTCAAACATAATTTGTCTATCTCTTATGTTCATTTGTTTTGATTTTAATGGCCATTCAAATCATTTGACTGTAAAATGGCAACATGTAAACAACCGGGTGAAATTGGGGTTGATGAATTGTCTTGAATTTAGAGCAATTATAATTGGCTTAGTTCTATACATTTTTAGCGTAGGGCATTGGTTTATTCCTGTTATGTATACATTATTTGATACAATTGTTGAGTTATTTTAATTGAGGTTTAAAAGGTTGTTTTCATTAAGATTTAGAGTTGGGGTGATAAAAAAAATGAGTAGTATTTAGAGTTTGAAATTACAAAGGTATACATGTCTTATCCTTTGAGAGCTTGAAAATATGAATTTTTTTTTTATGATGAAATCTATGTGTTTAAACATTAAGTAGACTCCATTTTTAATTATTTTACTTTTATGGTTCTATACTTCCATTTAATACAATTAGGTTATAATGGTTATTCATAACTCTTCCATTGATAGAGCACTAAGCATTGGAGAACATGCAGAATTAGAGTTTCCTGTAATCTTTTGTTGATTTCAATTTTCTTCTTAAGCTTCAATGTACTTGACAAAACCATTGGTTTTTATAAAAAAAACAACATAAATCACTGGGCCATGGGCCTAGGAATAGGTGCTTATAACAACATATTACATAGTAAACAAAGTCTCAGTATTCATATCAATCATGTATTGATAAATACGAATGGATGACACAATATCTCATATAATTTGTCAAGCTTACATAGAATATTTCATACAAATGCAAGTTGAATTCCCATTGGTGCCTAGCTTAAAGGCTTTTATTGTAAAATATTGAAGAATGTTAATCAAGTACAACTTCTATAAATAATCTATGAATTGTGAGATTAGAGTAGGCAGTACTAGATTTTGTATCTGGAACATGGTTGACATATATATTTGCTCTTAGCTCAAGAGATCTTATGTTGCATCTTTCAATAGTCCTAGATCCATTCAAAAGGACTTGAGAAAATGTTCATCGGCTCAAGTCCATGCTCCTACATCATGTTGCAACTGCAACCTCCCTCCCCATTCTTTCTTTTTATACGATTGCCCCCCCTGGATTTTTTCACCTTGGGAAAATTTTGGTTTCCCTCACGCTTAGCCAAGTAATGTTTGAAAAATTGTCCCCACTATGCGAGAAAACACTTGAATTTTTTCCAAGTTTTTGTGTTTCAACGAATTTTTCTAAGTTTTTGCATTTCAACAAATTATACAGAGTTTCTGTATTTCGACGAATTTTTTTGAGTTTCTGCATTTCAACAAAAATCCTTGAGTTTTCTATTTCAACGAGTTGTATTAAGTCCATCAAAATGTCGGCCTTTTTTTCTCAATTTCGCCAATGCTTCGCTCGATTGGTTTTTTAGTCCCAAAATGTTTCATAACTTAGAAATTTCCATCAAAATAGTTTGACCGATATCGAGAAGTTCGTTGATACAATGCTATGCTTTCCCATCGCCCAAACTTAGCCAATCCTACCAAAATGCTTCAGCATAAATTGTTTGTCCAAGTCACCAATGAGACTCATCTTTGACTGCCAAAACGCCTCAAGGTCCAATTTTTTGGCAGAACTCAACCAAATTCACTGAAATACTTTGGCAAAACTTATTTATATCTGCTGAAGAACATCAATGCGACTCTTTCAAACTCACCAAAAAACGTCATTTTAACCTTGGAGTTGGTTGGAAAGTAAGGGAGGGTATAATTGGCCTATAAATAGCTTTCCCCCCCTCTATTTTACCCATTTTTACACCATCAGTTAGCTCTTTACCCTGACATGCATAGGAACCTAGATAGCATGGAACGAGGTCAATGTTTAGCCATAATCATCCACCATGATCTCCTACACCCATCATCGAGCAACCAATAAGTTTACTCTTCCAAAACATGCTTCATTTTACAAATTGGCAGTCTACCCTTGTTAGGGATTGTAGAACCAAATCGATGACCAATGGCATCAGTCCTCCAACTAGTGGGTGAAATGTCCCTCCGTTCAGACCATATGTACCCTCCGAAGAAGCTATAAGACCCCCCTTTAGCGCGATCCCTCTCGGAATTTTGTCGCAAAATTAACTCGAAATATAACCCCTAGTTCCAAGTCGTGTCTCCTTCATTTTAAGTATCCTTGAGATGTTCCAAGGCTCCACATTTTGGTTCTTTTCGTCGCTTCCCTATCTAACCTAAAACAATGATATTCACCCCAGATTTCGTGATACTCACACAAAGATTGCCACAACCCTAATGGATAGGTGCAGGTTGACCACTGGTTCCTTGGAATGAGCTATAAAAGACCCACATCCCCACCATCACCTCCTTCACTCCCTCTTGGGATCCCTTTTCCTTTAGAGACCAAAAGCAATGACCAAGTGTTATACTCTTCGTGTTTAAATTACATGGCAATAATTTTTTATTTGGAATTTGTGGGATACTTGAAAACCTGGTTATTCATATTTGATAGAGCCTATCATTAGATCTAGGATGCTTGGGTACCATAATCATTAGAACTCAACCATGGAGGGAGTTTTATGATTCTTCTTGTTTTTATTTGTATTGATTGATCACAAGCTACTGCATGTATGCATTTTGTGGATATGTATCCCATGGAAATTGATATTGTGTTTGATGACTTATATAATTGCATCATGTCATGAATAAACACTAGACATTAGTCTAAATCTATGCACGAGATACCATTGAACGATGATCAAGCTTAAGAGTTCCCTCTTCAGATCCAATATGATGATACTCAGACTATCGTTGGTGCTGATTTGGAGTATAAGTAGGGGGAAATCTATCAGTTGTTCTAGAATGAAGAATACCAGAGTGCCAGCATAGAGGAAGTCATGATATGCCAAAACATCAAGAGGCCAAGACTCCATAAAGAAATAACATGAGCCAAATTTTTCCCATGTGTAGAGGTGACAAGTTGGCCTATACCAAACATCGATGCCCCAACTCATATCATAAAAACTGCCTCAGGTGTAGGCATCGCCTCCTTTTAACTGACTAATTCAACAAAAGCATATTAGCTTCTAGGGGCATAGAGCTATATGACCCTCAAGTGGATTGAAAGCATGCAATTAGATTACATCGACTTCATCAAGCAAACATGGGTACCAAAGAAGCAGTTTCACCGGAAGGAAAGCGGGGAATACGAAACTAAGTTATTGAAAGAACCTTATCGAATAGTTTCAACCCTCTTACGTAGATTGTATGGGATGGACAAGGAATCACACTTCAAGCTGCCATGGACTTTGCTACTCTATTATGGCATGGTACGCACTACACGTTTCATCTGGGCAAATATGATTTCAACTAACATGGAGGAGGTAGTTAAGAAGGCATAGTTGGGTATCTTAACAAACAAATCAGAATTTCATATGTCCTCCTATTTGCTAGATGTTATGTGCATTCTCTACAATTTACCAGGCATGGGTTGGCAATGGAACCCAAGTGAAGTTCCCATACTCGTGTGATTTTAGGAGTTATGGGCCTAGAAGCATGCCAACTATTACAAGCATATATGTGAGGTGTTCATCATCCCCTTGTACATAATGATATATGGGAAAGCATTTAATGTCATGACTGATGATGCCATAAAAAAGTGACATGGCTAGGAGACTGGTACTTAATGGATAAGTTAACTTACTTATGTATCTATGGAGGATCCAAAGGCATATGTTTATCCCAAATACGTCACAGATTACATGGATTTTAAGGAGATTGTAAGGCAAACTTTATAGATGGCATAAAAAAAATTTTAAACACCAACAAAAAGGCCTCATGGCCTCCCCTACCCATAATAGTTGGTGCATACAAAATGTCCAAGGTGAAAGAGGTATTGGAGCTTACTAAGAACTTTGAAGCCTTTCACCTTGGAGAAAGGAATTTTTATAGAAATGACAACCACAAGAAGGTGTCCAACCATTATGCAGTAGTTATTATCTATTACACCTACGCATATTAGTTTTGTGTTGAGGAGGAAGTGTATCAAATGGATCCTAACTTTGAATAATTAGACAAAAGGAGAAAACACATGAAAAATACCAATGAAGCAGGCACCAATAAGCATACTAAAGAAACCGTGGAGGAGGTGCAATAGAAATTACTCTATGAAGCTGTCCAAGAGAAAGATCATTTAGAAGCTCTATTAGTAGAAATAAACAAGAATATGCAAGAATAAGAGCAAGTGAAGAAAGTTGAGCAGGAAGAGTAAGAAAATAAAGTTGAAGAGGAAGAATGGAGAAAGGAAGAACTTCTAAGATAACAAGAAGAAAATTGAAAGAAGGAAGAACAAGCTCAACATGAAGAGATTTACAAGAAAAAGGAAGAGGAATCTCAAAGGAGTGCGAAGGAGAAAGAATATATACATGCCGAGGAAGCACAAGGTAGTGGGCCCCAAGACATGGAAATTAAAGATACCTCTATTAGTATCCCGCTCATCAAGGGCCACTTTCCCTTCACAGAATTCGATATCACTCCCTATACACCCTCTAAGGAAAGTGTTGTGGCTACACTCGAAACCATAATTTTTGACCCCAAAAGAAAGCAAATCATCAAAAGGACCAAGAAAATACTTAAGATGACATTGTTTCCCAAGGTGGTCACTATGCAAGAAGTACCAGTTATCAAAGGAATTGAGAAGGTATCAGAATCTATTACATATGTGGGTGTGGCCACAACCTTATCCAACCAAAATATCACACCCATAACCTTATCTAGCCAAGATAATATTAAAGATATGATGCAGGACCTCAGGAGGGGGAAAAGGAAGATCAACACATTAGAAGACCTCATCTTGCAAGCCATAAGCATAAAGGTTGATTTGAGATGCCAACTCGATGCTATGGAGGTAAAAAAGAAGAACATGGAAGTATTAGATCAAGACATGCAGGGAGACAAGGATGTCTTAGCTTCTCAAATAGGAATGCTCGAGAGAAAAAGGAAGCCATATATGTAAAGATACAGGAGCTACAAACCAAAGGAGATAAGTTGACAGAACAGGTTGTGACCCCGCGCCAGGGAATTTCGCTTTGGAAGCTCAAGTGAAAACTCTCTGACAAGAAAAGGACTCATTGATAGCAGAGCTAAATGCCTCCAAAGAAGAAAGGCAGGGCCTAGCTGAATTCTATAGCCGTGCAATTGCTCTATAGGAGCAACTATTTCATTCACAGGAGTAAATCAAACAACATTTGTTTAAGGTTCAAAAGATAGCTTCTAAGCTTAGATAAGTATCAGAAGCAACCTAGGGAAGTGTCATAGAGAAAATATCCCTATGGCTTGGGGTGGACCACAACAGACAGGATGACACCAAAAATCAACTCTAATCCCAAATATGCCATGTTAATGTAAATGATAACAACAAAAATAAATGTCCATACCTCAAGCAAAAGTTCAAAGAAGTCCATCGTTGAGCTTCCAATCCAATGCTTGAAACCTATAACTTGTCCTCAACAACAAATATATCCAAGCATATAATATATTCAAGAAATGTTGGCACCTACTATAGCATAATCCATTTAACATTTGTTAAGCAAATATATATATATATATATATATATATATCTGTGTGTGTGTGTGTAATTTGCACATGAAATTGGACGAGAAAAGAGTATTTCTATTAATTCAAAACATAAGTACAAAGTGACAACCTCTGTTGGCAACTCATCGAAACCGAGATGCCAAGTTCCTCCACCTAGGCCTCCACCACTTCAACCCTTCATACAAAGGCAAGCTCACAAAGGCAATGGATAGCTTTGGAGATGAAGATAAAGAGTTCAATCAACAAGGATAAAGGGGTGCACACTCAAGCATATGGAAATGGGGCAAAATTTCGTTATAGTTTCCTTACTCTCAAACTTTATCCTTCTCCAATGCTTCACAATGGATCAATATATAGCCCTCAAATGGGAAATGGAGGGTCTAATCAGAGCATTTTACAGCATATGGAAGGCCAAGGATCGTAACCACCATGACTTGGCATGGAAAATCCGAAATGTTTTTAATTTTGAGCACAAAACCCGATGTACACGTGCTGTAATGGTGCAACATGCATTTACACAGGCTTTATAACTATTCACCTGCGTGTATCTTCAAAACTGGAATTTTTGGGGTTATACTAAAGCACCAGGAACACATTGAGTAAGGGGGGTATAGTGAGTCTACATAGGGATAAGGGAAGGCCATCCATGCATGTTGCATAAGGTGTGGAAAATCACACTATAACAGATGCCCCCTAATGTGTGAGTTCAGAGTGGTACACGATGGTCGAAATAAATTATAAAAATCCTAGAAGTGGAGTAGTGAAGACCCAGCCGAAAGAACTAACTACTTATCAACATAGTACAGTAATGACTCTGAATACATGACTGCAGATTTGGGATATATATAGCAGTCCTAGATACATATAGGTACAATGGACATGAATAAACATGATGGACATATGTCATAAGTGGTCACAACCATGCACAATACACAATGGAGTTTGGTTTTCATACTAAATGAAGATGTATGGTACACAATGAAGTACATTGCTTTGGTATGAGAACTGATATCCCATAGGTACTGTCATGATCAAGGTAGTAGCATATATGGAATGCCACCATAATATGAGGTCTTTTACGCAAATCGTCGATCGTACATGTCCCATCACATGAATAAAGGTGTTGAGGTCGAACATGATGAAACATCATCTAGTTATTGGTCATTGAGGTATACAGTTAACATAAGTGAGACAACCCATTGATGATGAAAATGGGTGTCAAGGTATCGAATGCATTCAACAAATGTGAATAGAGGTGTTGAGGTCGAACACTTGAAGTATCCACCGATAAGGGGACATTGATGTATTCCCTATTTATAGATGGTGAGAGAACCTGCCACTGATGATTTCAAGTCTCAAGGAACTCAATTGACTCTAGATCTTGATTCCAGAATAAATGATTTGAAGTTGATGGAATGGAATCTACTAGAAGGAGGGAATTAGGGCATCCACCATCAACCAAAACGAGGTACACAACAAGTCTATATGATTTGGAAGAACTTGATGTACACAGACTAGGAACCATGTGCATCTCTCGTGCATACCGGATGCAAGTAGCATGTGAAAGAGACCCTCTAAATAACAAGCAATGATGAAAATTACTAACAAATGTGAGGAAACCACCAATAGGGTCTAATGGAATCCAAGACATAGCACAAATCCCAATGTGTTAATAGATTTCTTATTGTCGAACACAAGGGAAACCACTTAGTTAACAAACAATGATGAGGTGTCATCTGCTGAGTTTGAGGTCACCTACCAATGATGAAAGTAGGCCCAAGGTGTCAGGTAAGACAACAAACAGCTCCATAACGTACCGGGAATAGGCGACATGCAGGTTGAAGATATCCGAGGAATGGTCGACTCAAGTTAAAGACTTCCTTTGAACGAGAGCATAAGGCATATGGAAACACTTAGGAAACATAGACTCAAATGTGCAAACTGGGACAACTCTATGACACAGGAGGCATCAACAGAGGCTCCATGGGGACTGGAAGCTTTACTAGTCAGTGTAGAAAGCTATGAATAATGAGTGCAACTCCTAAGGTCATACTAGAAACCTGACCCATGATGGATGGACTCATAAATTGTGCTTTGTTCAAAGGCAACATGATAGTTTCCAACATAAGATGATATAATTTTCCCATTCGACTTTTTAAGTTTTTTATTTTTATTTTTATTTTTATTTTTTTTGGTCTTTTCATATTATAAATCTTGAAAAATAATCAAATGTGTGTATAGTAAAATAAAGAGAAAACGAGTGTCGCGAGCAAGCTAACTAACTCCAAGCAATGGAACATACCTATGCTCGATGCAAGGAAACACGTGCAGAATAAGGACACTCGAGGGAAAGTTTCCTCTAGGGTGAGGGGTGATCAAGTTGCAAAGGATAAATGATAGGCTCTGCTTGGCTAGAATTGAGACGAGCTCAGGTAGTTAGGATTATAATGTTGAAGTAGGGAGCTGACATTAAGCTCAATAAGGTAAGAAGACACATGCAATGAATTTACAAATTGATATAAATAAAGAGGCCCTAAGGGAGATAACCAACATAAGAGATAATAATGAACATGAGGTTTCCACTCAAGGTCATAGCGGGACCACAAGGGACTCGCAAACCTAAGGAGGAAGTTTAGCATGGGAGTCGAATAACAAAACACGTTCTAACTAGGGTACCCATGGATGGAAAATCTCTACCGTTTAAATAACGACACTTCTAGAAGCAACATGGAAGGTTCTGTGTCTTTGAGAAGCAGCTTTGTACCTATGGTTTATGTGACATGGTCATAGGATAATGCAACGATGCAAGTGAAACATGCTCCTATCCTATATGTTAGTTAAGATTTATACATGTCAAAGGCATGGAATAGCTCGAAAATGGTCAAAATCCACTAAGGCTCAGGGAAACTGCATTAAAAAAGGACCTTGTAGGATAAAATTAGTCCATAACATTTGTAAAATAATAAAGAGTGCATGAAAACTATAAAAAAGTGCGTTTTTTTTAATAGGAAAAAATCTACAATTTACCATACCATTTGTTTGTTTTACCACAAATAATGCTTCTGGAGCTCTTTTCACCCTCAATCTTCAAAAGCGGATTTCGAGAACTATAGATAATGAAATAAACAACCGCCCAGAACAAGTAATTCCTCTCATCATGCTCTTTCATTTCATAGTCTTTATTTTCAAATTTTGATGGTTGATTTTTAAGTTTTTCATCACATAAATTATGTTATTTGGGCCACGCGGGTGATAGATCATCGGGTGGCATGGAGGGCTAGGTCCACATGAGCAAAGTGAATCCTGCCCACGTGGCCATGCATGGAGCACCGTGGGTAATATTTTTAAGTGTTTAACCTCCCAAATCTCTCTTTCCTTTGTAGGATTGTCATTGAGTGGAGGGAGAGAGAACATGATGATGTTGATAGGGCATGCACGGTGATCTACCTGCCCAAAAATCATTGCAAAGGTGTGGACTTCACAAATTTTGGAATCTTAGGAGTATGAGGTCTTTACCAAGATTACTACAAATGCTCATTAATTATTGGGATTCAGACACAAAGGCATTAAATATAGATGGGATGCTGCTTAAAATAGAGGTAGAAGATTTATACTTCATCATTGGACTATCCTGCCGAGGCGAGGTAGTCAATATCAAGGATCGTGGAGCCAGTGGGGGCATGAGTATAGAGGAGTACATTTCCATACATTGCCTTCCCAATGATGAGAAAGTGGGAAGTCAAGTCCCCATCAATGTGATCCAGAGTCTAATCCTCAAGATGATCATTAAAGTTTTGGCTAGGATATCAGGTTTGACATCATTACATTAGACATCATGACCTCTTATGTTCTATACGGTGGAGTGTATGAGGCCCAACATTTACGATTGGAGAACTTCCTTGCTGGGCAACATGAAACATCAATTGACGAAACGTAAACTTGGCGGTACCAAGAACTTTGGGTTCACGAGCATAGAATGTAGTTTGTTTTTTGAGAGGGTACCGGGCCTTAGCCCTAGAGTTCAGGTCCCTCCTCATGGTCTATGTGATCCAGCCCAGACTCGCTGAACTAAGGTGATACAAAGGTTAGGAGGTGGCAGAGTACCTTCTCCATTCACTAATGACTTCTTCCACTGGTGGCAGCGATGTGTGATCGCCATAGATGACTACCCCTACGCAGGGATAAACTTTCACAGAGATAGGGACACAGAACTAACACTAGGGTCCACATTCGGGGATATAGGTGAGAACAATTTTTTGTTTTGCAATATTTCATTTTTTTGTATTTTTGGTTTAACGAAAGAAAAAACATGTTTTTGGTGGTGTCATGTACTGAAATTAGGTTTACTTTTTGCAAATATAGGTCCACGACGACCAGAGAGTTATCCACATAACTAGAGCAGAGGTCGAGGAGATGACATGAGGGATGTTGATGATGAGAGGACACTACATAATGTGCAGGGAAACTTGGCCCATTTGACCCACAAGATCCCTATGGTAAAAGTCAAGTATTTTCCCTAGGCTATGCAAAGACATGTGGTTGGATTACCCCGTCCATGGGTTAGGTTATTAAGGTGTTTAACAAAAGTTGTATTTTGTTACCATGATCATCATCTAGGACCATGCCATGAATCTATTTTGTATCGACCGTGTATATTTTGAGGGTTAGAAGCCCAATTTTTTAGTATGACACCATATTTTTTGGAACTTTTATTCGAAAATAAAAACTTATGGCTATCAGTTTGATATATGTACATGTGTATAAATCTAGATGTGAATGATTCTCTCTTAGTTATGTGACAAATGCCAATATAAAATCTAATTTGCATATGAATCAACAACTTGATTATAACGTCTAGGTATATGGATGTATGTAATGAAATCAAAATGTCGTTCTAACAATCTTACCCTTAAGAACCTTTGCAACAACGTAGGATCTCTAATGCGATACCAACCATTCAACTGTGAAACAATCAAGTGTGAATTCAGGTGAACCTATAAATATTGAATACCATTTGAAATGGCATCCCATAATAGCTCCATCACCACACTATACTTAGCCACATTGTTGGAGGATGGATGAAGGCACTCTCCTCCTAAAGACACAAGCTGACCCTCGGGTGCATAAATGACCCAAGCAACATAAGCTAAGTTTTGTGTATGGCGACTAGTAACATCCGAGAATTCTAAGTACGTCAAAGACTTCGTTGACGTCTACCAACCAATAGGAATCATGTCAACAAACTGGCTAGACCATAAGAAAAACCAAAAACTATGTAAAACTATACAGTAATATACAAGGTACTAGCCCAAGTTGGAAACTTATGCGTAGTAATTCTTAAGGTAGAGCCCATTTTTTGGGCTCCTTGATCACATTACCTTAGTAATATTTCAACTTGTAGGATCCCTTCTTTGGGACACACCTCACAATGTAAGGAACACGAAATATAGGATTAAACATGCATGCCCCCAATGGTTCATTAGCATGATCGTACAAGAGGACCAAGTCACCTTCATTATAATGACGAGGATAAACAAACTTATCATACTGGGAATTCACACAACACTTATTTACTTCTATTGCCACAACGACATATTGACGTTGCTCATAAATCTGCTCGAGGTGGACTAAACATTGTTATAACTCAGAGGTGTCAAGAAGGAACGCTAAAGCTAGCTTCAATGAAGGGATCTCACATTCAACTGGTAAAATTGACTCCATGCCATGAACCAACTGGTATGATGAAAAACTGATGAAGTCTTGACTACAGTCTGATAATCCCACAAAGGAGGATACAACATGATATTCCAATTAGTATTGCTTTGGGTGATGTTTTTTTGCAGAATGGCCTTAAAATATTTGTTAACTGCCTCAACCTGACCATTCGCTTGGGGGTAATAAGACGAACAAAGCTCTTTCTTAAACCCCAACTTTAAAACTAATTCTGCCATCATATTATTCTAAAAGTGATTGCCATGACTAGTGATAATCTCCTTTGGGATCCCGAACCGAGTGATAATTTGATTGAACATGAAATTAGCGACCGTCTCACCATTGGATTGCATTGACGGCATGGATTCCACCCATTTAGTAAAGTAATTAATGGCTACAATAATATGATGATGCCTTCGAGCTAAAGGTGGGTTGCAATCCATAAAATCCACCCCCCACTTGGTGAAGGGATCGACAATGATGATAGGATGTAATGGGGTGGGATGTGATTGCATGTTTTAAGAAAACAGATGGGAAGGGTACATCCCTTGACCACATTAACACAATATTTAAAGATTGACGACCAATAATAACCCACTCTTAACATCTTATGAGTTGTAGTAAGCCTAGATAAATGACCACCACATGCCCTACCGTGGTAGTCATTAAGCACAACCTCAACCTCCTTGTGAGTGAAACAACGACGCAAAATAGAGTCCACCCCACAGGGATATAACATGTCACCAATGATGAGGTAGTTTTTAGCGTTATGACATAAGCATAATTCATCCCTCGAGAGACGTGGAGGGAATTTTAGAGTCCAAAGATAGACGATAATATCGCCATACCAAGGGTCCGTAGATAAGATGAGGAAAATGTGCTCATCCACGAATTATTCGTAATGAACCGTGTCCTGATGCAGTCTAGGAAGATCAGGGTAAAAATCAAGGTAAAATTCTTATAAAATAACAATCCATTTATTATATTTTCCCCCTATCATCCATCTAGTCAGGATGAACTGAAATGGATTGATATGCGCTACAACCGTGGTCTGACGAAGTAAAATGTAATGTCATAATCGTTGGATTGTATGAACAATCACTAAGGATAACTTCTCCACGTCAGTATATCAAAGTTCTTTAGCAATAAGGTTTCGACTAAGATGATAATTAACATTCTCCTAGAGCTTGTCATCCTCTTGAACTAGGACCATAAAAGTCGTCTCTTGACATGCGACCACATAAACAAGAAGTCTCTAATATAGTCTAGAGCACTAAGTAGAGGAGTCGATGCCAAGGATTTCTTAAGAGCATTAAAGGACTCTTGGGATCACTCATCCCATAAGAACAAAGTGTCCTTCTCCGATAAGCACACAAAACCCTTGCTTAGGTTGGCATAATTCACAATGCAATGACACAAGAAATTAACCACCCATTAGAGAGTCTAAAGTTGTCGAATTGTGTGTGTGTGTGGGGGGGGGGGAGAACTAAAGTATTGCTTCAACCTTTAACAGATTGACCATAATCCCCTCCTTTGAAACATTGAATCCCAACAAGTGACTCGTCCTAACACAAAAGATGCACTTTTGAGGGTTTAAACGAATCAGATAATGACGACATCTCTCGAAGACCAAATGAAGATGTGCTAGATGATCCACTCTCTAACAAGAGTGAGCAATGAGGTCATCCAGATACACTTCAATTATACATTTAAGGTCATGAAAGGCAAAGGTCGTCCCCGCTGAAAAGTATATAGAACGTTTTTAAGGCTGAAGGGTGCCTTCTGGTATGCAAAAGTACCCAAAGGAAATTTAAATGCAGTTGTGTTGATCCTCAGGCTTAAATTTGGATCTGATTAGAGTTGAAAAACTGTCCATAAATGAGAAAAACTTACTCTCTGCACACTCATCCAAAATTTTATCAAAAAACGGAGTGGGGATGTTATCCTTAGGACAAGCTCTATTCAGATCTCTAAAATTGGTGCACTCTTCGAAGGTTTCCCATTTCTTATCCAAAGGAATAGGATTGGATAACCATTCAATTAAGGGAACTAGGTAAATGAATCCAGCTTTGAGCAACTTCTCTACCTAGGCCTTGATGATGGGTGCCTTATGGGGATTTGCAGCGTGTAAGCGTTTCCAAACAAGATTAGCATTAGGATAAGTTTTGATCTCGTGTTTGATAATGCAGGGGTATATCTCCGACATCTCTTCGTAAGACCATGCAAATATGTTGCAGAATTCCTTAAATAACTCAATGTATGTATGAATTTCTTGAGGGGAACAAATCTGCACCGATGTAAACATTTTTCATTAGGCTTATCAATCTGCAAAGGGTTCTCTAGAGGTGGAGGCTCTTCCTAAAATTCAGTTGCAATGGACAATAATCACGTGAACGGGTCGCAACATGAACAACTGAGAGCATATTAATACAACCATGACCAAACCCACTTTAGGTAGCCGAAGCACGAAAATCATGTTTTGGTTATGTGGAAGGGGATTCAACATCATAGATGGGCTCTGCACGATGAAATTCAAGGCCTCATTGATCCTAGGGCACAAGTGTGTAAGATGGTCACCTCTATAAAGTTACAAGAGAATTTCACCTTACGTTTAAGCTTCTTATACCTACTAATTTTTTTATTGTTCTTGTCATAATTAGCGTTTTCCTTCTTATTTACACCCTTCTTATTATTCTTCCGCTTCTTTATATTCCATCTAGGTTGCTGGTTTCCTTTCTTGTTCGAGGACTGCACCAAATGTACATCTACTGATTGAGTGGGGGTGGACAAAGTCGTAGCTTGTCTAGCTACAAACCGGTGAATAAACAAATTTTGTATTTGATTTGTAACCTGGTTCACAAATTTCGCACTTGCAGAGCTAACAATGTCATCAGCATGTGGCCCAGGTTTCAACTTGAGGTCATGATGCGATCTTGGTGCGTTAGAAATGATCTCATAAAGAAGCGCATATTGCACATAAATTAAGTATAATTGTTGAGCTCGGAATATGGCTTGTTCCTTAGTAGCCACTCTAGATGGTGAACCATCCTTCATGATATAAGACAATAATGACTTAAGGAACCACTCCAATAAAAAATCAGGTGGAATGATGGCCTTAATCAATCTCTTCCGACTACACCACTCTTGAATATGACCAGATATGTGAGTAGCCTTGTCTTTTCGAAAGGTCGACAAGGGTTTTGTGTCAGCATCGTAATGAATCGACAACTGAAAGTGGTTAAGAAATACCATGTCCAAATCATTAAAGTCCGGTATGTGCCCCCAGGAACTTCCATATACCATTTCGCGACTAGACCTGTAAGGGTGCGTTAAAACAACCTCAATTAGACAGAATCCCGGTTTAGTGAATTCGAAGAGCATCATAGATGGAAAGTAGTGACTTGATTATCGGGTTCCTTGCCCTTCTTACCTTCAAACTTTGGGATGTCCAAAGGAAGATTATTGGGGACTGAAGGCCATGCAGGATCATGACACACTGGATCATTCATAAGTCTAGATAAGTCAGGGAAATTCAATGTGTCTAGGAAAGGGATCCTAGGTTGTGACATTTGATTCCATGCCCCCTAGAAAGATTGATTATGACGAGGTGGATTCTGGTAAAGGCCATGACCTTGACCAGCCATATAGTAACCTTCTCCCATATGACCCATATAAGGATGTACATGCATTGACATATTGGGCATTCCTTGGGAAGGGGGAGTGGCATTACTAAAGTTACCCATTTGATGGGCCGAGTTGCCCCCAAACACCTGAGAAGGAATGTAATCCCTCGATAAAGGGTCGCTCAAATAGGGGGGACCCATACCAAAAGAAACATTCCATCCCAAGGGACCACTCGAAGAATGAGGAGGATTCGTCATAAGGAGTGAATTCGAAGGAATAAGTGCAGTAGATGATGGGATATAAGTCATGGACACAACATTTAAATGTGCACCTCCACTGAAAAGGGACTTACACTAGTGTGAGGAGCCGATGAAGGGGGCATCCATCCATAACCACCTTCGAATTGATATGAAGTGAAATGGGTTGACGTGCCCCCAATACTCCAATAGGGTTACTACTAGGAACTGAGATGGATTATGGAATACTCACTAGTACATTCAACATGCTAAAAGTAAAAGGATTCAAGGCAAAGGGAACATACTAGGCCTCAGTACTTGACCCCCCGAGGAAAAGTTTAGTATGTGGTATGCAGAGCATGTAAACTCAAAAGGATTCATTCCTATGGGGCGATAAGGACTAGTAGTATGAGGGCTAATGAAAGATGGAGTCCCTGGGACCCACAAGGTAGACAAGGAGGGAGTGTCGTGGAATCCCCGTCCTAATGCGGATGGAGGGGTCGGAGGGAACTCTGATGTCTCATAAGTAGTTTTCATCGTCAAAAGTATGATAAGTCCTCTATGAGAAAGAGGACTAATATCACGTCTCCTCCTCTTGTAAAGAGGTTCTGAAGGATCAAAAGGTGGTGATCCTGCTAAGTGACGAGACCGATGGGGAGCCATAACTCGATCCACGATGATTTTATAAAGAAATACTCAAGTAACAATGATCCCTAAATCCAACTAGTGAACACATAACACACCCATAAATAAGTTAGGATAAATGCACACCAACAAGGAATGAGGATAAATGAGCTCCCGATATGCAAGAGGTATGTCTCTCTTATGAGAGGCTCGAGAATCCCATAGACTACAAGCGAAGGTGCGTGAACAATTATAATGACCCTTAGCTTCAACACATAAATTGACTGTGTTATCTAACCCCTACCTAGAGGGGACACCCACATAACAATATTTACAAGTACCCCCTACAGTACCTAGGAAAAAGCAACTATGGTCAACTCAATATAACCAATGCTCAAGTGAACAATTGCAGGCGGGATCCACCGTATGGGCAGGGTAACTAAGCCTGAAGATCGAAAGCACCAAAGGTACCTCAAAATCCCCTTGATATGAATAAGATCCTAAAAATATCTTCAATGCTCATTGAAGGTAGTGGAGCGATATCCTCTCCACCAAAGTGCATGCTGCCTCGTGATTGACTCCCATGTAAGAGGATCTTCCCGAGAACACAAATTATATCAAGGATTTCTCTAATCTCTGGTCAAGCACCTAATTGTTTCCATTTTATAGTATTGGATAAGTTTACTCACATAATCATGTTCCAAGACTCTAAAACCTAATATTGTTGGTGCACCCTATAAAATAAAAAATTTCTAATCAATTTTATATTAAGTGTTAATTTTAATGAGTTGTGCTTACTCAAGGGACATGGTTGTGAAACTAGTGATGTTATGACTCGGTAAGAAAAGTGAATATGCACACCTGAAAACATTTCTAAGTACTTGTTTTCCAAATGAAAAGATGGTATGTCGCTAAACGAAATGCATAAAAATGACCTCTTTCTCTTCAAATGTGAATGCAATATTTCTTATATCAAGCCTAGAATAGTTCCATTCTGGGAAAAACCAATGCAATTGCTTCTTTTAATGCAAAATGTAAAATGCAGCTAAACATGCAACGATGCAAATATTTTTGTATTTTCAAAATAAATGGATGAAAATGCAAAATGGAATCACTAAACTCTCAACCCCTATAACAAGTACAAAGACACAATCCCAACAAGACACTAAGATTCAATGGTTCATGCACTAAAAGCAAAATAAAAAGTGGAAAAAAATGACAAGAACAAGTTTGCAAAAATACTAATAAAAAAGGTCTTTTCAGTCACAATAAAAGTATTCAACAAACAATATAGGGACCCTATAAGACTCAATAACACTCACAACCCACCCAACAATCACTTCAACCAAGATATCAAGCAAAAAATGAACTATATGTGTTTGTTCAAAGAACAACAACGTATGTACATGACCTGCTAAAGAACAACCCACATATATACGTGACCGTCAACACTATCACCTGTGTATACAAAATAAAGGGGGGAAAAAACAAGTTTAAATCCAAGTCACTCAAGGAAACTACCAATGGATGAATGTACAAATAAATGCGACATATATACTCAAAGAAATAGAGAGCAATTCAAGCAAAAATGCACCCAAAAACCCCAATAAAAAGGAGACTTCCCTAGTGGAGTCCCAAATTCTGTTACGAAGAAAATCTTCCTATGGCTTGGGGTGGACCACAACAGACATGATGACACCAGAAATCAACTCTAATTCCAAATATGCCATGTGAATGTAAATGCTAACAACATAAATAAATGTCTATACCTTAACCAAAAGTTTGAAGAAATATTTCATCGAGCTTCCAATCCAATGCTTGAAACCTACAACTTGTCCTCAACAACAAATATATCCAAGCATATAATTTATTCATGAAATGTAGCACCTACTCTAGCATAATCCATTTAACATGTGATAATAAAATCTACCCATGGACACATATATATAACATTTGCACATGAAATTAGATGAGAAAAGAGTATTTATATTAATTCAAAACATAAGTACAAAGTGACAATGTCTGACGGCAAGTCGTCGGAACTGAGAAACCAAGTTCCTCCACATGGGCTTCCACCATTTCAACCCTTTATGCAAAGGCAAGCTCATAAAGATAATGGAGAGCTTGGGAGAAGAACATAAATATGTCAATCAACAAGGATAAAGGGATGCACACTCAAGCATATGACAATGGGGCAAAATTTCACTATATTTTCCTTACTCTCAAAGTTTTTCCTCCTCCAATGCTTCACAATATCTCAATATATAACCCTCAAATGGGAAATTGAGGGTTGAATCAAAGCATTTTATAGCATATGGAAGGTTAAGGATCATAACCACTGTGACTTGGCATGGAAAATCCAAAATATTTTTAATTTTGAGCACAAAACCCGATGTACGTGGGTGGGTTGTAATGGTGCAACATGCTTATACGCAAGATGCATAATTGTTCACCCACGTGTGTCTTTAAAACTGGATTTTTGGGGGTTATACTGAAGCATAATGAATACACTAAGTAAGGGGGGTATAATGAGTCTACATAGGGACAAGGGAAGGCCATCAAGGCATGATGCATAAGGTGTGGCAAATCACACTATAATAAGAATTAGTCTCAATATCACTAATCGAAAGGGAAAATTAAAAATGGTGGTGGCATAGCATAAGAAACACACATAAATCCAACCCAGTTTGCCCAAACAAACAATAGAAGAAATGCAACTCAATTATGCCACTTTGGAAAATTGCTAGAAAGATGAGCAAAAATTACAAAAGGAGCTTGCAGCCTCATCAGAAAAATGCAAGGAGGTGCACCATAGCATAGCCAAGTCATTCAAAAGATGCCATTTTCCTCTTCCTTGAACATTTGAAGAACTTATTTCGAAAGCACAAAGGTTAACAGAACTCGGGACAATTAGAGATGAATACTTAGAAGCTATCTAGAGTACAAACCAAGTCACCACACAAGCCTTAATGGAATAGGTTGGGAAGCCCACATTGAAATTCCAATACCTGACTACTGGACACAACTTAGCAACCAAGGGATTGGCTTCTTTATCTAGAGAAGTTGTCCTTCATGAAGTGGGTTTACGTTTATTAGTGCCCCAATAGTTAAATGTAATTTCTTATGATTGTGTACTTTGGGACCAATTTATTCAAACTCAAGGGAACTCCCTATCCTAATTATGTAACTATAATTTTATTTTATCTTATTTTAAGTTGAGATATGAAAAGATAAAGTGACATGTGGATGGGAATCCCAAAAAGTTGTACTGCTGTGAGGGAAGTCGGATAGTCACCTAGGGGCCCAGGGCAAATGATAAAAGGTTAATTTAGAGAAGGGAGAGGGGCTTTTGGATGGAAATATTTGGCTACTCACTTTGTGTATGACTTATTTATGAAGATGAATATACAACTTCTAGACTCAAGTTTTGGCATGGGAAGCTATGTTGTTATGTGGATGAATGCCATGGAATTGATTTCCCGTTCTTTTGTCTCTCATATGCAGTAATATGTTTATGTTGGCATGCTAGATTATTCTAATGGTTCAATTCATCTTATTATATATGTTTGCATGTTCCTCACAATTTCCTTTCCTTGTTACAAGTTACAAGTGCAAAATTTGTTTACGTTGTAATTATCTTAGTATTTAATCTTACTTTGTAGTTGTGATATATTTCTTGCAAGGTGGTTATATGTTTATGAAATATATCTCGCCTCATTTGCTGCTAATTTTGTTAACTTTCGCTCCTGCAAGGATAGGTTAGGCTAGTTTAGGACTGCATTATAGAGTTAAGCATTCTACATTTCATTCATTAATTAAAACCCTAAGCGGTGGACCAATCCACAATCGATAAAAACCCTAACCAATGAACAATAGACGAGCCAGAATCTAGATGGGTTGCCTATTCCAAATGGTAAGAAGTCTAATTGGTATTTCTATTTGGGGATAACCCATATTGTGGATGCAAGGATTTTTTGGGCGTCAACACATCCATTAGTTGTAATTCAGTTTTTCTGTCGAACATTAACTTTTATTAATAATTAAGAACATGTGCTTCTTCATGTCACTACTTGAAATTTGGGAGGGAATAAGGTATGTACAATTTAGGAGTCATTATAAGGGATAAGAGTACCTTGTTATAAGGGAGTTGGTATATCAATTTGGCATTTGGATGGGATGTGACCTTAAATGAACCTATTATGGCGTGTCAATTTGGCATCTGGATGGGCTATGACTTAAAGTATACTATTATTATGAGAATAAAAAACCTAGGCAACTTGTTGCTTACAAGCTCAAAAGTTGAATTACTGTAAGTTTATCAGAAAAGGATACAATCGTGTTAAGTAAATATTGTTAATTATTTTCTAAATTACAAATGATTTACAGCAAGAAGTTGAATCCTCTAATCTCGAATTCATTTATCGTGGAACAAACTTTTCCATGATACTTTACTGTTCAGGCTTTTTTTGGACAAGATATCTGTCAACCTACATAAAATGTTTAAAAGGTACCCTCATCATGAAGAAACACGCATCAACCTTAAATATTTACTTTCAAATGAAGAATTTGATAATATACTTTTAGATAGCTAGTCTCATGCTGTGTAGAATGGTAAAGAAAGCATCAAGTTTTCATATTTATGTGACAACTAAATATTACAAATTCATGGATCTATTCAACAAGACAATCATTGTTTCCATGATCCCAGGTGGCAAGCATAATTTCATCAATGTTAACATGGCTAAGACATTGCAAGTGCTCACAAAGAAAATATTTAAAACACATTGGTTGAGGATGAGAATGTTAAGAATTTTAAAGAATTGGAGATTACTATGAATAATTATGTACATCATTCATATTTCTATGCTATAGATATCGATTATGTGGATATTGTTTTGGGATATGCTTGGATGAACTAAGTTGGAATAGTTAATATTGATATGCAAAATAAGTTTTTGAAGCTTTTTCACAAGAAGAATACAATTATATTGTATGATACTTCTCTTACTAAACAAGAATGGCCCAATGGGGCATATGGAGAAGTCCTTGAAAATAAATAGTTGAATTACCAATAAACACAATAAGCACATGAAGAACATCCCTTGGAAGTGCATAAAGAGGAAGAACAATTGAAAGAGCTATATGTATGAAAGGTACCACAGGTTGAAGGTCCACGGAACGGTATACGCGCTAACTAAAACGCCCCTAACCCGCCGGAATCCGACAAACAAATTTTAGCTGAAATCATAATTTCCGGTCTTTAAATCGTAATTTCAACCATTTGGGTACATTTAAAATGCCGGATTTACTCTAAGGCAGCTGCTAAACTTGCAAAATCACGAAAACACAAATTTACAGCAAAGATTTTGACGGATTTGGATCAGAAATTCACCGAAAAAGCGGGGCGTTTTAGTTGTCTTTTATCCTACTCAGAAGGTCCACATTTCACTAGGATGGTTTTATTCTTTTGTTTGGTACCAGTTGACTACATTGCTTAGTATATCATATTATATGGCTTCCTTTTATGTTTCATAATTAAAAACGTGGGTAACATGTTGCAACAAAGCAACTTACAAGGACAATTTTGTGGATATATTTTGTGTTTGAATATATGTTTGTGGTATATATTGCTTGTGAATACGATTATACTATAAATATGTAGAACAAGTAATCTTTTTTATGAAGGTTTTTGGCAAAGGCTCCAATATTGTTTTATGAATACTGTTTTATTGGCAATAGTATGAAGACTCTTGCATTTTAGATTTGACCAAATAGGTTCATGATACTGATGTTTCTGGCTCTATACTTCTTGGCTTACTTTCCCATATCACTAATCCCCATATTTTAGTTTTATAATTGGTTTCTTCTTTTTCTATTTTGCTACTACTGTATTTGTTTACATGCAGTGGATATTCATGTGTAACCATTTAGTTGTTTTCTAGTTATATATTTCATGGATTCTTTGCATGTCTTTAGTTAATGGTTTTAGGAAACTGTTATTTTGCTGCATATGTTAATTTTTACTTTTCTTGTGTAGGTAACGAGATTCTCTTATATTCATTTTTTACAAGGAACTCTATATTGTTGCCACCCAAGTAATCATTCCGTTAATGAATTATTGGCTTGTTGATCAAATCTATTTATTCACTATACAACAATTATAATGGTTTGTATACATGTGATTGGAACCATAGCAGACACACGCATCATTGATTCAAACAATGCAAGTGCAAGGGTGGTCATGGCGAGGGAAACAAGAAATCCTTATAATGTATAACCTATTCATATTTGTTTATTGAATTGACTAATTGCACATGGATTTTTTAATTGTTTAATCATGTTTGTTTGCATCTCTAAGTTGGAGAGACTATTGTTCCTTCCCTAACTCAAATCTATGTATACCATTGTATTATGTCTCCTAGTGATACCAATATGTCCAAATTGATAAGGATTATCAACACAACCATTGTCATTTAATGTTCAATGGTGACAACTCACACATATGAAACCATTGAGTATCATTTGTGATGTTTTTTTTGTTGATTTTTAATGTATACACGATCATATTTCTTAAAGTAGTTGTTGATAAGTAGCTAAATATGTGATTTAATTAATGCGCAAGTTGTTGACCCTGTAGTGCCTTCTTCTACCATTCCCACAATGACCATAGTTGGTCACAATAAGCAAATAACATTTAAGTAAATGATGTTACTAAATTGTTTGTTTTGAAACTTTTGTAATTAACATATGGTTGTAATTACCATCAATTTGAGAAGTTTTCACCATTAGGTCATCATCAATACAACCTCGTTACTAATTATTACCACCCAAACTAGAATGCACGATTAAAGTCCCAAAGATGCATAGTATCTCAAGGGGTATCAAGGGAAATAAGATAATTTCACCAAACATATCCCCTCTCACTTTAGGTTGGCTCTTCTCCAACTCAAGGGGGAACATTCCTTAAGGTTAGGGTTCACTAGGGAAAAAACAATAAGGAGCAAGATAATGGGAGCATAAGAGAACCCACTTCAATGGGCTAATGCCAATCCAACCCGAGGCAAAATGGAGTCAATAGTTACTAACTTAGAGGGCCCTACTTCAAAGGTCATCTTACAAAGAGTAATGTTCCAAGCCTCCAACTATTTATAGATGTATTGGAGGGTTAAACTTATGATCACAAGGGGAATAACAAGTCCCTCCGTTACTTCCTTTCTTTAGTGAAACCCTACACTGGAAGGGGTTAGATTTACAGAATCTTGACGAGGATTAGTACAAAGAAAAACCTCCCTCTATGCAAGAACTTCAATTGAATCCAACATAAAACCTTATCCAAGATCCAATCCACTTATACAATATTGTCCCTAAAATGACTCAAGAGAAGAAACATGGACAATGCTAGCAAATATGATCTCCAATAGATAAGCACAATAAAAAGATAAATGCCACACATTCACAAGAGAGAAATACTTGTACAAACATTGCTCTAAAGAATGATATTTAAATTAAGCTAAAACAGAGATAAAAAAATCCAACCATGAGTTTAAATGAAGAAGTGAATCTCTTTATATAGGAGTCATCCTTTACAAAAAAAAAAAAATATTCATTATTTCCTTAGATCCAAGTGAGGATGGAGTAAAATAAGACAAAAGCCCCACTTACTTCTAAACGACTCTTAACAAAGCAACAAAATAAAGTGGTCAAGCCACTTGTACATTACAAGAGATATATGAATCTCCAAACAAGGGGTGCCTCTATTAAACAAAGAAATCCGATGCTAAGTGATGATGCAACATAGCCTGCAAATGTGTGCTCCAAAAGTGTGTGATCCTTTCAAGAACATTCTTTAATAAACTTGGCAACTTTATTTTAAAACAATAATATTCCTTCATGAGAATATACGACACCATTGGAGCCCCCTTTAAGTGGGTGACTATGTCCCACAAAGTTGAAATGCGTTAGCCTCTCCAATAGACATATGCTAACAATCCCTTAACATGGACTTTTTTTTATCCATTCAATTGGATCTTCAATTGCATCTTCTTGCATTAAACCAATTCCTTATAAAAGATTTATTGATTGGCAATAGACTCAATCTCTACTGAATTGAAACGTGTAGCGACTATTGTTAAAGCTTTCAAGGTAGGATTCCACCACATCATACAAATCACCATAATGGAATTGAGTATGGAATTTTTTTGAGATATACAGAGTTGGGTGCAGCATCCTTGACTCAACAGTGCCGACTTTGACCATCATAGGTTTGGTATATGTGTCTTATCAACAATTTCGTCAATCTTGACCACTGAATGTCTTTTCAACTCCGTCTTTGTATTCTTAACAACTTTGCTTTGTCTCTTTTTGGTATATGAATATGCAAAAGCTACTTGACTCCACAAAATTTTCCTTGAATTTTTTTAGCAAACTTATTCCACAAAATTGTACAACAAGGAATTTGATTCTTAAGAGCGATTAATTATATTAAGATTCAATTTTCTTGAAAGAACTTTGAAAGGAGAATAAAGACAACAATGCATTTAAGGCTTGTCCTGCTGACACGACTACATGCAAATATCCCAAAGGTTGCACACCATTGTGTTTTGCTATAGTTTTTATAGCTTTATCATCCACAAGAGCAAAAACATTCTCCATACTATTCTCATCAACAGTTAAATTAGAGAGATGGTTTGTTAATCCACCTCTAGAGAACTGTTTCTTTTTACAAAGATTGATAAAAAAGACTTAAAGCCGTTGCAATACATCATACATGCCCCTTTTGCATGCTCAAGTTAGTAATGAATGAATATAGCATGATATGAATAATCTCTACAAAACATCTTTCTACAAATGACACTTAGATCATGATTGATGTATCTAATGGCTTGTTAAACAGAGGATAAAGACATTTTCTCGGTTGCTTGTTTTAATAATGAGGCATTTAGCAATCCAAATCTACCGCAACACTTTAATTTAACCAAAATTTTGTTATTAATAATATTGGGCCATGCAAAAAAACTATCAAGAATATGGGCTATGTTAATTCCCAAGAGTTACTTATCCCGTAGCTAAAGTTTCACTGTCATTTTTGTAGTTTGCTTCAATCCTTAGGGAAGCAAAAGGAGCACCTTATACCACTAGAGAGGTCATGAAATAAGCTCTATATCCATATAAAAAATTCACTAATAGATAAATGTCATTCTCTCAATTTGGCACTATGTTATTAAGCTCATTATCCATTCAAGCCTATGTTGTTAGCAACACATCCTTTTAAGTTTGTGGATGACATTTAATAATGGGTTGTCCAAGCATACCTGTGGGTCCTAAGAACCAATTTCCATGTTTTAGATTTGAGTGATATGTAGCATGCATAATTCTATCAAATAAAAGTGAAAGAGCATGTTTATACCTCTATCATATTGACATTAACACTCATAATAGTGTTGTGAAAGGTAAATTCAGTTCAATATATAACTGCAACACATTTGAAATTTCGATAGCGTCACGATGCACATAACTTAATGTTAATGCAATAGATGCATCCAATGATCAAAATCATTTCAATCTTTATAATTTCAGAATAACTGCATTCCAATTTCAGATGAGAAGAAAATGTTGACACTTTTTCCCAGTGCCTTGCTACATGGCTTGCAAAAATTATGGAATTTCACACGTTTTTTCTTTGCAAAGTTTTTGTTATGGTCAAAACAATTGACATCGTGTACACAGGATTGAGAGCCTACAAATCTCAACATAATGATTAAGAGCCTATGTTTCAAATAATTTGATTAAGAGCCTACAGATCTCAACATAATGATTAAGAGCCTAAAAATCTCAACATACTGATTAAGAGCCCATGTTTCAAATTATTTGATGCACAAATGATTAAGAGCATACAAATCTGAACATAATGTACATATGATTGTACACATGATACTATGCCCATTAGTTGATGTAAGAAAAGAAACTTCTAGAATCAGAGAGTTAGGGGAAAACATTGACATTGAAAGCAATAAGAAGCTGAATTTAAACATGTGAGCAATTTTTACGAAAAAAAAAAAAAAACAGAAGGAAACAACAATATTCACTTGCAAATTGGACATATATTTATATCGTATGTTGTATCCACATACATATACACAAGATCATGGCACAAAGTGGATGCTTATAGCAAAATGCAATGTACATATTTGCAAAAGGACTTGATACATGCTCTAATAATAAATCTACTACAATGTTTCACTGCAAAAGAGATTGCTCAATAGATGAACACAAATAAAAACATTAACAATGATGCTATTTGCTGTCTGCATATAGAGCAAAATATGATTGACATTTATTAGCACTGTGTAGTCAAACTCTCAATAGTCAAATGATTGTTCCAGTCATATTTCTTTGAGTATGTTGTAGATTGCATGTCACTTTATGTATTGCCAATTAGTAGATTGAGCAAGTGCTGCAAGGCATTTGTATATATGCAGACGTAAAAATGGATAACACTCACATATTCATTTCAAAATAGGATTAGCTAATAGATGCACAAAAAACAAAAAAACACATGAGAAATAACAACATTTGGTTACCATGTAGAGAGCAAAAGACTGGCCATATTTCTTAGTGCACTGTATTCAAATTTCTATAGTGTCCATAATAGTCCTCCAGTCGAATTTATGTGATTATGTTATCCATTGTCATCGAGAAATATCCCTTTCTTTCAAATGTAAGCAAAAACTGCAAACTCAACGAAATGTCTACTTTGTATCCTTGATAACTAATTTCAGCAAGTGTTGGGAAAGTACATTGGAATGCATCGAGTAGCTAGTTTTGCTTGTGCATAAAAAAAACAAATTATGAAGAGTGAATAAGGAGATTAGTGCAAATGATTTGATTTCTCTATATTTAACACATGAACTTTTCTAGCCAATGAATGATGAAATAATAACGTGGACACACAAAAGAGACAGTTCTTACTATTGCAACGTTGTCTATAATTACTTCTCCATCCCTTATGCATAAGAGGAACCCATTTCTAATCTTTTCACATCTTGCGACAATTACAGCAACACTGCCAACATAATATGCATTTTTTTAATTCTACCAAGCCTTGTATATTGACATTTGGTGTTAATATTCTTTTTTAGCAAACTTAAGGTATAGTCTCAACACTACTATTTGAAGTGATTTGCAAATAATATTCTAAGTCTTCTCTCTCATATGTCATTTGTTGTGAGCACAAAATTGGTTATTCGAATACTTGAGTCAACTTGAAGCTGAGACCGATACACTGGTATGATATTGTAACTAATGTTCATAGTGATGGTTATCTGAACGTTTCTGTTAACCAAAGCAACATATATCAGTTATGCATTACAAGGCGAATGAGGGTTCTTGTTGCAACCTGACCCGTACAGAGACGAGATATCACCCTAAAAAACATTTGTGTAATTTTTTTTGTGAGAAGTCAATAACTAAACATGGTTGTTGAGTAGTAGGATTAAAACTACAAAAATCAATGGTAAAAGAAATAAGCAAAGTAGAAGACATGGGCTGTCAAGAAGACATTGTGTAATTGAAGTCTCTAAGCATGTTGCAAATAGTTGTACTAAAAACAATAGTACCACTTCTCTCTATTTTGACTGCCAGCATGCAACTTAACATCTTTAACATAAACAAAAACAAAATGTGCATTGTTCGGAGAAAGAGTAAGAAGGGAGGATTGAGCTCCAAGAAACGAGGGTGGGAGTTTGAGGGTTTGGGGAGGATTTGCAGCCTACGGCCAGTAGTCGCCCAGGCTTGTGCCCCCTCCTCCTCTCAGATCCGCTGCTCTGTAAAAGTATTAGTGAGCTCTTTCTCCGCCCACTTTCTCAGGCCGAAGGGATTGTTCAGGACGACTACGATTAATGGTTGGGGAGCTAGATGGTCGCGGGATTGACTTATTGGGGACTTTCAAGAATTTGGCGGTGATCTAGCTGAAATTCAAGTAGCTGGTAGCTTCTTGGCCAAGGCTTCTCAAGATGGAAGCAGGGAACACTGTCTCACGCCTTTAGGCTTTTCTTGATTTATTTGGGGTTTCATCTTTGCATGGTGCAAGAATGATCCCCCATCGATCCTCTCACATGGTCAGATATTGTGCTCAATCGACCACGGGTCTCGAGAAGTCCAGTTGACTGCCGTGAGCCTGGCGTGTCTATTCCTGATTGAAATCAATCCCCTTTGCGTGCTTTGAACGGATCCTTTTGAGGTCATGGTATTTTTCGAACTTGCCCCGCGGATCGTATGATTCGTTTTATGGGTTATGTGCTTTTTTCCCGATTTTGATGGGTTTTTCTAGATATACGGTCATCTTGGCCTTGGCCTTGCGGTTCAAACCCCTGCTTCTTGGTGTCATACTGGATCCGCCATTGTGAGAAATTGCTGTTCGCGGACCTGATTCCTGTCGGCTCTGGATGATGACTGGATCGTGGTGGGATTTCTATGCCTTCCAATGAGGGCGTGGAGTGCCGAACCTTCTTGCCATGGACTCGTCCATTCGCCAGGGTTGAATGCGTCCAGGCTTCTTTAGAGTTTTTGCAGCGGGGTTTTTTTTTCCAAGATCGGTGGGTTTTTTTCCAAGAGGGGTCGGGTGCTGGACGAATGGCTCCTTTATGATCTGTTTGATTTTGCTGAGAAAGATTGCCTGCCGTATACGGCAGTGATGGTGTCTGTTTGATATATATCTTGCGTGGCGACCCGTTTTGCTCTTTCGAGAACTTTGCGGCGGCGACGACATCTCAGAGGCTGTGGCCTTTGCTTTTGGCAGTATGTCTCATCACAGATTTTTGTGACCTGTTTATTGATTTGGGTTGTGATATCCATATTTTGGATAGTTTTGTAATTTTTTTGGTTACGCTTATACGAGTCAGCTAATATGTGACAATGTAGGGATCCTAGTGATCCTCTTACATGTGCAAATATGTAATTTTGTTCTACTTTGAAATAAAATTATGAATTTTTTCCGAGGAAAAAAAAAAACGTGCATTGTTCATTTCAATTGAAAAAAATATTTTTGTTAACACACCATATAGAAAAATAAAAATGTTTAAAAATTTTCACGAGAACAATTGGCTCAAGCTAGTATTTTTTGGTAGAAGCACATGACTCTGTTTGTTGAGGTCTATTTTAGATTTCTTCATGCAATCCAACATCTTCAGTAGATGCTGGAACATATTCCACACTATTGGTTTCAAGTAAAAAAACATGAGGCTCTCGAGCATCAATAATTAATAATAAATGTGTTTCAACTATCTTATCTACTTAGTATTCTAAGTGAGTTGGGAACAACCACTTAAAGAGGGACCAAGCAGACCAGGGGAATGATTCTTTAAATATTAACAAATGAAAATATTAAAGAAAATAGAATAAGAAAAAGGTTAAGAAAAGATTAATTAAAAAATTAAAAGAAATGAGAAAAAATAACCCTAACTACTTCTTCAATGAAGACAGATATAAAGGAAGGAATGAAAATGAAAAGAGGGTCATTTTTTCCTAAATGAAGAAACAACAACCAAATGCATGAACAAGCCCTCCCTTCAAAGGAAAAGTTGCAGAGATAGGGAATACTAGGAGTATTGGTTTGTACACAACTAGAAGGTTCAGTTGTAAATCCTAGAGCTCTTTAATGACCATGAAAGGAACATGGTAGTCTTGGAGGGAGGATTATTAAAGGTAATCTCATGAGGTTTTACACAAATTTGGTAAAAAACCTCGTGGGTACTATGTAATAGACTAATTTAGAGAGAACAAACAATTTACCTTGATTATTCCCTGTTTAAGGGCTTGGTCTGGCTCAGCGGTGATTAACTAAGTTGGAATTACATAACTACTCATGAATCTATGACTGGGAGGAAAGTGGTAGTTACCAACTTAGTTGGTATGCTAAGGCTGATAATTCATTCTTATTCTTTCATCTTATTTTAAATCCTATTTACTGTATGGAAATAAATTCTTTTGGAATTTCTGTAGGACTTAATTAAAAATAGATTTGTTGATTTTAAAAGCATAGAATGTTATCATAGATTCTGAAGAGTCTTACATAAGTTATATTTATACTCTCAAAATTTCTGATAGGAATGAAAATTGTATATTTAACATGTTATTCTTGAAAATGTTTTTTAGGAATGTTAAATATTTCTGTAAGGATTAAAGATGTTGATAAATAGGATTGTTTTTATTGGATTATAATAACTCTATTTGATGTTAAATACTGCAGAGGTAAGACTTTATGTTTGATTGAAGTCTATTTATTTAACTGCTAGTTAGATAATTCATAAATAAATTTAGGGATAATAGATACCCAGGAATAAAACTCTCGTAAAAATATAACCATGGAGGAACAATTAAGTTCCTTGAACACAAGGTCTTTAGTCCAGAGTTAGGGTCTCTCTCTCTCTCTCTCTCTCTCTCTCTCTCTCTCTCTCTATATATATATATATATATATATATATATATATATAAGACTCAAATTGAAAATAACAATAGTTTTAATATTGTTGTTACTAGAATACGAGAAATATCTAAACTTCATATTAAAGTTATTAATAATTATGGTAAGTTTAAACAAATGCTTTCTAATAATTACAAGTCATACAAAGTTCTAGGAGTAGTTTAATATTGAATTCTTATAGGGATCGAGACCTCTTAACAAATTTATAAACAAATTACATTTATCAAGAAACAATAAATAATTTTCTACTTTGTTGTCGCCTTTCACACACCTGGGGGTTAAGCGCAACAAAAATATTCAAGCTACTAGGTTTGTCCTTAGGGGCAAGTCTTGAGTCAAGTACTGTCACTTGACCTTAACTCCCCCATTTAGGAAAAACTCCTAACGAAGCCAAGGGGGGTGGTCCCTAAGAAAGAGTTGTCTAAGGCTCTTAAGTTTTAGTTGTTAATGATGGAAGTAAGTTGTTTAGGAGTTTTTTGAAGGGAAACTACTGAGACAATATTGTTTTCAAATTTAAATAAATATTCCATTAGCATAATATTAACACATAAGCAAATTGAAATAAAAGTGAATCAGATCAGTGCCAATGGGGTCAAAGTAAAATAATGTTGTTGAAATGAAATGTTTTGCAATGTGTCTTGGTCAGTTTTAGTTATTAAAACATGAGTTGATTTACGGGAAGGGGATTCTCGATATACCGAACGTACTAAGAATATATCCGGAAGATGAAGAAAGTGGTTCCTCACACAGAAATGTGGGCGGAATCAGAGTCTCTGAGAAAGTGTTCAACACTACACCAACAAGGATGTATCCCGACTGAATATCGAGGTCGCTACTCTGTGGTTCTCGCTTCCTTTGAAGAATTTTTCCACGACTGTCAAATATGATACCCCGGATCTTCGTAATGTATTTTTGGGTAGCTGATTTTATCAATGAATTATTAGATTAATGTGAGGAATTTAGAGAGTGTCGAAAACCGCTTTTGATTCCCCAACGACCAAGCAAAACCGATAGAGGGAAAGAGCATACACGATTTCAAGAAAAATGTTTATTCCAATTTGATGAAGCAAAATATGTTTTTAGAATCAAATACACTAATGACAAATTAAATTGCAACTATGTGTCACTTTCTGATCATCCACCAATAATTGATAAAAATCCTTTGGTTGGTGGCGAGAGTGTTGGGTGTTATATCATCTAGATTAATTCACCTAATATTTAATTATCGACCGGGGTTGGTAAGATTAGAGTTGACACAAAATATATGCGAAGGTATAGGGATTCCTATGGTGTCGTGGAAATATTTTAACAAACAAAAGATCGAAAGATCTTTCAAAATGAAAGACTGAGTCAAACTCCTAAGAATTGAACTATTAAGGTAATTAAACCGGAACATAATACTAAACTAAACAATCAATAATTTATTTCATAAGCAAATAACTTTAAACCGAAAAAGATACTATCAACAACTAATTTTTCAAATGGGAAACTAGGATGCAAGGAAGACCTAATTCATAAAAAAGTAGAACACTTAATGAAAGAAACAAGTAGAAAACTTAATAAAAAGAAACAAGTAGAAAACTTAATAGGAATATCTTTGAATTATGTCCTACAAGTCTCTTTCAGTAATCACACAATGAAAAATGAACAACCTAAAACGTACTAAGGATAACTCATCTAATACTTAATTTTACATGCAAACGGATAAATCAATCCAAAGGCATGAACAAAAAACAGTACAATAGTAAAAAGAAATCAGAAACAAATTCAAGAAATAAAACATAAAATAGCTCATAACATATTCAAGGTGAAAAGAAGTAAGGTGACTTTTAATAAATAACCTAAAACAATCCAAATTTAACTTTAATGTAAAATAGAACTATCCTTTAACTATTACAGTCAAAGCATACTTCAAATACTAAAGAAACAGAACTTAAAACAATTTCAAAACACATTAAAAACACTAAAAATGAAACGATGGGCTGAATGACAAACTGAACTATGGGTCTGAAAGGGGTGACTGAATGACAGTTTAAATAGGATGTCCAAATGACAGTCTGTACAATTAAAATAACAGAAATTAACCTAAATGATCTAATCTTCAACTGAATTTATGCACATGTAACTATAATGCAAAGAGACAACAAGTAAACCTACTTATTAATCAAATTTGATAGTGAAATAAACTTAAAGAAATTCATAAACATAAAGCAATCATTAAGAAATAAACTGGAATTTAAATAAACTTATACAGAAAGGAAATAAACAAAATTGATTTTACTTTAACTTGATAACAACGATCTATTCTATCTACTTGCAAATAAACTGAACAGTAAAGCTATAAATGAAATGATTGAAAGCAAATTGAAAGCAAACTATGCATGTTACTAGCTATTTGATTTCAGAAATAAAATGCATTACAGGAAATAAATGAAATAAACGTTTACAATGATCTAATAGTAGAAACAAACTGGAAATTAAACTAACTACAAAAGAAGAAAGGTAATGAAACTACAAGAAAAGAAACCTCTGGTTGATGAGGGACCCTCTCAGCAATCAGGGGTGATGCCTGGCTAACGCTTACTCGAACGCAATCATAAACAACAAAGCATACGATTCTATTAAAACTATGGAACAGAGTTACATAATTCTTCTCTTCAAAAACGACTGTCTAACAAATGAAATGATCAAATCTTTAACTCTGCACATGGAGGTGTTTATATACAATGTTACAGGGAGCAAGTTGACCCTTTAGTGGTCGACTGCTCTCTAAATTTAGCCAACCATAATGACGTCTAACTAATCAAACTCCAACACAAAGGACCATTCCTTATTCATCGCGCATCGACTCTCTTCATTGCGTGATGTAGGGCACAGGCTCCTTTGTTAACGCGAATGGATCTCTTTAGCATGCGTGATGTGGCATACAACTCCTTCTTTAGCACGACAGTGGGACTGGTGTTGGACAGAGGAGAGAACGCTAAAGAGTCTTCTAGAACGCGAATCATTTCATCACGCAAACACATAGACTATTGGTGTGGCATCGAGCAGAGGCAGCGTGATGGTGAGTTTTCTAGAACAGGAGCTTCTCCATCACCCAAATGCATGGACAACAGGTAGTTCGCAGGTCGTTTCAACATCTTAATGCCTGAAATCGGTTTTCAGTAGCGCGCGGTTGGTTCGGCGAATTGAACGATGAGCTGGACCGTGAGCTGGATATGGTGGGCACATATCTAGGACGAATGCAATGTCTTTTTGCTGGTGCGCTAAGGACTATGGTCTGTAATAACATCATTTTAATACTTGGAAACCTGCCAACGAATATCGCGCAGCGAGCTGGAAAATGAGTTGAACATGTTGTGCAGATAGCTAGCTTAATGCGTGTTTGTTGTTAATTCGCCCAAAGAGGATATATAACCTACAAACATATACATACATACATACATACATACATACATACATACATACACACACACACACACACACACACACACACATATATATATATATATATATCAAATGCGCTTCAAACAATGTCAATTTTAACCAATAAAATCGTAAAAAGATAGTAATAAACATATTTTACATAAACCTCAAATTCATTCATACCTGGGGATGAATAGTGAGCCGTGTGACAGAAAATATGTAAAAAGATGACAAAACATATGTTTAAATGAGTAATTTAATTGCCAAAAATGATGACAAATATGGGATCAACATTTCCCCAAACCGGAGAAATGCCAGGTCGCACTGAGCAAAAAGAAAGATAACTTAGGAAGAAGGTGGAGCTGTGCTAGCAGCTGCCTTTGACTTGGCAGATGAAGGAGGTGATTTAAACTGGCTTGTGCTTTCAAAGTAGCATATCTTTCATGTCAAATGTTGTATGAAAATTAAATGGCTTTGTTAAGTTCTTCAACATTCTTGATTTGATAGCTTTCAAGTTCAAAACAATTCTGCATTGTTCAATAGTTATGATATAGAATCTTTTTGTAGAGAGTGTAAGAAAAATGGCTGAAAACAACTCTACAGAAATAATGAAAATGAAAAACAATGTAATATCAAGAAGTTTGGCTTGTTTAAGAAATCACGCTATCATAGCTAACCTTGAAATTATGGCATAGGTGAATTCGTAAGGTTTGAAATTAGTTCAACCATGTCCAAAGTAAAACTTTGGACAGGTTGAACGTATGACACGAGGGCATAAATCACATTTTCGATAACCTTGATTAACAAGAAGATCGGTCATTTGATAGTTTACATGCATGATTGGGTAAGAGGATAGGGTTGCCTACAATGAAATGATGGAAAAAACTTTTAAGGTCAAAGCATCCATATGGAGGCAAACAACTATTTGTCAAAAAATAAATCATAAGTTCTATGATATCACACTGTTTTATTTAGATCGTCATTTGGTATTTCATTTGGACTTTCATTCGATCTTCATATAGTTCTCCATATTGGTTTTTCTGTCAAAATATGGTTCATGCTATAACCAAGTTCCATTGTTTACATTTGTTAGGGATAAATAGATTTGACATAAATAATGAAAAATAAAAACAATCTAATTTTTCCTAATCCTCCCCCAAACCAAAGATATGGCGTGTCCTCAAGCCAGACAAGAGAGAATAATTGATTGTTCCATATAATGAAAATAAGATTTCTATCATACTGTTATTATTTTGTAAGAAAAAGAAAAACTAATGATTCAGATATGTATATTCATGAAAAATATAACAGTGCTTAGAAAGAGTACGTGCATGAAGATAATATAACAAAAAGAATGCCATAGGAAAAGCTAGTCATCCATGCCTCATTTGAAAGATTTCTGTCATCACAAAATATGTAAGTTTACCCCAGAGTGTGTGAGATTTACAGCTATGAGTCCCATTTCTAGGATAATGACATCCTAGGTATTTGTTGAATTAGATGGCCAAGGTCAAGCCCAACTTACAACCACTCTCAAATGACATTATAAACAATTGGCTGTGACATGTTTATCCATAAATTCTAAAAATTTTCTTTATAGTATCATTGTTTTACAAACTATGTGCATAGTAGTGTATTAACTAGTTCTCTTTTACCTGGTATTGCCCCGCTATCAGGAGGCCTGTTCAGTACCCCGACTTGTTTACCTTGGTACCATGCAAGCATAGTCTCACTGCCAGTGAGCCTGTTCAGTACCCCGACGGGTTTACTTGCATTTATCGAGCTTCCGTGTTGTAATTTTTTACTTAGCATTGACCCGCTTCCAGCAGGCCTGTTCAGTACCCCGGCGGGTTTGCCTTATATAATGATATTAAATATATGGAAGTCGATTGGTACTGGAGCGTGTTAAGTCCTCCTAAACACATAATTCAATTTTTTAAAATAAACTTATAAGTAATTTCATAATGGCCTTAACCATAGATCATGTCAAAAGAGAATAACTTAAAGTTGTTCTTTGACCTTACAGTCCTTCTTTATTCATAAAAGATAAGTAATGTTCCCCACAGGAAAAAATTTCACTTACTCTCGAGTTATCACCAAAATACTTTGAGAGACAAGTTTTGATAACAAGTATAGGATGAACTAGTAATCCATAGGTGTAAGCTGAGATTGTGAAAAATATGATAATGAAAGTGGGTTTGTCAAGCAACTATTAAAAAACAAATCAGAAATATACAGGTCTGAATCAAAATACCAAAGACCATATGAATCATAGAAGAGCTGGTTAAGAATGATATACAAAGGATTGTATTTTTTTGATTTTCACTATAAGCTGCAAATTTCAAAAGTACCCCAAGAAAGGTTAAGATACATGATCAGTGTTTTAACATACTTCCCTTTTCCAAGCAATACTCCATGAGTTGCTTATAGAGATAAAGTACTTGTAAAACACCCAAAACTTCATAAAATTAAAATTTTTCTTGCGACAATTAATGTTTACAAATCGTTGCTTAAGAGAGTAACTTAACTGCAAACAATTAACATTCTAAAAGGTATAATCTAGATACTAAAACAAATTCATTTATTAATTTCTATATTACTTTCTTTACTAACTGCTTTCAAAATTTAGTAATGAAGATCGATCCAGAATGTAAATGGTTTGAAGTAGAAAGTATTGAAATCAACAATTTATTTAATTATGAGTGCAAGGTACTAAAGTTTGTTTTTGCTTACTGAAGGAACTTTCTGGTTGTGCCGAGGCTTACTTAGCTTATTGAATCTAATGCAGTGAAAATGATGATTCTTGTACAGGTCTTTTTACAGGTAAAACGTTTTGTTTCTAGTTTCAGAATCGAGATTAATTATCTCAACTTGCAAAAGTAAAATGCTAGAATATTTATTTAATTTAAGGCTTTGAGTAATGAAGGTATTGTCAAACCTGTTTCCTTTCCTAATCTTGAATTTGTTATGTTATTGCAAAACGTTTGAGGTCTAAGATTTTTTAACCTTCTTGTTCTAGGTTTAATGACATAATGTTTGCCTATATTTTTTTATATTTAAAGGCATAAGTACGTAGACAATACAAGCAAATTAGAAACATACGTTTTTAGCCTAGCTATGAATATAACTTGTAAATCTTATATTTATCCTATCGTTGGTATATTAGATCCTAATCCTACATGCAACACTATAGAATGAAAAATTCTATAAACTAAATCTTGCAATACCTTTATTACTTTTACCAAAGTATTTCATATGCAATTGTATTAACGTATACTCGAATGTTAACATAAACAAGTATTAACATATGCCTAGGTATTGTCATAAAGTTAAAGAATGAACATTTGTATATGCAAAAATAATGATTTATGCAAAGTATAGTTTTGATATTTTCCTAGGTATTTAACGCATGAATGCGCAAAAGTATAAAATATATGTATATAAGCATAGTATTAGCATTTAACATTTGTTTGTATAGCAGGTTAAATGATGCCATTTAGGACTATAGAGAAAACCCATACTATCGAAGAGGAAGTGGAATCCACGTGTGATGAGCTTGTTGGCTAAGGTTTTATCAGTGTAACCCTAGCTATATATTCATCCCAAACCTAAAATCACGCTTGTTCTCCACCTTTTTCGTTGTTTGAGGGCAGAGCCGACAGGCTTCCGGCCTGTTCGACCTCCATAGCAACCACCCAGTCTTTTTATCTCGCAACAAGAGTTCCAAAAACTGGAACTGTATGTTCCTTGCCATCATGGTCTAGAATGTGGAGTTTTTAGGTTCTATCTTCGAGATTTCCGTCGCGGTTTCTTGGCTTTTGTTGTGGTGTACACCATTCTCCTTTACCTTCCATCGCATAGTGGTCTCAGGCTGAGAGTTGCTTCCAAAATGATGGTTTGATATTAAAGTTTGCGGCCGTGAGTGATATACTCCAGGTAAATAATTTTTTGACTTCACCCCTTTGCTCTTTTCATTTTTACATTACAGATTTTAAAAAGTTTTTAAGGAAGAAAAGTGTTGACTGTTTTTGAATCTTCACTACAGCTGGTAAGTTGCCATAACAAGGCCGAAGGAGAGTGCGAGAAGAACGTATTGCTACCAGATTTAACTCCTACACCTTGCAAACAACCAGGTAAGCCTCGGTTTACCCTGAGGTCCCCTTCTACGATTGTGTAAGAACCATGGCGTGATTTGGCGGGAAGTGACTCTGGTGAAGTTTGGGGTTTATACGCCGTGACTGTAATTAGGTTAATTTTCCTTTTTTGTAAAGACCATAAGGTCGTAGATATAATATGTTAGATTTTCAAAGGATTAGGGTTAGAATTATTTCTTTGTTTGAAAGAAAGAAAAACAGTGTAGGGTTTTAAGAAGAAACCTCTCAACCCGATGGTTGACAACAAGGTAGAAAAAGATTTTGGTTTTGATAAAAAATACTTGCGATTCTAAATTGAAGATGCCATTTGGCATATAACGATTTTTATTGGAAATATGTTGGTGAGGATGTAACAGTGGAAGAGGAACTTGATTTTATTAAAGACTTTCCACTAAAGACAGTTTTGTAAAATTTATTTACATTTGGCTTGCAAGATCAGTTGATTTTTAAATTTTATACTACTGTTTTGTAAAAGAGTTAGTTTAAGGGTTTTAACTATAAACTAAGTGTATTATAAACTCTGTAATTTTTTTTTGTTTAAAAGGTAAGAACAACCGTTTATTACCAGAATACTTCAAGTGACTTTGTGTAAACGAATACTGAGGGTTTAATTCCGTGACTCTAGCTTGATTTATTAAACTCTATTTTTAGTTTTGTGAAATAAAATAAGAATACTGTGCACTGTTTTGTTGTTTTTACTATTAATTATTTAATATTTGATGGTTGTAGAGTATTACTGCAGTTAACATAATTGTGATTCATAATACCTAAATTATTACTATAATTTAGTTTTACTGTCTAATTAGTCTAATGTTGTTCCAATTGCATTATTTTTCTATTCTGTGTTAGTTAATAAATATATGTATATATTTAATTAAGCCTTAGAGATAGTTGTTTTTACCGTGTTAAAAAGAACACAGTTGCACAAACTGTATAAAGGGTTTTCGTAAGTATTCTTTAAGGTACTTTATGGTTGTAATTAAATAGAAGTATTCATTCACATAAACTTCTAGAGTTGAGGAAGTTTCTATTAATATTTCTAGAATAGATTAATAGTAGAAGATAAAAGATCAAATTCACTCACGTCTTAAATTGATTTATTCATCATTCTTAAATTTACCTACTGTACTAAAGTACTACCTCTACGAAGGTGTGGAAAAATACGGCAAGGATATTTCTTTCATTCTTTTAACAATATATTTAAAACCCCAATTCAATCATTCAAATACACATTTGACTAAAATTTTATTTATCTTTGAACAATAAGAGATTTAACTATCTAATTTTAAAAACAAAAGAGTCAGTCATATATAAACATCAATTCCTAAATTCATACAGTCCAGTTACTATGCTTGCATAGAGAAAATTAAATAACATTTAGAACCTAGTAATATAGCAGAGGAGACAACAGTCTAAGGAGCCCGTTCCACCCAACCAAATTCTTGAAGATGGCTTAACAGCTAGGCTTAGGACCCCCGAGCTTGTCCACTGGTCCACCTGGTTGAAAGCACTAGGTGAGAGAATGGGATAAGAAACCCCTGCAACTCCACAGAGTAATTAGTAGTAAAACTTTTGTCTATAGCTATAAGAACTCAGCCAAAATAGCTGCAGTAGTTCAGTAAATCAACACTTTCGGACTCAATCACCTCTGCCTTTCCCCTCCATCGAACCTCTTGTGCCCAAATTTCACTTAGAAACTTCACAAGTAAAAATTGAACAGCCCCAGCTGAATTCGATGGGTAGTTTATAAGCATGCCTAGGTCTTTTTGGTCAGTTTTTCACTAAATGAGCCACCTACTCTTGTTCCACTTTCCTGGGGAACATGACCACAAAAATGGGGAAGTTTCCTCCTGCAACAACTAGAAGTAGTTCGAGGATGTTTCCAACTGTCAATCTGATCTCAACCTAGCCTATTCCACCAAGTGGCCAGTAGACACTCATTTAAGAGCCTCCTTAAGCTGTTGTCTCATCTTCTATTTATTAATTAATAAAATATTCAACAATTAAATAAAATCATCCTTGACCCCTTGGTCAATAATTACAAAATTTACAATACAATTAAAGCATAATGTCTTCTCAAACATAAAATGTTTTTGTAATCTGGGGTATGTGACATACACCCCCCCTTAAATATAACATCGTCCTTAATGTTATTTTATTCATTGTCCTCAGAGTTGCCCTGCAACAGAATTGGATATGCTGCCTGCATATGACTCTCCAATTCTCAGGTTTCTTTTTCTGGACTAAGGTGCTTCCATTGCACCTTCACCTGTCCAATGGTGCGATTCCAAAACAAGATCTCCCTCTCGTCGAGGATACAATCTGGTTTTACCAGAAAATCTCCTTCGGGTTCCACCTGCACATCATTCCAATTTATCACATGAGTAACATCATGTACATATCTTTTCAAAACAGAGATATGAAAAACATTACGAACCTTTAAATTTGGTGGTAAAGCTAGTTGGTATGCCACATGTCTCATTATGGAAAATATTTCGAAAGACCCACAATATCTGGGTGCCAACTTAGCACAACTTCCTAACTTTAAAAAACTCTTTTTAGGACTTACCCTTATGAAAACATGTTCACCCACCTGGAACTCTTTCTGAGTTCGTTTAAGATCTGCTTGACTTTTTTGTCTGTCTTGTGCAACCTTTAAATTACCTTCCACTTGCTTTACAATTAACTCCATTTCCTTTAATAGCTCAGGTCCCAGTACTAACCTGCCAACTAGGTTACTCCATGATATGGGGGTATTGCACTTTCTGCCATACAGAATTTCAAATGGACGGTATCTTGCTGAAGCTTGGTAGTGGTTGTTATACACAAACTCTACCAAGTGTAAACAATCCTCCCATTTACCTGACTATTCTCTAACATACATCCTTGGCATATCTTCCAATATTTGATTCACCCTTTTAGTCTGTCCATCCATCTGGGGATGAAAAGATGTACTGAAATTTAAAGTAGTATTCAAACCTTTAAATAGAGACTTCCAGAAATTTCCCGTAAACTTAGGGTGTCTATCAAAAATTATAACTTTTGGTATCCCATGTAAATGAAATATTTGTTTCATAAATATTTCAGCAATATTAGCAGCCTTGTGGGTGGTCTTTACTGGTGTAAAATGAGCTTCTTTACCGAGTTTATCAACGACTACCATAATCGAATCATTCTGATTCTGATTTCTAGGTAGACCTATAATAAAATCAAGACTGATTATTTCCCATTTCCAGCTAGGAATTGGTAATGGCTGTAATAAACCAGTTGGATGATGGTGTTCAGTCTTAACTCGTTGACATTCAAAACATCTGGAAATATACTTTGCCAACTCATTCTTCATATTTGGCCAAAAATAATCTTTCCGCAACATGGTTATGGTCTTTTGATAGCCAGGATGTCCTTAGTAAGGAGTCTTATATATGTCAGTTAAAATCAACAGCTTGATTTTAGGTACATTAGGTATATACAATCTGTTTTTATAAAGTATTAATCCTTTATCATTTAGACTATACCCTGTATTTGAACTTTTAGTTAAATTTTTTGCTACTTTACCTTGTAATTTCTAATAATTTTTATCTAATTTTACTCCTTCTTCCAGTTGATCTTCTAAATCAATTTTATAAGTACTAATTGCTGCCACAAAATTCAATCTTGCATTTCTACTTAAAGCATCAACGACTTTATTTTATTTCCCCTTAGTATGTTGGACCTCGAAATCATACTCGCTAAGGAAAAATAGCCACCTAGCTTGCCTTGCGTTTAAATTTGGTTGATCCAACAAATATTTTAAACCATTCTTATCCGTCATTAACATAAATTTCCTTCCGATTAAGTGATGGTGTCACATCTTCAAAGCATGTATGACAACAACCAACACTAAATCGTAGGTAGCATAATTCGTTTCATGAATCTTAAGTTTCCTATATTCGTATGCAATTACGTGTCCTTCTTGAGTTAAGACCCCACCTAGACCATCCTTGCATGCGTCAGTGCATATGACAAAGTCCTTATTAGGATCAACAATTCTTAAGATTGGTGCAGTAGTTAATAATGTTTTTAATTTCTTTAAACTTTCTTCACACTTTTGACTCCACTCGAATTTCTTTCCTTTCTTCTATAAAGAAGTTATGGGATTTCCGATTCTTGAGAATCCTCAATGAATCTTCGATAGTAATCGGTGATCCCCATGAATGATCGCACGTCAGTCACATCCTTTGGGACTGGCCATTTTTCAATTTCTTTTATCTTTTCTGGATCAACCGAGATCCCCTATTTAGTTATCACATGACCTAAGTATTGTATTTTATCTTTAAAGAAGTCGCACTTACTGAATTTAGCATAAAGATGATGTTCCCTTAACACCTGTAAGACAATTTTTAAGTGTTCCTCGTGTTCTTCTTTAGACTTAGAATAAATTAGAATGTCATTAATGAAAACCACTACGAATTTATCAAGATACTTATGCAATACATTATTCATTAAACACGTGAAGACAATGGTGGCATTAGTGAGCCCAAATGGTATGAAAACAAACTCATAGTGACCATATCTGGTCCTAAAAGCTGTTTTAAAAATGTCTTCATCTTTGATCCGGACTTGATGATAACCAGATCGTAAATCAATATTTGAAAATACTGTTGCTCCGCAAAGCTGATCAAACAGATCATCTATGTGGGGAAACAGGTATCTATTTTTAATGGTCATTTTATTAAGCTAACGGTAATCAACGCATAAGCGTAGAGTACTATCCTTCTTTTTAACGAAAATGACAGGTGCTCCCCAAGGAGACACGCTTGGTCTTATATTCTTTTTATCAATAAGTTCCTTTAATTGTGATTTTAATTCGTTAAGTTCCAAGATATTCATCCGATAAGGAGCTTTTAAGTTGGGTACTACTGCACCCGGTACCAACTCAATAGTGAAATCTAGTTCCCTTTTCGGAGGCGGTCCCAGAATTTCTTCTGGAAATACATTCGAATACCCCCTCAGGATTGGAATATCTTCCAGTTTTAGTTTATCTTCATTATTAATTTGTTCTTCATCAATTACAGTTACGACTAAATATTTACATCCTTTTCGAACAACTCTCTTTAACTGCAAGGCATAAATTTGTCTGATTGCTGTTTTCCTAGGAATTCCTGTTACAATTACTGTTTCTCCTTCATTATTTACGCATGTAAAAGTTTTATCGAAACAGTTCAAAACTACTCTATGCTGTTCTAACCAGTCCATACCAATTAACATGTACTAAGAGCCTAATGGAAGTACATTTAGCTTCACAGAAGTTTCAAACTGATTCATAAATAAAGTACAATCTTTTACAAAATTAATGACTTTTCTTTTTTCTTCTGTAGCTAGTTGAGCCGGCCATGACTTTATAAAATTTTCTACTGGTAATTTGCATTTTTCTACTAAACTAGGAGAAACATAACTCAGGCTATCCCCTGGGTCAATTAAGATAGAAATGGATGTTTGATTTGTCTTACCTTCTACTTCCACCATGGAAGTTTGATAATCAACCTGCTTGTTTTCCAACGCCGCGTTGATCCTGGGCATCCCCCTTGCTAAGTCATCGACAATCATCTCTTCCCACACTGTATGAATGTTGCCGACAGTCTTCTTTCCGTTAGGGCAGACTGATGCATAATGAGGTCCATTATAATCCCAACATTTTATCAGTTCTTTACGGTCATTATTCTTAACATAGTTGCTATGATTATTAGCAAGTTCTTTATTTCTAGGGCTATTAGGGTTTGACTGTGAATTACCTTTATTTCCTTGAAAATTCTTATTAGGAAAATTACGTGCATTATTATTCCCAAAATTTCGATTAGGTGTGAAACCCTTCTTTTTATGTTCAAAATCATTAGACCTCTTGGCTTTCCAGTTTGGCATGTTTTCCCTTTTTCAGTTATGCTCATAGCAGAAATTTGCTTTTCGCACAGCCTCTTCCAAGGTTTTAAGGTTATCGTATTGAATTCTGTCTATAATTTGAAAATGTAAACAGCTCAGAAACCGTTGTACCTTGGGCTTCTAATCAACAATGTAAGGTACATAATGTAGTAAACTTAAAAATTTACTGTTTAACTCCTTAATGTTCATAGTTCCTAACTTTAGTTCATAGAACTCTTTAGCTCCCTCTTCAGCTTACCTTCTACTTCCACCATAGAAGTTTGATAATCAACCTGCCTCTTTTCCAACGTCGCGTTGATCTTGGGCATCCCCCTTGCTAAGTCACCAACAACCATATCTTCCTGCACTGTATGAATGTTGCTGACAATCTTCTTTTTGTTAGGGCAGATTGATGCATAATGAGGTCCATTACAATCCCAACATTTTATCGGTTCTTTACGTTCATTCTTCTTAATGTAGTTGCTGTGCTTATTAGCAGGTTCTTTATTTCTAGGGCCATTGGGGTTTGACTGTGAATTACCTTTATTTCCTTGGAAATTCTAATTAGGAAAATTACGTGCATTATTATTCCCAAAATTTCGATTAGGTGTGAAACCCTTCTTTTTATGTTCAAAATGATTAGACCTCTTGGCTTTCCAGTTTGGCATGGTTTCCCTTTTTCGGTTATGCTCATAGCAGAAATTTTCCTTTTGCATAGTCTCTTCAAGGTTTTTAGGGTTATCGTATTCAATTCTGTCTTTTATGTGAAAATGTAAACAGCTCAGAAACTGCTGTACCTTGGGCTTCTCATCAAGAATGTAAGGTACATAACGTAGTAAACTTAAAAATTTACTGTTTAACTCCTTAAAGTTCATTGTTCCTAACTCCAGTTCATAGAACTCTTTAGCTCGCTCTTCATAATACTGCTTCGACATAAACTTCTTTTTAAAGTCTTTTTTAAAGGTACTCTAGTTAATATTATTTTCCTTTATATCTTTTACTCATTTTAAATCCTACCACCAGATATCTGCCTTTCCAGTTAAGTTGTATATGGCCATTCTAGCTTTTAACTGATTGGAGTAATTATAAATTTGGAAATATTTCTTCATTCTGGACAACCGTGCTTCGGCTTCCTCCCCTTTCTTCGTCTCACCGTTGAAAGTTGGTGGTTTTATCTTTTTAAATTCTCTCGAAATTTCCTCATAAGGCTTATATTTTCTTTTTTTAGATTGGTAATTATCTTCATTACTATCGCTAAAGTACTCGCGATTCTTCCTGTGTGAATCACCATAAATTTCAAATGATGAACTACTTTCAATTTTAGAATGTTTGAAATTTTTACTTTTATGTTGGTAGGACGTATTGTTAGATCCTATTTGTTTTTCCTTCCCTTGACTCTGGAAGTTGTCCATCAGTATCTCATTCAGCTCCTCTTGAGCTCTTAGAATTCTTTCGTTCTCTTTTTAACTGTTTCCATTTCAGTTGTTAATTCTTTAATAGTTTTTAACAAGGATTTGTTAGTTATTTCTTATTTAATCGGTTATTTTCTAGAATTATTTTGTTCGTTTAATGGGGACCCTTCATTTGCATATTCCTCGAGTCTTTCCATACCTGCAGCTCTAGTTCAGAAATTTTTATCCTGGTAACAATATTTCAAAGAAAAATAATAAATTAGTACACATGCATTTTATTTACTGTTTGTATACGTGGGATGAGCCGCATTAAGGCCTAGTGTCTGAACGTGTGCTCTAATACCATATGTAAAACCCCCAAAACTTCATAAAAATTTAAAATTTTTCTTGTGACAATTAATGTTTACAAATCGTCGCTTAAGAGAGTAACTTAACTGCTAATAGTTAACATTCTAAAAGGTGTAATCTAGATACTAAAACAAATTCATTTATTAATTTCTATAGTACTTTCTTTACTAACTGCCTTCAAATTTTAGTAATGAAGATCGATCTAGAATGTCAATGGTGTGAAGTAGTAAGTATTGAAATCAACTGTTTATTTAATTGTGAGTGCAAGGTACTAAAGTTCGTTTCTTGCTTACTAAAGGAAATTTTTGGTTGTGCCGAGGTTTACTTTGCTTATTGAAGCTAATGTAGTGAAAATGATGATTCTTGTAGAGGTCTTTTTACAGGTAAAATGTTTTGTTTCCAGTTTCAGGATCGAGATTAATTATCTCAACTTGCAAAAGTAAAATGCTAGAATATTTATTTAATTTAAGGCTTTGAGTAATGAAGATATTGTCAAACATGTTTCCTTTCCTAATCTTGAATTTGTTATGTTATTACAAAACGTTTGAGGTCTAAGTTTTTTTAACCTTCTTGTTCTAGATTTTAAGGACATAATGTTTGCCTATATTTTATTTATTTTATTTAAAGGCATAAGTACTTAGACAATACAAGCAAATTAAAAACATATGTTTCTAGCCTAACTATGAATATAACTTGTAAATCTTATATTTATCCTATTGTTGGCATATTGTATCCTAATCCTACATGCAACACTATAGAATGAAAAATTCTATAAACTAAATCTTGCAATACCTGTATTACTTTTACCAAATTATTTCATATGCAATTGTATTAACGTATACTCGAATGTTAACATAAACAAGCATTAACATATGCCTAGGTATTGTCATTAGGTTAAAGAATGAACATTTGTATATGCAAAAATAATGATTTATGCAAAGTATAGTTTTGATATTTGCCTAGGTATCTAACATGTGAATGTGAAAAAGTATACAATATATATATATATATCTATATATAAGCATAGTATTAGCATTTAACATTTGTTTTTATAGCAGGTTAAACGATGCCATTCGGGACTATAGAGAAAACCCATACTATCGACGAGGAAGTGGAATCCACGTGTGATGAGCTTGTTGGCTAAGGTTTTATCAGTGTAGAACCCTAGCTATATATTCTTTTAAAACCTAAAATCACAACCGTTCTCCACCTTTTTCGTTGTTTGAGGGTAGAGCCGACAGGCTCCCGGCCTGTTCGGCCTCCATAGCAACCACCCAGTATTTTTATCTCGCAGCAAGAGTTCCATAAATTGGAACTGTATGTTCCTTGTCGTCATGGTCTAGAATGTGGAGTTTTTAGGTTCTATCTTCAAGATTTCCATCGTGGTTTCTTGGCTTTTGTTGTGGTGAAGACCATTCTCCTTTACCCTCCATCGCATAGTGGTCTCACGCTGAGAGCTGCTTCCAAAACGGTGGTTTGATATTAAAGTTTGCAGCCATGAGTGATATACTCCAGGTAAATAATTTTTAACTTCTCCCCTATGCTCTTTTCATTTTTACATTTCATATTTTAAAATTTTTTTAAGGAAGAAAAGTGTTGATTGTTTTCGAATCTTCACTACAGCTGGTAAGTTGCCGTGACAAGGCTGAAGGAGAGTGCGAGAAGAATGGATTGCTACTGGATTTAACTCCTACACCTCGCAAACAACCATGTAAGCCTTGGTTCGCTCTGAGGTCCCCTTCTACGATTGTGTAAGAACCATGGTGTGATTTGGTGGGAAGTGACTCTGGTGAAGTTTGGGGTTTATACGCCGTGACTGTAATTAGATTAATTTTGCTGTTTTGTAAAGACCATAAGGCCGTAGATATAATATGTCATATTTTCAAAGGATTAGGGTTAGAATTATTTCTTTGTTTGAAAGAAAGAAAATTAGTGTAGGGTTTTAAGAAGAAACCTCTCGGCCCGATGGTTGACAGCAAGGTAGAAAAATATTTTGGTTTTGATAAAAAAATACTTGCGATTCTAAATTGAAGATTCCATTTGGCATATAACGATTTTAATTGGAAATATTTTGGTGAGGATGTAACAGTGGAAGAGGAACTTGATTTTATTACAGACTTTCCTATAAAGACAGTTTTGTAAAATTTATTTACATTTGGCTTGCAAGATCAGTTCATTTTTAAAATTTTCTACTACTGTTTTGTAAAAGAGTTAGTTTAAGGTTTTTAACTATAAACTAAGTGTATTGTAAACTATGTAAATTTTGTTTGTATAAAGCTTATTTGTTTAAAGGTAAGAACAACTGTTTATTACCAGAATACTTCTAGTGACTTTGTGCAAACGAACACTGAGGGTTTAATTCTGTGACCCTAGCTTGATTTATTAAACTCTATTTTTAGTTTTGTGAAATAAAATAAGAATACTCTGCCTTGTTTTGTTGTTTTTACTATTAATTATTTAATATTTGATGGTTGTACAATATTACTAGAGTTAACATAATTGTGATTCGTAATACCTAAATTATTACTATAATTTAGTTTTATTGCCTAATTAGTCTAATGTTGTTCCAGTTACATTATTTTTCTGTTATGTGTTAGTTAATAAATATATGTATATATTTAGTTAAGCCTTAGAGATAGTTGTTTTAACTGTGTTAAAAATAACACATTTGCACAAACTGTATAAAGGTTTTTAGTAAGTATTCTTTAAGGTACTTTATGGTTGTAATTAAATAGAAGTATTAATTCACATAAAATTCTAGAGTTGAGGAAGTTTCTGTTAATATTTCTAGAATAGATTAACAATAAAAGATAAAAGATCAGATTCAGTCACATCTTAAATTGATTTATTCATCATTCTTAAATTTACCTATTGTACTAGAGTACTACCTCTACGAAGGTGTGGAAAAATACAACAAGGATATTTCTTTCATTCTTTTAACAAAATATTTAAAACCCTAATTCAATCGTTCGAATACACATTTGACTAGAATTTTATTTATTTTTGAACAATAAGAGATTTAACTATCTAATTTTAAAAACAAGAGTCAATCATATATAAACATCAATTCCTAAATTCATACAGTTCAGTTACTATGCTTGCATAGAGAAAATTAAATAACATTTAGAACCTAGTAATATAGCAGAGGAGACAACAGTCTAAGGAGCCCGTTCCACCCAACCAAATCCTTGAAGATGGCTAAACAACTAGGCTTAGGACCCCCGAGCCTGTCCACTGGTCCACCTGCTTGAAAGCACTGGGTGAGAGAATGGGATAAGAAACCCCTGCAACTCCACAGAGTAATCAGTAGTAAAAATTCTGTCTATAGCAGTAAGAACTCAGCCAAAATAGCTACAGTAGTTCAGTAAATCAACACTTTCAGACTCAATCACCTTTGCCTTTCCCCTCCATCGAACCTCTTGTGCACACATTTCACTCAGAAACTTCACAAGTAAAAATTGAACAGCCCCATTTGAATTCGATGGCTAGTTTATAAGCACGCTTAGGTCCTTTGAGTCAGTTTTTCACTTAATGAGCCAGCTGCTCTTGTTCCACTTTCTTGGGGAACATGACCACAAAAATAGGGAAGTTTCCTCCTGCAATATCTAGAAGTAGTTTGAGGATGCTGCCAACTGTCAATCTGCTCTCAACCCAACCTATTCCACCAAGTGGCCAGTAGACACTCATTTAAGAGCCTCCTTAAGATGTTGTCTCATCTTTTATTTATTAGTTAATAAAATATTCAGCAATTAAATACAATAATCCTTGACCCCACTTGGTCAATAATTACAAACTTTACAATAAAATTAAAGCATAATGTCTTCTCAAACATAAAATGTTTTTGCAATCTGGGGTATGTGACATACACACCCCCTTAAATATAACATCGTCCTCGATGTTATTTTATTCATCGACCTCAGAGTTTCCCTAGAATAGAATTGGATATGCTGCCCACATCTGACTCTCCAATTCCCAGGTTGCTTTTTCTGGACTAAGGTGCTTCCATTGCACCTTCACGTGTCCAATGGTGTGATTCCAAAGCAAGATCTCCCTCCCATCGAGGATACAATCCGGTTCCACCAGAAAATCTTCTTCGGGTTCCACCTGCACATCATTCCAATTTATAACATGAGTAGCATCATGTACATATCTTTTCAAAACAGAGATATTAAAAACATTATGAACCTTTAAATTTGGTGGTAAAGCCAATTGGTATGCCACCTGTCCCATTCTGGACAATATTTCGAGAGCCTCACAATATTTGGGTGCCAACTTATCACAACTTCCTAACTTTAAAGAACTCTTTTTAGGCCTTACTTTTATGAAAATATGTTCACCCACCTGGAACTCTTTCTGAGTTTGTTTAAGATCTGCTTGAATTTTCTGTCTATCTTGTGCAACCTTTAAATTACCTTGCACCTGCTTTACAATTAACTCCATCTCCTTTAATAGCTCAGGTCCTAGTACTAACTTGTCAACTCGGTTACTCCATGAGATGGGGGTATTGCACTTTCTCCCATACATAATTTCAAATGGACTGTATCTTGCTGAAGCTTGGTAGTGGTTGTTATACACAAACTCTACAAAGTGGAAATAATCCTCCCATTTACCTGGCTGTTCTCTAACATACATCCTTAGCATATCTTCCAATATTTGATTCAACCTTTCATTCTGTCCCTCCTTCTGGGGATGAAAAGATGTATTGAAATTTAAAGTAGTATTCGAACCTTTAAATAGAGATTTCCAGAAATTTCCCGTAAACTTAGGTTCTCTATCAAAAATTATAATTTTTGGTATCCCATGTAAACAAAATATTTGTTTCATAAATATTTCAGCAATATTAGCAGCCTTGTGGGTGGCCTTTACTGGTATAAAATGAGCTTCTTTATTGAGTTTATCAATGACTACCATAATCTAATCATTATGATTCTAATTTCTAGGTAGACCTGTAATAAAATCAAGACTGATTATTTCCCATTTCCAGCTGGGAATTGGTAACGGCTGTAATAAAATAGCTGGATGCCAGTGTTCAATCTTAACCTGTTAACATTCAAAACATCTAGAAATATAATCTGCCAACTCATTCTTCATATTTGGCCAAAAATGATCTTTCCGCAACATGGTTATGGTCTTTTGATAGCTAGGATGTCCGGAGTAAGGAGTCTTATGTATCTCATTTAAAATCAACAGCTTGATTTTTAGGTACATTAGGTATATACAACCTGTCTGTATAAAGTATTAATCCTTTATCATTTAGATTCTACCCTGTATTTGAACTTTCCGTTAAATTTTCTGCTGCTTTAGCTTGTAATTTCTGATAATTTATCTAATTTTACTCCTTCTTCTAGCTGATCTTCTAAATTAGTTTTATAAGTACTGATTGCTGCCATGAAATTCAATCTTGGATTTCTACTTAAAGCATCAACGACTTTATTTTCTTTCCCCTTAATATGTTGGATCTCGAAATCATACTCACTTAGGAAAGCTAGCCACCTAGCTTGCCTTGCATTTAAATTTGGTTGATCCAACAAATATTTTAAACCCTTATTATCCGTCATTAACATAAATTTCCTTCTGATTAAGTGATGGCGCCACATCTTCAAAGCATGTATGACAACAGCCAACTCTAAATCGTAGGTAGCATAATTTGTTTCATGAATCTTAAGTTTCCTAGACTCGTATGCAATTACATGTCCTTCTTGAGTTAAGACCCCACCTATACCATCGTTGCATGCATCAGTGCATATGACAAAGCCCTTATTAGGATCAACAATTCTTAAGATTGGTGCAGTAGTTAATAATGTTTTTAATTTCTTAAAACTTTCTTCACACTTTTGATTCCACTCGAATTTCTTTCCTTTCTTCTGTAAATAAGTTATGGGATTTCCGATTCTTGAGAATCCTCAATGAATTATACCCATGAATGATCGCACGCCAGTCACATCCTTTAGGACTGACCATTTTTCAATTTCTTTTATCTTTTCTGGATCAACCGAGATCCCATCTTTAGTTATCACATGACCTAAGTATTGTATTTTCTCTTTAAAGAAGTCACACCTACTGAATTTAGCATAAAGATGATGTTCCCTTAACACTTGTAAGACATTTTTTAAGTGCTCCTCGTGTTCTTCTTTAGACTTAGAATAAATTAGAATGTCATCAATGAAAACCACTAGGAATTTATCGAGATACTTATGCAATACATTATTCATTAAACACATGAAGACAACCGGGGCATTAGTGAGCCCAAATGGCATGAAAACATACTCATAGTGACCATATCTGGTCATAAAAGTTGTTTTAAAAATGTCTTCATCTTTGGTCCAGACTTGATGATAACCAAATCGTAAATCAATCTTTGAAAATACTGTTGCTCCGCACAACTGATCAAACTGATCATCTATGTGGGGCAACGAGTATCTATTTTTAATGGTCATTTGATTAAGCTGACGGTAATAAATGTATAAGCGTAGAGTACTATCCTTCTTTTTAACGAAAATGATAGGTTCTCCCTAAGGAGACACGCTTGGTCTTATAAATTTTTTATCAATAAGTTCCTTTAATTATGATTTTAATTTGTTAAGTTCCAAGATATTCATCCGATAAGGAGCTTTTGAGTTGGGTATTGCACCCGGTACCAACTCAATAGTGAAATCTAGTTACCTTTTCGGAGGCAGTCCCGAAATTTCTTCTGGAAATACATCCGAATACCCCCTCAGGATTCGAATATCTTGGAATTTTAGTTTATCTTCATTATTAATTCGTTCTTCATCAATTACAGTTACAGCTAAAGCTTTACATCCTTTTTGAACAACTCTCTTTAACTGCAAGGCATAATTTTGTCTGATTGCTGTTTTCCTAGGAATTCCTGTTACGGTTACTGTTTCTCCTTCATTATTTACGCATGTAAAAGTTTTATCGAAACAGTTCAAAACTACTCTAGCTATTCTAACCAGTCCATACCAATTAACACATCATAAGAGCCTAATGGAAGTACATTTAGCTTCACAGAAGTTTCAAACTGATTCATAAATAAAGTACAATCTTTTACAAAATTAATCACTTTTCTTTTTCTCCTGTAGCTAGTTGAACCGGCCATGACTTTATAAACTTTTGTACTGGTAATTTGCATTTTTCTACTAAACTAGGAGAAACATAACTCAGGCTAGCCTGTTGGTCAATTAAGAGAGAAATAGATGTTTGATTCAGCTTACCTTCTATTTCCACCATGGAAGTTTGATAATCACCCTACCTATTTTCCAATGCCGCGTTGATCCTGGGCATCCCCCTTGCTAAGTCACCAACAATCATCTCTTCCTGCACTGTATGAATGTTGCTAACAGTCTTCTTTCTGTTAGGGCAGAGTGATGCGTAATGAGGTCCATTACAATCCCAACATTTTATCAGTTCTTTACGTTCATTATTCTTAACGTAGTTGTTGTGATTATTAGGAGGTTCTTTTTTTCTAGGGCCATTAGGGTTTGATTGTGAATTACCTTTATTTCCTTGAAAATTCTTATTAGAAAAATTACGTGCATTATTATTCCCAAAATTTCGATTAGGTGTGAAACCCTTCTTTTTATGTTCAAAATTATTAGACCTCTTGGCTTTCCAGTTTGGCATGCTTTCCCTTTTTCGATTGTGCTCATAGCAGAAATTTGCCTTTCTCATAGCCTCTTCCAAGGTTTTAGGGTTATCGTATTCAATTATGTCTTTAATGTGAAAATGTAAACAGCTCAGAAACCGTTGTACCTTGGGCTTCTCATCAACAATGTAAGGTACATAACATAGTAAACTTAAAAATTTACTGTTTAACTCGTTAATGTTCATAGTTCCTAACTTCAGTTCATAGAACTCTTTATCTCGCTCTTCAGCTTACGTTCTACTTCCACCATGGAAGTTTGATAATCAACTTGCATGTTTTCCAACGCCGTGTTGATCCTCGACATCCCCCTTGCTAAGTCACCAACAATCATCTCTTCGTGCACTGTATGAATGTTGCTGACAATCATCTTTCTGTTAGGGCAGACTGATGCATAATGAGGTCCATTACAATCCCAACATTTTATCGGTTCTTTACATTCATTATTCTTAACATAGTTGCTGTGATTATTAGCAGATTCTTTATTTCTAGGGCCATTAGGGTTTGAATGTGAATTACCTTTATTTCCTTGAAAATTCTAATTAGGAAAATTACGTGCATTATTATTCCCAAAATTTCGATTAGGTGTGAAACCCTTCTTTTTATGTTCAAAATTATTAGACCTCTTGGCTTTCTAGTTTGGCATGTTTTCCCTTTTCGGTTATGCTCAGAGCAGAAATTTGGCTTTCGCATAGCCTCTTCCAGGGTTTTAGGGTTATCGTATTCAATTATGTCTTTAATGTGAAAATGTAAACAGGTCAGAAACCGCTGTACCTTGGGATTCTCATCAACAATGTAAGGTACATAACATAGTAAACTTAAAAATTTATTGTTTAACTCCTTAATGTTCATAGTTCCTAACTTCAGTTCATAGAACTCTTTAGCTCACTCTTCATAATACTGCTTCGACAGAAACTTCTTTTTAAAGTATTTTTTAAAGGTTCTCCAGTTAATATTCTTTTCCTTTATACCTTTTACTCATTTTAAATCCTGGCACCAGATATCTACCTTTCCAGTTAAGTTGTATATGGCCATTCTAGCTTTTAATTGATTGGAGTAATTATAAATTTGGAAATACTTCTTCATTCTAGACATCCATGGTTTGGTTTCCTTGCCTTTCTTCGTCTCACCATTGAAAGTTGGTGGTTTTATCTTTTTAAATTCTCTCGAAATTTCCTCATAAGGCTTATGTTTTCTTTTTTTAAAAATTGATTATTATCTTCACTACTATCGCTAGAGTACAGGCGATTCTTCCTATGTGAATCACCATAAATTTAAGAGGACGAACTACTTTCAATTTTATAATGTTTGGACATTTTACTTTTATGTTGGTAGGACGTATTGTTAGATCTTATTTTTTTTTCCTTCCCTTCACTTTGGAATTTGTCCATTTGTATTTGGTTCAGCTCCTCTTGAGCTCTTAGAATTCTTTCGTTCTCTTTTTTAACTGTTTCCATTTCACTTTTTAATTCTTTAACAGTTTGTAATAGTTCAGAGGAATTGTTACTTATTTCTTCTTTAACCGGTTCTTTTCTAGAATTACTTTGTTCGTTTAATGGGGACCCTCATTTGCATATTCCTCGAGTCTTTCCATACCTGCATCTCTAGTTCAGAAAAAAATTTCCTGGTAACAATATTTCAAAGAAAAATAATAAATCAATACACATGCATTTTATTTACTGTTTGTATACACGGGATGAGCCACATTAAGGCCTAGTGTCTGAACATGTGCTCTGATACCATATGTAAAACCCCCAAAACTTCATAAAAATTTCAAATTTTTCTTGCGACAATTAATGTTTACAAATCGTTGCTTAAGAGAGTAACTTAACTGGTAACGGTTAACATTCTAAAAGGTCTAATCTAGATACTAAAACAAATTCATTTATTAATTTCTATAGTACTTTCTTTTCTAATTGCCTTCAAAATTTAGTAATGAAGATCGATTTAGAATGTAAATGGTCTTTAGTAGTAAGTATTGAAATCAATTGTTTATTTAATTGTGAGTGCAAGGTACTAATGTTTGTTTCTTGCTGACTGAAGGAAATTTCTGGTTGTGCTGAGGCTTACTTAGCTTATTGAAGCTAATGCAGTGAAAATGATGATTCTTGTACAGGTCTTTTTACAGGTAAAACATTTTGTTTCCAGTTTCAGGATCGAGACTAATTATCTCAACTTGCAAAAGTAAAATACTAGAATATTTATTTAATTTAAGGCTTTGAGTAATGAAGATATTGTCAAACCTGTTTCTTTTCCTAATCTTGAATTTGTTATGTTATTACAAAAGGTTTGATATCTAAGTTTTTTTAACCTTCTTGTTCTAGGTTTAAGGACATAATGTTTGCATATATATATATATTTTTTATTTAAAGGCATCAGTACTTAGACAATACAAGCAAATTAGAAACATATGTTTCTAGCCTAACTATGAATTTAACTTGTAAATATTATATTTATCCTATCGTTGGTATATTAGATCCTAATCCTACATGCAACATTATAGAATGAAAAATTCTGTAAACTATATCTTGCAATACCTTTATTACTTTTACCAAAGTATTTCATATGCAATTGTATTAACGTATACTCGAATGTTAACATAAACAAGTATTAACATATGCCTAGGTATGGTCATAAGGTTAAAGAATGAACATTTGTATATGAGAAAATAATGATTTATGCAAAGTATAGTTTTGATATTTGCCTAGGTATTTAACGTGTGAATGTGCAAAAGTATAAAATATATGTATATAAGCATAGTATTAGCATTTAACATTTGTTCGTATAGAAGGTTAAATGATGCCATTCGGGACTATAGAGAAAACCCATACTATCGATGAGGAAGTGGAATCCACGTGTGATGAGCTTGTTGGATAAGTTTTTACCAGTGTAACCCTAGCTATATATTCATCCAAAACCTAAAATCACACGTGTTCTCCACCTTTTTCGTTGTTTTAGGGCATAACCGACAGGCTCCCGACCTATTCAGCCTCCATAACAACCACCGAGTCTTTTTATCTCGTAGCAAGAGTTCCATAAACTGGAACTGTATGTTCCTTGCCATCATGGTCTACAATGTGTAGTTTTTAGGTTCTATTTTCGTGATTTCTGTCGTGGTTTCTTGGCTTTTGTCGTGGTGAAGACCATTCTCCTTTACCCTCCATCGCACAGTGGTCTTAGGCTGAGGGCTGCTTCCAAAATAGTGGGTTGATATTAAAGTTTGCGGCTGTGAGTGATATACTCTAGGTAAATAATTTTTAACTTATCGCCTCTGCTCTTTTCATTTTTACATTACAGATTTTTAAAAGTTTTTAAGGAAGAAAAGTGTTGACTGTTTTCGAATCTTCACTGCAGGTGGTAGGTTGCCGTGATAAGGCTGAAGGAGAGTGCGAGAAGAACGGATTGCTACCGGATTTAACTCCTACAGCTCGCAAACAACTGGGTAAGCCTTGGTTTACCCTGAGGTCGCCTTCTGCGATTGTGTAAGAACCATGGCGTGATTTGGTGGGAAGTGACTTTGGTGAAGTTTGGGATTTATACGCTGTGACTGTAATTAGGTTAATTTTTCTATTTTGTAAAGACCGTAAGGCCGTAGATATAATATGTTAGATTTTCAAAGGATTAGGGTTAGAATTATTTTTTCGTTTGTAAGAAAGAAAAATAGTGTAGCGTTTTAATAAGAAACCTCTCAGCCCGATGGTTGACAATAAGATAGAAAAAGATTTTGGTTTTGATAAAAAATACTTGTGATTCTAAATTGAAGATGCCATTTGGCATATAACGATTTTTATTGGAAATCTTTTGGTGAGGATGTAACAATGGAAGAGGAACTTGATTTTATTACAGACTTTCCTATAAAGAAAGTTTTGTAAAATTTATTTACATTTGGCTTGCAAGATCAGTTGATTTTTAAATTTTATACTACTGTTTTGTAAAAGAGTTTGTTTAAAGTTTTTAACTATAAACTAAGTGTATTGTAAACTATGTAAATTTTGTTTTTATAAACCTTATTTGTTTAAAAGGTAAAAACAACTGTTTATTACCAAAATACTTCAAGTGACCTTGTGCAAACGAATAATGAGGGTTTAATTCTGTGACCCTAGCTTGATTTATTCAACTTTGTTTTTAGTTTTGTGAAATAAAATAAGAATACCGTGCATTGCTTTGTTCTTTTTACTATTAATTATTTAATATTTGATGGTTGTACAGTATTACTGCAGTTAACATAGTTTTTATTCGTAATACCTAAATTATTACTATAATTTAGTTTTACTATCTAATTAGTCTAATGTTGTTCCAGTTGCATTATTTTTCTGTTATGTGTTAGTTAATAAATATATGTATATATTTAGTTAAGCCTTAGAGATAGTTGTTTTTATTGTGTTAAAAAGAACACAGTTGCACAAACTTTATAAAGGTTTTAGTACGTATTCTTTAAGGTACTTTATGGATGTAATTAAACAGATGTATTTATTCACATAAACTTCTAGAGTTGAGGAAGTTTCTGTTAATATTTCTAGAATAGATTAATAGTAAAAGATAAAAGATCAGATTCACTCACGTCTTAAATTGATTTATTCATCATTCTTAAATTTACCTACTGTACTAGAGTACTACCTCTACGGAGGTGTGGAAAAATACGGCAAGGATATTTCTTTCATTCTTTTAACAAAATATTTAAAACCCTAATTCAATCATTCGAATAAACATTTGACTAGAATTTTATTTATTTTTGAACAATAAGAGATTTAACTATCTAATTTTAAAAACAAAAGAGTCAGTCATATATAAACATCAATTCCTAAATTCATACAGTCCAGTTACTATGCTTGCATAGAGAAAATTAAATAACATTTAGAACTTGGTAATATAGCAGAGGAGACAACAATCTAAGGAGCCCATTCCACCCAACCAAATTCCCAAAGATAGTTTAGCACCTAGGCTTAGGACCCCCGAGCCTGTCCATTGGTCCACCTAGTTGAAAGCACTGGGTGAGAGAATGGGTTAAGAAACCCCTGCAACTCCATAGAGTAATCGGTAGTAAAACTTCTGTCTATAGCAGTAAGAACTCAGCCAAAATAGCCGCACTAGTTTAGTAAATCAACACTTTAGCACTCAATCACCTTTGCCTTTCCCCTCCATCGAACCTCTTGTGCACAAATTTCACTCAGAAACTTCACAATTAAAAATTGAAAAACCTCAGCTGAATTCGATGGGTAGTTCATAAGCATGCCGAGGTCTTTTGGGTCAGTTTTTCACTTAATGAGCCACCTGTTCTTGTTCCACTTTCTTGGGGAACATGACCAAAAAAACAGGGAAGTTGCCTCCTACAACAACTAGAAGTAGTTTGAGGATGCTGCCAAGTGTCAATCTGCTCTCAACCCAGCCTATTCAACCAAGTGGCGAGTAGACACTCATTTAACAACCTCCTTAAGCTGTTGTCTCATATTTTATTTATTAATTAATAAAATATTCAGCAATTAAATACAATCATCCTTGACCCCACTTGGTCAATAATTACAAACTTTACAATAAAATTAAAGCATAATGTCTTCTC